>JAHTLZ010000213.1:3114510-3142773 GCA_023846285.1 Phrynocephalus versicolor | reverse complement strand
GATAGATAGATAGATAGATAGATAGATAGATAGATAGATAGATAGATTTAGATTTAGACTTAGATTTAGACTTAGATATTAAAAACAGATGTGTGTAAATATACAGATATAGATATAGATGATATAGATATAGATACATACTTCTATGTGTGACCATCTCTATTCTTAATGAAAACAACATTGAATAGTGTACAGTGGTACCCCGACTTAAGAGCAGCTCGACTTAAGACTGGAAAACTGTTGGCATTTTAACTGCCGCCTTACAAATTTTAGATATTATGGTCTGCTCGACTTACAAATATTTTTTTCATTTTTCTAAAAAAATGTTAACTTATTTTTAAGATAGGTACTTCGACTTAAGAGTAGTTCGACTTAAGAGCATGCACTCAGAACAGATTAAATTCGTAAGTCGAGGCACCACTGTGTGTGTTTCTTTACAACAGCCTGGCTTGGGGAATGTTTTACATAGGCATTGTTCATCTCCTTAATGTCTTCATAAATAAACTGATTTTTCAAGGGAAAATAAGGGAGTAACAGGCATTATCTATCTATCTATCTATCTATCTATCTATCTATCTATCTATCTATCTATCTATCTATCTATCTATCTATCTATCTATCTATACATACATACATACGTATGTATGTATGTATAGATAGATAGATAGATAGATAGATACGTATGTATGTATGTATGTAATTACCTCCTCCAGAATATGAATTTGTCTTGCCTAAAGTACATGTTGCAAATTGACCTTCATTTCATTGCATTCTTCAGTGAATGCAAAACAGAATTCTGCACACAGGTGCTCAGAGGTCAGACAGTCCAGGGCTGTTTGATAGTTTTTCACACTGAAATATGAGAGAGAGGGAGAGGGAGAGAGAGAGAGAGAGAGAGAGAGAGAGAGAGAGAGAGAGAGAGAGCACTGAGCGTTTTGCCCTATTCCATATCTCAAAGGCAGAAGCAAGCAGGTGTCTGTCCCTCCTCCTCCTTCCCTCTCTCAGACTCAATCCTATTATTTCTCCTTTTCCTTTTTCTGCAACAAGTCAGGCTGGAAAGTGCTCTAAAGGCCCATAGCTACAGCCACGATTTAACAACATATTTCAGTGGGTATCACCAGTAAAGCTCTCAGCTTTCATAAGGCTTAATCCCAGCACATTCGGAAACAAGATAAAAGCTTTAAGTATTTCCTCACCTCATGCTTGCACCTCTCGCTCCGTGTGCTGACCTTTTTATATTGCTTGAACCAACATGTGCCTAGAAATTTCCTCCACCATTTAGTGATACAACAGGCTTAGTTCAGCTCATCCTTGGTCACGCATTTGGGGCGTCATGATTTCTCTCTTCTCCCTCCCCCTCCACAGCTTTCAAGCCCCAAAGGGGGTTATAAATAAAGTGATATTTGTGTATTTAATCATGGTGATGATGGCTTCTTTTCTTTTCTTGTTTAGGAAAAAGAGTCTAATTCCACTGCAGAGGCCAAAGTACTATAAATACTCGAATATAAGTCTAGTTTTTCCAGCCCTAATTTTGACATATATTCGGGTCAATACTTTTAGCCACTGGGGCAAGTGCTTGGATCGGTGGCTAAAAGTCATATAAACATTGTGCGCTGCTTCTCCTGACCCCCCTCCCCCGCATTGCGAGGGAGCGGTGTGTAATGTTTAAAATGACTTTTAGCCACTGAGGCAAGCGCTTGACTCGGTGGCTAAAAGTCAGTTTAAACATCACAAACTGCTCCCCCAGCTCACAAAGGAGGAGCTGCCAGGCCCTGCTGTATTTCCCACCCTAGACTTATACTCGAGTCAATAAGTTTCCCCAGTCTTGGGGGGTTAAATTAGGGGCCTCGACTTATACTTGGGTTGACTTATACTTGAGTATATATGGTAACTGGTCTTCTGCCTCTCTTCTGAAAACATGGACAATGGGGTGACCATTTCTACATTGTCGAAAGGATAACAAACCGTTCCCACTGTTCTGCATAAAACTTGATTTTGCTATTGTAAATGGCCAGAGAATCCTATTTGACTTATAATCTTGTATCAGAGAAATTTGCTGAGGGGTTTTTTTTCTCCCACAGGAAAGAAGAGAAAGAAAGGAAAAAGGAGAAACATAAAAAGAAATATTTGAAATAATGTGTTCAGCATCGAGTTTGATTTATGCTCCGGACAGACATTGGTTTGTACATTCACTCTGCTTCCTTTCTGAACCAAATCTGGCCATTGCACTTGGACCCAGGCCTCCCACACATCGATCCAAACCAAGCAAATGGGATAGCAATTTGGGATTTGTCCAAATCAGCCTGATTTGCAGATATTTCAGCTCTACAGGAAAAATGGTCTCTCTCTGCCAGAGTGCCTTGAATGTCTGGCTGAAACCTGATTTCAACAGACCATTATTCCATCTTGATGCAGTTCAATGCTGCCCGCGTGCTTGAACTGCTTCCCACCCACCTGACAGACTTTCATGGGTGAGGTGGGGATGGGAATACCATCAAACTGGCAGGTGGCGGTGGCGGTGGTTGATTCTCCTGTCCCTTTCAGCTTGGTGCACCTAAGCATTATGCCTGGTTTTCATAAATGAGTGCATTAATGCAGAAATGAAATGCATTCAAGACTGGAAAACTAAGAATTCAAAATCTCTTGAGTATTGCTAGATAGCTCAGTGGCTTAGGTATCTGACTGCAGAGCAACTTTGCCTCCTTCAAAGGGGTTGAACTCTATGCTCCATACCATAGGGTCCCTCCCAGCTTTGCAGTTCTGAGATTTTCATTCTAAGATTATCAAATTCTGTTTCCAATGCATAAGGAGGCTAATTTGGATAGAAAGGGGTCTATTGAAGGCCCATGGCCAAGGACCTCATCATACCAGGATCCAGCCCTGCTTAATGATGAATTTGTACTATTATATCTGCCCAGTGCCCCTTTAAACTGTCATGGCTTCATTGTAAAAAATCCTGGGATTTATAGTTTGGTGAGACACTTTGAACTCTCTGCTGTAATAGAGTTGGGCTTTTTGTTTCGGAAGTGGTCAGTTTCCTAAAATGAAAAATTGGAGCCCAGCTGAAATTCAGAATCAGAGGAATGAAATCAACTAACCCCTTACCTTGCGCTGGGTGCAACTCCAATAAGGAAGAAACCTCCAGTGCCTTATCTTTCCTTCCTCCTGTTGCTGGCCAATCAGACAGGGAAGCAGGAAGATGCATTTCTCTTCACAGCTCCTGATTGGCCAGCACCAGAGAGAAGGAACGATGAGGTGTTGGAGGCTTCTTCCTCATTGCAGTTGTGCCCCATGTGAGCCCAGTGCACGGTAAGGGATTGGTTGATTTCATTCCTCCAGTTCTGAACGTCAGCTGGGCTCCCGCAGTTTGTTTCAGAAGCTGACCACTTCCAAAATGAAAAGCCCATCTCTAGTTCAGAGTCATAAGGCTACAGATCCAAGATGGACTCAGGGTGTCCAAAATGGTGTCAAACAGATATAATTTCCTAGTACAGATCAGAGCTTGCAAATATTATTGCTTCTGGCTACAACATCCAGAAGCTACTACTGGCTGGAAGACTTGCAGGAGGTGGGGGACCTAGGAGTTTCCAAGAGTAATGGTTCCAAGCTTTGTTGAAGATCCACCTTCAGGTTCCTGGAGACTTACCAGCTCCTGATCAGCTCATAGCTGCAGTGCAACTTGCAGTCCTCCAGATGCTTACTTCGCTGGAGCTTCCATCCGCTCTAATATCAACAACCATTTATTTATTTATTTATTTATTTATTTATTTATTTATTTATTTATTTATTTATTTATACATACATACCATGTTGTGTCATTACAATCGTGACCAACTCTTCGTGGCCCCATCTCCATGGAGTTCTCTTGTCAGGAATACTGGAGTGGCTTGCCAGTTCCTACTCCGGGCGCCTACAGCACCTGGTATTCCCTGGTGGTCTCCCATCCAAGTACTAACCAGGGCTGACCCTGCTTAGCTTCCAAGATCAGGCAAGATCAGATGTGCTCAGGGCATCTAGGCAGGTAGGGGATTTTTAAACCTGAGACTCTATTCCCTGCTACAGTGTCGTATCTACACAAACACTACTGTGGAAAGAAGACATCGGTCCTGCAGCTGAGCATGGAGAATTCCATCAGAAATAGAGAGCCTGCAAGCGGGGGGAAATGCACGTTTATTTCCTTCTCTACAAAGAGGAACAAAAATAAGTCCAATAGGAAAAAGTCAGTTATTTTCCCTAAGGCTGAAGTAACTCCAAGGTGATTGCATAGGATGCAATTCAATTAAGATGAGACAGGCAGAAAAAAAATGTTTTGATTAATTGCTTTCCTAGGATTTTACCAACAGCAAGAACCATCCCGTATGGACAAATGCAGAGATATAAAGACAACGAAGCCCATTTTCAACAAAGCAGGCAGATCTACACCAGTGTATTTCTTCTCTGAGTTTACTGCCTCCAATATGAAGCGCTCTCTTCCAGCATCAGCCAATTATTTTTTTTCAGATGAGTGAATCCTGAAAATGCAGTGGCTGTAGGAAGGCCTAAGAATAAATGGACTTCGACGGGTGAGGTTTAAAGTTAGTTAAAAGGTTGGGCGATTAGAAGTGACAGAACCTACAAAAAATGATCTTGGCTCGTAGTTTCATGTTTCTTTTTCTTCCTAGGAAGAAAAGCATGGATTTGCAAGAACGAGTCTTTACAGAAGTTGGGCAAAGCTCTGATGTCCCATGTTTCTTTTCATGACAAATGGAGAGTGTGTGTGGGGGGGGGGAGAGAGACAGAATAATCAAAGTAAAGTAAATGAAGTGGTAGAGTTTGGTGGATCAGGCCCACAGATGTTGTGCAACTGCCCCAGATTCTCCATCTCCCCTCCTCCCATGGGTGTCCACTCAGAGGCAGCATGAATACAACTTTTATACAGATTGTAGCATTTGCTACTAGAGATGGGCACGACTCAAAAAAATGGTGTTTCGTTTGTTGTTTGTCATTTAGGGGGTCCGTTTCGGTTCGTTTCGTTTTTCACGAATTTTTGCAAAAAAAATCGTTTTCGTTTCGTTACGTAATGAAATGAAAAAACGAAACCGAAAATGAAAAATTGTTCATTTCGTTAGCATTCATTACAGTTCAATGTATTTGCCCCAACAAAAACGAAATGCACGACAAAATTTCTGGTGTTTCGTTTCATTTCGTTTCATTTTGGAGACAAAATATGTTTTTTGTTTCGTTACGTAATGAAACAAAAAACAAAAACAAAAATGAAAAATTGCTCGTTTCGTGCCCATCTGTATTTGCTACAATTGGCACTAGCATGGGATGGAAGGCTGAGCGATCCTTGAGCCTGCTACCTGGAACTGAACCCCAGGTTGTGAGCAGTTACAGCTGCAATGCAAGAGTTCAACCAATGAGCCATGAGGCTCTTTATATGACAATAGCAGAACAAGCAACCAATGGGAAAACAGTTGAAAAATTAAAAGAAATGGCACCAAAAGCACACTATCTCTGTAAGAGCAGAGCAAGAGACTTAATCAAGAAATTAAAGCCTGACTAGAGCATGGGTGTGGTGGCTCAATGGACTAAAAGGCTCTAAAAACTGTCAGCTGTAAAGCCAGCAGCTCAGCAGTTCGAATCCCGGTGCCATGCAGCACAGCAAGCTCCTGCTGATAACCCCAGCTCCTGCCAACCTAGCAGTTTGAAAGCATGTAAATGCAAGTAGATAAATCAGAAGCAGTATAAAAAGCGAGAAGGTAAATCAGTGTTTCCTTGCAGCCATGCCAGCCATGTGGGCATGGACTTGTACAACACTGGCTCTTTGGCTTGAATACAAAGATGAGCACCACCCCTAGAGTTGGACACGACTAGCACACATGTGCAGTGGGAACCTTTACCTTTTTTAGAGCAAGAGGTGACTAATGATCAAGAGACCACCACATAAATAAATACCTGTTGATGCAGAAGCTCCAGATTCCCCAGCACTGCTCACCAGCAGTCAGGTAAACCAAGGAATGGTCAGTCAAACACTACAACCCTGTGTTTTGAGAAAATATAGAATGAAAACACAAGGCTGTGCTACTAAGTGGAACCAAGCACAGCTTGCTCCCTCTAGAATGATGTAGATCGACAGCAAAATATCGCAATCCGAATGAGGGATTTGCTTCTTTCCATATTTTGAATTAATCTGAGGAACCATAAATCTTGAGAAGTCGTGAGGAGAATGACAGTGGTTATATTATGGTATCAAGAGCACTGCTGGCTGGAAAACAATTGCAGCCAATAATTAATTCAGCTGTTGCAGTTATTTATCACCTCCCAATCAAGGCTGCCTGATATCCTTAAAGCAGGCCAAGCTGGGTCTCTTTTTATGGCCCAACCGTTGTGCTCTGTGTATTGCAAAGCTCTATAATACCATGGGAAGGGATCCTCTGGGGTCATCTAGACCATGCCCCCCATCCCATTGCAATATAATTCTCAATATCCTACAAGGGACTGAGGTTAGGTAGCAATTCTTGGTCAAAGTCGACCCATTCATTTTGCCTTCCCTCGTGTGCTGCCATTCAGACGGGTTGGGTTACAATTCCCATCATCATTAGATAACATGGCTGAGGCAGAGGTGAGAGCCCAACTCAAAATCTCCAAACTTGTCACTAAACCACAATGATTCAATAGATCTCATAAACAGATGAACAACTATTACAATATTACTGTAGTTAGATCCACGTAGCTATGGACTTGCACAACATTGGCTCTTTGGCTTGAATACGTAAATGAGCAGCGCCCCTAGAGTCGGACACAACTAGCACGCATGTGTGGGGAGAACCTTTACCTTTTTAGATCCAGATCAATCCAGGTTATGTGCAAACTTCTCTTTCTTGTGAAGACCCTGTACGAATAGGGAGTTTTAGTTTAATCTTGGTTTATTAAGATTTGATCCCGGTTTAAAAGCCTACCTAGTAAAGCAATAATAATCCAAAAGTTGCTGTTTGAACATAACTCAGAGAGCTCTAATTTATAAAAAAAAAAAAACCCAAGATTATTGATGCTTCAAATCAGGTACACAGATGAGAAAATAAGAGGAGCACAGGTAGAACAAATAGGGACTGGTGCATTCTGGCTGGGGTACTCTAGAAGTTGGAGTATGAGAAAATAAGTTTTCTGAGAGCTGAGGGGAAATTACTCAGTATTAGAGATGGGCACGAAACAAAAAATGGTGTTTCGGTTTTTCGTTTGTCGTTGAGAGGTCTGTTTCGGTTTGTTTCCATTTTTCGCGAATTTTTGGAAAAATTTCGTTACCGTTTTTCATTTTGTCGTTTGTTGTTTCTACCCGCTTTTTGCGTGATTTTTAAAGCATTTCCATGCGCAGGCATCCCCCAATGCCCCAGACCAGAGGGAAAACACTAAAAAAATGGATGCTGGCAGAGACACAGTATAGACTAGGTATGCAGGGAGGCTGCAAAGGCAGCGGCGGGCATTGCCCAGGGTGCAAGGCAGCTGCAGAGTAACTGCACTGTGGGGCAAGGGAGGGTGCTCACTGAGAGGTACAGAGCACACACACACACAGGGAGGCTGCAGGACTGAAGCTAGAGTCGCAGCAGAGACAGCAATCCCACCCTAACTCCCACCAGAGACTGCAAGGAGGGCGGGGGCTGCCAGAGCTTTTTATGCCCTCTGTGGCTGCCAGACCTGCCCGCCCAGTCTGCAACCTGGGCATGCTATTGGTTGAACATGATCCCATCACATGGCTTGCCTCCATTTTTTGGCTGGTGGCGACATCCATTTTAAAGGGAAAAGAAAAATGCATAGCGATGGGAGAAGACAAAAACAAACGTTTTAAGGACCCCAAACCCCCTGGTAGGTATTATCAGACAATATAAATAATTATCGCTGCATTTTTACAGATGTCCAGGGCGTTTTTTTAACATTTAAAACAGCTCATTTCATTGCCCGTCGCCACTAACGGAAACGAAACGTAACGACCAAAATTTTCGCGGTTCTGTTCTTTTTGTTGCATTTTCATCAGAATTTTCGTTTGTCATTTCGTTACGTAACGGAATGACAAACGAATAACGGAAATGAAAAAATGTTCGTTCCGTGCCCATCTCTACTCAGTATACAGTGCTAACAAGAACTGTTCATGTTAAACTATTTTTTAAAAAATAGCTGTACATAAGGCAAGATAAAGTAGTTTAGAGAAATAACACTAGAGTTATGAATGAGTCACTGTTGGAGAAATTAAAGCTTTTTCTTTCCTAGTTGTGAGGATAATAGGAGCCTCCCTTCTCTAAGAACTTAATCTAGCATATTAAATTAAGTGAAATAATCCTCTTGTATGTATAAAAAATAATTAGCTTACATTTTCTCCCTTTAAAGAAGAACATGTAAAGAGGAGAAATTGCTTAAAAGATTTTTGAAAAAAGCATTTTCCATACCAATATTAATTTTAATAAGCTAAGCCATGGTGGATTTAAAACAGCAATTAATGGCAATTACAGAAGCCAAGAGTGCGGCAGTAACCAGTTTTTATTTTAGACCCTATCTACCAAGTTAGCGTGGCTCTTAAGTGCTTCAATGGCCGTTAGTATTAATTAGGTAGAAATAATAAGCTGATGGTGGCGTCCAACAATAAATGCTGAATATATTAACAATATTTTATTTTTAAAAAAGATTATTCTGTAGAGTGTGACAAAAATATATGAGGAACGCATAAAGAAAAGCAGAAGGTCTGGGTTTATCGATGATCTTAAGCACTCCGTTGAGTGCAGCACATACTCAGATATATTGTATGTTATAAAGTCATTCTATGGACTTTCTCTAGGCAAAATTATGTGCTTCCTGTGCCCGCCTCATTTTTGAAAATGCCACTATGAATACTGGCCCTTCCAGATGAAGGTTTTATTATGCAATCATGCTGCTTCAATCATGAGATATTACAGAGTCTCTAGAAGTCACCTTCAGTTTGTGGTCTTCTCATTAGGGTTACCAGAGGCAATGCTCAGGTTTTGACTAGGGATGGGTACAAAACAGAAAAATGGTGTTTTGTTTATTTCTGTTTTGGGGGGCACATCTCATTTCGTTTCTTCTCGTATTGATTTTTCCAAAAATTCATATGAAATGAAACAAAAATGAAATGTTTTGTTTCCTTGTGGTGTCTCCAAAGGCTCCAGAGTGGCGGTGGGCCTAGGCCGGCCTGCCCAGCTGGCTGTCAGTAACTCCAGCAGTGGCCACGGCAACTCCAGCGGCACTGGGCCTAGGTCAGCATGCCCAGCTGGCTGGCAGAGCTCTGGCGGTGGCCATGGTGGCCACTCACCCTCTCCAGCTAGCTTGTGGTGACTCCGGCAGTGGCCGCGGTTGTAGACCTAGGCTGGCCTGCCCACCTGGCTGGTGGTGACTCTGGAGGTGGCCATGGCAACTCCGGCATTAGTGGGCCTAGGCCGTCCTGCAGCGGCCACGGCGACTGCGGTGGCAGTGGCGGCAATGGGGCTAGGCCTGCCTGCTGGCCGCTCCCTCTCCCCTGCTGCAGTGGCGGCAGCTTTGGTGGCAGGCCTAGGATGGCCTGCCAACCACTCACCCTCTCTGGTCTGGCTGGGCAGTCTCGGTGGCAGTGGCAGTGGTGGCTGCGGAACATATGCAGGTAAGTGACCATTTTACAGATGGAACAAGATGGTTCATTTTAACGGGGAAAATACAACCATTTTGTTTCATCTGTAACAAAAAGCTTCTTCAGCGTTTCTTTTCATTTTGTTTTGTTTCATTTTGTTACATGATGAAACAGTATTTCGTTTTTCGTTCCGTGCCCATCCCTAGTTGTGACATCACACAGAGGGTGCCTTTATCACAGAGGCAAAGCACGTAAGGAGGGGGAGGCAGCTGATTCTGGAAACAGGCTAAAGATGCCCCCCCACCCTGTCTTGTTCCAAATGACATAATTGCATCCACCTATTCACCATCTCTCTTGTTGTTTTCCTCCTGTCAAAATCCTCCACCAGTACGGCTCACTCGGAGATTTGTCTCCCGTTTTGGAGACCAGAGGAATAGTTGTGCATGATTGGAGCCCTAGGATTTTCTGATGAACCAGACTATGCCATCACCTTACCTCCCAAGACCTTCAGCTTCCCTCTTCCATTTGGGCTAAACCACAATTGTTGTGGTAAGTGACTTAAAAATAGGATATTACTGAAAAGATGCCTCTGTTGAAATTTTTAAAAAAATATTTGAGGACCATAAGTCTTGACTGGCAATTAAAGCCACTAGCCTTATAGATAAGGGGGCATGGTGGCTCAGCAGGCTACAGCGCTGAAACTGTCAGCTGCAAAGTTGGCGGCTCGGTGGTTCGAATCCCAGGTGCCACGCAGCGGAGTGAGCTCCCACAGTTAACCCCAGCTCCTGCCAACTTAGCAATTCAAAAGCATGTAGACGCGAGTAGATAAATCGATCCCACCGTAAAAAGCGGGAAGGTAAACAGCATTCCATGCACAGAAATGTGTCCAGCCATGCCAGCCACATGGCCATGGGCTTTCATAAAACTGGCTCTTTGGCTTAGAAACGGAGTTGAGCACCACCCGTAGAGTTGGACACGGCTATCGTGCATATGTGGGGGAAACCTTTACCTTTACCTAGGCATGTCCAAACTTCGGCCCTCCTGGTGTTTTGGACCACAACTTCCAGATTTCTAAGCTTAGACTGCTAATGACAAAGGACTATGGGAGTTGTGATCCAAAACATTTGGAGGGGCGAAGTTTGGACATACCTAAATAGAGGAGCTATCCCACATTTATTGAGATGATGGTGCCATTCATTGAACAGGCTGTGCCTATTTCCCGGTACATCCAGTCGTAAAAGAGAAAGCTATCTGCAGGCTCCAGAAGGTGTGGGCATGTTTTCCATTGAGCTTTTGTGAAGCTTTCCCTTTTCCTCTTATGCAACATAAGAACCTGTCAGGTGCAAAGGAGAGTGGGTTAACCATGGACTCAGAGGATGGAAGTTCAAATCCCCGCTCAGCCATGGAAATTCATTGCGTAAACAATGACAAGCCACCTCCTGAGCATTGCACATAGCTTGAAATGCCTGTTAGGGTTGCCATAAATCAGAAGCAATTTGACACCACATAACAGCAATCGGTGCCTTACCGTTTGAGCCTTAGAAAATGTCTGCTTCAACTATAGAAGTTTGTTAGGTTTGACAGTCTCAACAAAAGTAACATTTTTCTCATCTCCTGGGAATTACTGCAAGACAAAACTCATCTTGGGAGAAGAATGTGCAACATTGTGCGCCTAAGTGGCCATTTCTGGTGGAAGAAAAGCACGCACTAAACGATGCATATTATTTTTAAACTCAGGCAAATAAAGTAAGTGGGAAACTAGACAGAAGCACATTTTAATTAAAGGGGGAAGAGCTATACATTAGAAAAACGCATTCAAAGGCTTTATTGTAAGAAGGAAAAACACAGTCTTGCCAAACCACACCGGGGGAGGGGGGAGAATGAGAATAAAATGGCTGTGGGATCTGCAGAAACCCAATGACTTTGACATCCAGAAATGTCCATGTCCTTTGCTATGATACACAGATGCATCAACTAAAATGGGAAGGGTGAATTAACATCTTACTTTGCAAATATTTTGTTTGGCTACCAAGGGATGCAAATGTAACTGATGAATTACTGTAATTGGCTAATATCCATATAGAGATGGGCACAACTAAAAAAAATGGTGTTTCGTTTGTCGTTTGTCGTTTAGGGGGTCCATTTTGGTTCGTTTTCATTTTTTGTGAATTTTTGCAAAAAAAATTGTTTTCGTTTTGTTACGTAACGAAACGAAAAAACGAAAATGAAAACGAAAAATTGCTGTTTTGTTAGCATTCATTACAGTTCAATGTATTTGCTGCAACGAAAACGAAAAGCACGACAAAATTTCTGGTGTTTCGTTTCGTTTCGTTTCATTTTGGAGACAAAAGTCATTTTTCGTTTCGTTACATAACGTAACGAAAAAACGAACACAAAAACAAAAAATTGCTCATTTCGTGCCCATCTCTACATAGCAAAATATTGCCTAGGAGTTCATGAACCAGACAACAGCTGTAGAGCCTGCCACAAGACCTGTGGCTACAGGACCACTCTGTATGGAGGACTGAGCACCAGCCATATGAACAAGGACCTTATTCTAAAAAGTTCAGTCTCGGTGTGTTTCGGCCTTCTTCAGGAACTGAGCGTAAAATACACTGTATATTAGAAGGACCACCTCCTTCCATATGAACCTTCCTGGCAATTAAGCTCTAGCCAGGGAGCCCTCCTGAAAGAGCCATGCCTCAAGGAGGTAAAAGGGATGGCTTGTAGAAACAGGGCCTTTTCAGCAGCTACCCCCAGATTATGGAATGCACTCCCAAGTGAGACCCGCCTGGCACCAACGTTGATGACATACCGGTGCCAGGTAAAAACATTCCTGTCCCAGAAGTTTTTTAAATGATTATTGTGGGTCCTGGTGGCAATTTTAGTGTAGTATTTTAATGTATTGTATTTGTTGTATTTAAATGTATTTATTGTTTTGATTTTATTGCAATTTTGATGTTTTAATTGTCTGAATTGTATATTTTGATTGTGAGCCGCCCAGAGACCTTTGGGTAGTAAGTGGCATACAAGCTAAATAAATAAATAAATAAATAAATAAATATCCATTTAGAATCATTTAAAAACTACTGGCTAGGGACAGTTACAGCTCATTTTCCTCCTAAACAGTACAAATTATTAATGTCTATGCACATAGTAAGATCAATAAACTCATAATGTAGATAAAAGGCAGCATTTAACATACATACTAATATCTTTGTCTTATGGTTCACTCCTGAAGAAGGCCACAGCCAAACTATGTCAAGTCTGAGCTTTTTAAGAATCAAGTCTACATTGACAATATTTTCAGAATCTGAATCCCATTTGTCCTTTTGCCTCCAGTGGATGTACCAGTTCCCTCTGCTTTGTATGAACAAGGGCATGAGTTCCAATTCCCAACTTCCTTTGGTCAGGAGCTCATGCTCTTTTACCTATTACGTGATTAGGTCGCAACCACCCAAAGCAGAACTTATGACGTGCTGGTATCCTTGCCTGACACCTTGGACGACGGCCCCCCACCCCACCCCGGACCTATAGTAGCATAGTTTGAAAAAGGTCAGAATCATTGGTTATGTAACATAGCAGAGCTTGGAAATTTTCCTTTTCTGGTTATGCTGAGTGAGAAACTCAGAGAGCTGTAGCCCCCAAAGCAACTGCTGAATAGCTTAGGGGTTTAAAGCCTCTAGCTGTGCAGCCAAAGATTGTGAGTTCAAAACCAAGCTCCAGAACGTAAGGATTTGGTGTGAAGATTAGTTCTGAGTTAGCTGCGTTCATTTTTGGCCAATTATTCTTCGGCAAATTTAACAGAATGGTCCAAAATTGAGGGGGTGGGGGAGGGGCACATCCACTTGCCCATACTCCAGGCCTGCCCAAAGTCCGGCCCGGGGGCCAAATCTGGCCCATCAGGCCATTCTGAGTGGCCCGCGGCTGGCTGGCCCGCCCCTCCACCCCTCCTTCGCCCTGTGTTTTTTTGTTTTTTTTAAATCTTCCACCAACACTGACACCGCCGGGAAACTTGAGGGGCTGGGCGGGCCAGCTGGCCAGTGAGCAGAAGCTTGTGGAGAGGGCAGGCAAGGGGGTAGGCCACCACCACCAGCACCGCTTGGGAAGCTTGTGAGGCTGGGCGCATGCACAGGCTGCCGCCACTGGCATCACCAGGAACCTTGTGAAGCTAGGTGCACGCGTAGGCAGGCCGCCGCTACCGGCATAGCCGGGAACATTGTGAGGTTGGGCACATGCGCAGTCAGTGCGTGGGGCTTATGGGTCAATGGGTGGGGCTTGCAGTGGGGTGGCATGGTCAGGGAGCAACCGGCCCCTGACACATTCTCAGCCACCAAATCTGGCCCTCCTTACAAAAAGTTTGGGCACCCCTGCCATACTGTAAAGAATATGAAAAACAGACACATTTTACTAGTTGTACAGGGAGAAAAAAATATATTTATAGCAGCTGTGACACTATTCTCTGTTATGTCTTTGTACCCCCTAAAAGCAATATGAAAGTCCTGATGTCATTATTTGCAATGTGTTATTTCCACATTCTATACATTAATGCTTCTCCTTTTTCTGCCCTATCACTGCAAGCAATGTCAGCCAGTAAGGGCTATCCTCTTTATTAAGATGGTGACTAGAGTCACCCAATGCTGTTCCAAATTCTGCCCCTGCCTTGTGCAACTGTAGCCCACATTTGTATGAGAACCGGTCAGAGGACCTCGCCTGAAGGAGTACCCTTAACCCTCATGTCAGCCCAAAACAAGATGCATAACCTCCCCATATAACTAGCAAAGAGAATGGAATACAGCTTCCTTGTAGATATTCTTCCACCAGAACACCAAAAGCAGGCCCACTAGCCATCTATATACAGAGGGCTGGCCCTCCCATTAGGCTGAATGAGTTGGCTGAGAATTGTGCAGCAGATCCAAGGGAATGGGCAGCATCAGAGAGATTTTCGAGCTGTATTTTCCCCTTCCTGACAGTCTTTCTGATTCTCTTTTAAAAAAATGCTGTGTTCTAGTCTAGGCAAGCTAGGCAGCTCTGAAGTAACATTCTGATTGGCTTTTGTACAAGGAAAGGGGGTTAGGCGCCATTTTATCCTTTGCTTTGGGCAGAAAAATATCTTGGCATGACCCCCATCTGCATGGCCTTCATTACAGCTTTCTTGTAATATTGATAGCCTGGAATTGAACCAGGTCAGGTACTCTCCTTGTTGACAAACGTGCAAAACATTGGCAGATTAATGTTCAAACCAGACACACCTCCATTGGGTGGTCTGCCCTTGCCAAATTTCAAAGAAAGAAAGAAGAGGACTCTAAAAACTCAAAAGCTTTGCTTTTGTAAGGAACCTCTTCTCCTTTATGAGACCTCCGTCTCCTGTTTTTCTTCACCTATATATCTGAAAGCAAAAAAGAAAGAAAGAAAGAAAGAAAAGGGAAAGGGTAAAAAAGGATCCTTCTCTTCTCTCCTGCCACGTAACAATGGAATCAGCTTAGCAAATTTGAATAATTTTATGTCAAATATGCCTGTCTGAGGCTGTAATTTGCATGCTGGATTTCCAGTCAATGCTGTATGAAGCAGCCAAGATACCTTATCTCACCCTGAAAGCTGGCATTATAAGAAACTAGTAAAAATATATTACATACACTTTGCATAGCAAAGAGAAATTGGTGAGCAGCCACAGAGACTGTCTTACATGGAGGTAGCCTGGATCTACTCGCGGTTGAGCACAGGATGGGCTGTTGGGGAAGTGGGAGGGATATTTATTTATTTATTTATTTATTTATTTATTTATTTATTTATTTATTTATTATTCAGCAATAGCTTTGTTTAAAGAATTGGTCAAAACAAAACTGGTTTAAGAAAGAAAGAAAAACCAAGGTTGCAGTTCTGAACTCACCTATGGAATTGTTAATGCTTTTGACTTGGAGGAAACCCTGAGATAGTAGATATTATATTTATTCATTTTATTTTATTAGATTTTTATACCACGCAATCTAGCCCAAAAGCTACTCTAGGTGGTTTACAACAAATATGTTCACAGACTGCATTTTCATGCTCTAGTTTCACTCTCTAGGAAGTGCTAAATGCAAACATATGGAGTAACCATGTTCAGAATGGCTTTCTCGTTTCAAGAGGAGGACCTATCTATTAGAAAATCTCCACGGCTCCATTTTAGACAGAATATGGCAAAATGCACAAAGGATAAGGCTGCCCAGCTACTCCTGGTTGGGCAATATGTTCCCTCTGGGATTAGAAGCGCCATGGCTTTGAATGCCAGTTACTGAATGATATGGAGTAAACCAGGGTAAAGCCACTGTGCTCCTAGAGTTACCAAAGGCCAGGAATGAACAACAGGTAATGCCAGATGTACCAGCAGATCAGCAGATCAGCATTTCTGATCTCAAGCAGAAGTTAGAGACGTGTTTGGGGCAGAAGAAATCTGATGCCCAGAATCCACACCCACCGTGACCTCAATTTGCTCTTTGTTTGTTGACAACAGCACAACAGTATGACTTCCTAGTCAACACATGGCCATATCATGAAATAGGCAGCTGAATTTTTTTTAAAAAAAGGGGAGGGAACCAGATTTTGGATAATTAGCTCTGTTCTATTCTGGTATCCAATGCTACTTACTTCTGAGTGCAATTCATGGATTTATAATTCCTTTCTTGATTTATTAGTTACTTTTCTATCCCACTGGATCTTCAATAAATCCAAGACCATGTGCAATGTCTTCATACTTTGTTTTCACAATAACTCTGAAAAGTAGGTCATGTTCAAAGAGAGGGGGGGAGAGAAGGAGAGGGAGAAAGAGATCAGCCCAAGGTCACCGGGTTAGTTTTATGGTTTTACTGGGCATTAGTACTTGCATCTCCTAATTCCAGACTGTTATTTGAACCACTGCACCTCCTTGGCTCTTAAATATGTTTCAGAATGAAGAATACACTAGATTACAAAAATATATGTTTTGCTGTGAATTCGCTCTGAATTGTGCAGCAGGGGTCTAGTAAAACAGCAGCAGGAAACTGGATTCTTTAGCCTGGTGACAGCTGCCATATATGTGTCTTATTGGCCAGTGTGTGGAAGAAAATGCTGTATTCTGTCAGCTTTGGGATTAATCTAATAGGGTCCTTCACAAATTCTCACATGGTGCCTTGAGTGTTGTGTTGTGTCATTAAAGTCATGACCGACTCTTCGTGACCCCATGTCCATGGAGTTTTCTTGGCAGGAATACTGGAGTGGTTTGCCAGTTCCTACTCCAGGCGCCTACAGCACCTGGTGTTCCCCGGTGGTCTCCCATCCAAGTACTAACCAGGGCTAACCCTGCTTAGCTTCTGAAATCAGGCAAGATCAGAAGTGCTTAGGCCATCTAGGCAGCTCTTGAGTAGTCTACTGCAATTTTCAGTGGCATCATTTCATTTACTCAGGCCTGAGTGCAATGACAAAAATCCATAAAAACAAGGCAGTCTTGATTTGATTGCAAGTAGGGCTGAGTCTAGATTCCGTCTGAGTGGTGTTTTTACCAGTGCACAAAAGTCAACAGGTGTCTGTCAGTAAAATGCCCCACAAAAAGAACAGTGAACCAGGAATACCCATGGGCACTCTGTCGAAGCCTGCTTTTCGTCAGTATATTTGTCAATATGCCCAAGTGCAATGTAATCCAGAGGGGTGGGAATGCAAAAAATAAAAATTAAAAAAAAGGAATGGAAAGGGAAGGGAAGGGAAGGGAGAGCAGTGGCAAACTTCACATGCTCCAATTCAAGAACTAATTTTAGAAATTCCCTCCGTTCAACTGGAACTCAGGGAGAGTGAAATGTAGGGCACGGTGAACAAAAAGAAAGATAAGTTAAGGCACTGTCCTGCTTCAGGCAACATGACTATGCTCTGCAGCTACAAATTAATAAGGGTCAGTTCTGAACTCACAGCATGGAGGCCTTTCCAAGATCCAAGCATAGGCTGAGCACAAGAATGAAGGTCTGAAGCAGAGATGGATAAAGACCCATTTTATTTTTTTCACTCTATGGGAGCTGATGACCGATATTGCAGGGTCAATTCATCTGCCTGGGTTTTTACACTGAATTTTTCAGGAGCTGTCAGAAGTCCTGTACCCTATCCACCCTATATGGCAGGGCTGTTCAACTTTGAACAAGCTGAGGTCTACTTTTTCTGGCCCAAAGTACCTGAGGGCTACTCTACTAAAACCTCTACGTACGAATTTTATCCATTCCGAGCATATGCTTATAAGTAAAAATAAAAAAATTCCAAGTAGAGCGGCGGTTTCCCATAGAAATGCATTGAAAACCAATTAATCCATTCTGGAGGGAACAGATTTCAATGTGCCATGGCCCTTGAACTGCCCCGCTTGGCTGAGACAGTGGGCTGGCAGACCCAGAACTTTGCTGGGGCAGTCATGGTCCTTGGGATGGGGGAGGGAGGGGTGGAAAACGTATCCCCCTCACTTTTTAATTGATGTCTGATGAGCTACTTTTGAACCCTTCATGAGCTACTGGTAGCCCATGGTCTACCTGTTGTACAGGCCTGCTATATGGGCTCAATGTGTTGGACAGCTCCTTTACAGCTCACACTAAAACCCAAGGTTGACTCATGGCCGGCAGCAGAAAAATCATTCACCAGCCTCCAGAGCTTGGACAATAGCTCCCAGAATCCTCCACTCAATGTGGCCACTGGGAGTTGTAATCAAAAGAAGCTATGTTTCTGAGATCTAGCTGAAGACAGCACAAACACAGGAAGGATGCAATGAACCATGACTAGGCAATGAGAAGGGTGAAACAACCACCTGGAAGCTGGTGATAAATCATTGTTCCACAGTCATTGTTCCCACTGCCTAGGTTGGAAGGCTTTGAAGATTATTTTCAAAGCCTCTGCAGAGCACAGATTAAGGTCAGTGGTGCCATCTATGGGACTGGTTTATTCCTTAGTATTGTCCTACTCAGAGGTAACCCCTTCTTCGTATCTTAATCAAGCCCACATTTTGAAACATCTCCTTGAGGACAGGTAGTCCTTCTTTTTCACTTTGGAAAAGAGACTATCCACATCAGGGGTCCTCAACCGAAGGCCTGGGGGCCAGATGCGGCCCCCGAGGGTCCTGAATCCGCCCCCCGGGACCAATTGCAACCCCCCACCGACCCCCTGCTTTGCAAGCAAGCCATCCTCCGCAGCTGCTTCTATTGCTGAGGCAGTTCAAAGTGGTGGGCTATGTCGCTTCTCCCACTCCCCCAACTACTGCCCAGATGATCAGCATGCTGGCTAGTGGGGCATTCAAAGTGGGAGGGCCATGGCAAGGTCCCCCACTCCCCGCCACCTGCTGCCCAGGAACAGCACCTCAGGGTGGCGATCCAGATCAGGAGGCATTGCTGGGGTCCCAGAAACACACTGATCATGGGCTGATTGTGGGTGGGGGGCTCCACCCACTTTCCCCCCTCCCCCCTTTTTTCCATGTCAGCCTTTTTTTTTCTTTTTTCTTTTTTCTTTTTCTTTTTTTTTAAGACTGTGGTCCGGCCCCCATTGGTATCTGGGGGGTGATGGACCAGCCCACTGTTTGAAAACTTTGAGGACCCCTGATCCACAGCATAAGACAAATGTTTGCAAAAGAAACAAAAAAAGCAAAGCAAAGCATGCTAATTACAGGGCTTAATGCATTCTTTGGGAAGCTTACAAATTCATTATGTGGGCTACACATTGCTCCCACCTCCCAATATACTCAGAAGAATAGAAGGCTGAGTCAACTTTGAATCAGCTACTTGGGACTGAGTACAGTTTTACCTTCAGTACTTCAGTTTAACCAGTGTGCCACAAAGCTTTGATTGTCATCTCCCCACAAAAATCTATCTGAACTCCCGGAGAACCTGTGATGCAGGCTGTTCCCCTGTGATAGCTCTCGTAAGAACTCCAAGTTATTGTTCAACAAGGATTCATCTAGTGAGGGCATTAATGAGAAATTTGCTACTTCCTAACTTGATGTGGAGAAGCGGAGAGGCAAGGGAGGTAAGGAATGGTGCCAAGCCTTTGGGTCTGAGTCAAAAGTGTGGGTCTAAGTCCTTTTGCTTTTGGTACCAGGCTCCATGTTAAAGTTCCTGGTAAAAAGAAGCTCCTTTCCCCCAAAATAAAGGGAGGGAAGGGTGGGCTCGGAGTCACTGAGTGTGGGAAAACGGGACAAGTCTGAGTTGAGTTGAGTTGAGTTGAGCTGAGTTGAGTTGAGTTGACTTAAGTTGGACAACTCAAGTCCCCATCTCTGCTTCTTTTTCCCAGTGGTAAATCGCCTCCCTGCCCAAGAAAGGGAATCAAGTAAATCTGCAGCTTTCTAATATAGAGAAAATAAGTAGCAGGGATGCTTCTCTCTTCCAGATCTCATCAGAAAAAAAAAATCTGCCTATCTCCAACATCTACAGGAGATGTGGTGAGGTAGAGAGTAGATCTATCCCAGTGGTGGCGAACCTTCGGCACTCCAAATATTTTGGATCACAACTTCCACAGTGCTTTGTCATTGGCAATACAGGCTTGGAATTCTGGGAGTTATGGTCCAAAACATCTGGAGTACCAGAGGTTTGCCACCACTGATCTATCCTGTCCTGAGGCTGCTGCTCTTGCTTTTTCGGTCTGGTACCGGAGTTTGCATTCTCATTCCTGGAGATCCATTATAGGCCTGCCATTGAACGGCTTCTTATCTTACATAAATGAGCATGAACCCGTGAGGACAACGGCTGCTTTTATTCTGATATCTTGGCTCCTTGGTACCATCTAAATGTGTTTGGAGCAACACCAGTTGCTATTTGTAAAAATAATAATAGTGAGATAGCATTTCATTTAGAGAGAGAGAGAGAGAGAGAGAGAGAGAGGACAAAAAGCCGCTTTAGGTTTCAAGTGCAAGAAGCAAGTGCTGGCCCGGGCAAGCTAAGGAAATGAAATGAAATCACTCTGGTTACTCTGCCAAAGAAACAGAATATCACATCTCATTTTCATTGTCACCTAAAAATGAGCATATCACTAAGGAGATTTGCTGAAAGACTAACTGCTTTAATCTTGTGCTAAAGCAAGAAATGGGGAAGATATCTAAATTAATTGTCCCAAGACTTTTATTTTCCTGGAAAACATACAAAGGATGCTGGCTCCTCTGGTGCCCTTGGAATCTGGGATCAGCAAGAAGCAGCACCTGGGTCAAATGTGACCACTGAGAGGCTTACTGGACTCCTCTCTTTCTCTCTCTGTCTCTCTCTCACACAGACAGACAGACAGACAGACAGACAGACAGACAGACAGACAGACAGACAGACAGACAGACAGAAGGGGGAAGGAGAGGGAAGAAGAAGAAGAAGAAGAAGAAGATGATGATGATGATGATGATGATGATGACTGATCCCTGTTCCAAGGAATTTATATATTATATTTGAAAATGGAAAGGCTAGCCACCAAGTCAGAGGTGGAACTCAATAATATGCACCACAGACCCGTCTTTTTATGTAACCAACACAAAGAAATGTGAATAGGATTAATGCCTACACATTTTCCTTTGTGAGCAAAATGCAGTGCAAAGAATTTGTTGCAAAGGGGATATGTGCATCATAATAAAAAGTGCATTACGAAGCTTTTGCCAGCAGTGACGTCTGCTTAGTCCTTGTCCCCCCCCAAACCACCACCACCTCCTCCCCTCCAAATCAGCTTCTCATTGTGTGTCCACAAATATGCAAACGCCAAACAGGCATTCAGAAGGAGAGGCTGGGAACAGGGGCAGGAAAGAGGTTAACACCGAAAAGATCATACATGGGAAATTGCCACGCACACAAAAGGGCTCAATAATTACATTGAAGTTTGGGGAAATTAAGCATTATATTCTTTATGCATTTCAATGGGGAATAAAAATACTCTCCGCTGACGGCCGTGGAGCAAAAACATAACAGGCATATGATTACTGCACAATGCATAATGCATGTGTTTTCCGCCCATTTACAAACAATATTACGTTAATATCCCAGCAGACATTGCTCTCCTTCTCGCTAATTGTAGCTGTGAAAATTGCAGCACCAAAAGGTCAGGTGCAGAGGGAGGGAGAGATTTAGGCTACTGGCTTGAGATCTGATTCAGTGGACTTACTGCCCAAAGGAGTGGGTGCCAGGGACCCTCCATGTGGCAGAAATAGGGGGTATTTGTACACGACCCCTAAACTCCGCTGCAAATGGCTCCCAGCTCCAGAGCTTAAAATTGTTTCCCCACCAGCTCTGGAGTTTACAGAAAATTAAGTGCGACCACGCCCACCTAAGCGCGTCCCAGGGCACTTTTCAGGTACCTGCTCTCGGAGGGTGAAAAATCCCAGATCCGGATGTAACCTAGAGTGCCGGGCTCTCCTCGCTTCTGTTTGTTGTTTCTTTTGCCTCCCACCCCTTTAAGAGAAGGAATCAGGATGACGACGGGGCTCGGGGCGGCTTGGACCGGCAGACGGAGGTGAGCCTGCATTCTTTTGTCCCTTTTTTTCTCCCTCCCCTCACACAGACAGGAGCAAGGAAGTGCGGAGGGGTGGGGACACAGGAAGAGCAACGGACCCCCAAGATCTCTGGTCCGAATTTAAGTGGCCAGCGGATCTTAGGGGTCGTGTGAAAAGGCCCAAGGACCCACAATATTCAGAAATGGAATGCTCTTTATTTATTTATTTATTTATTTATTTTTATATTTATATCCCGCTTATCTCCAAACAAGGACTCTAAGCGGCTAACAACAGATCATAATATACAAAACAAATACAAGAATGACAAGTTAAAACAGACAGTATAATGTCCTTACTAATCCTAAGATCGAAAACCTAAGGCCTCCAAGACGCGTCCCAGCACGTCAAAAACGTAATTCCTAAAATACATTGGAGACACCAAAGGGCATAATATAAAAATAGTCGCAACGATGGCGGAGGGGGAAAAAAAAAAAAAAAAGTAAATTAAATTTCGCCAAAGGCCTCTCGAAATAAGAAGGTCTTCAGAGCTTTTCGAAAGGCCTGCAGGGACTCTGCAGAGCGCACTTCGCTGGGGATAGCGTTCCATATAGATGGGGCTGCCACAGAGAAGGCCCGGTTTCGGGTAACCGTCTTCCGGGCCTCTCGCGGGGTGGCAACCCGAAGCGAGTGCGCTCGCACCTGCCGAACTGGACGGACCGAGGTGGATCGCTGGACGATACGCTCTGTCAGGTAGTCCGGTCCCAAGCCATGGAGGGTTTTATAAACTAAAACCAAGACCTTGAATCTAATCCGGGCTGCAACGGGCAATCAATGCAGGCGAGCCAGGACTGGGGTGATATGGTCATAACGACGCACACCAACCACCAGCCTGGCTGCCGCATTCTGTACCCGCTGCAGGCGCCGGAGAAGAGTCAAGGGCAACCCCATGTAGAGTGCGTTACAGTAGTCCAGTCTCGAGATCACCAGTGCTTGGACCACTGTTCTCAGAGAGTCAACATCCAGGTACGGGCGGATCTGGGCGATCTGGCGAAGATGGAAATAAGCGGCCCTGGTCACCGACGCCACCTGAGCCTCCATGGTCAGCGCCGGGTCCAGGACCACGCCCAGATTCCGCACCCTCTCCACAGGCTGGAGAGAAACCCCCCCCAGCTGCGGAAGAGGGCCACCGTACCCAGATGGTGAGCTCCCAAAGAACATAACCTCCGTCTTCTCGGGGTTGAGCTTAAGCCTGTTCGCCCCGGTCCAGGTCAGGACGGCGTCCAAGCACTCATCAAGGATCCTCACAGCTTCCACTGCAGAGGTGGAAAAGGAGAGATAGAGCTGCGTGTCATCAGCGTACTGATGACAGCAGACTCCAAATCTCCTAATGACCCCAGCCAGCGGCCTTACGTAGATGTTAAACAGCATGGGGGACAGCGACGACCCCTGTGGAACCCCACAAGGGAGTATCCAAGGAGCCGACAACTCCCCCCCATGCAGCACGTACTGTGGACGGTCCTCCAGGAAGGATCGGAGCCAACTGCAAGCAGTGCCTCCGATACCAACCTCGGAGAGCCGATCCAACAGGATACCGTGGTCGACGGTATCAAAGGCCGCTGACAAATCCAGGAGAACCAACAGGGTAGAGCAACCCCTGTCGGCCGCCCGGATTAGGTCATCTTGCAGCGCGACCAAAGCTGTTTCAGTCCCCCGACGAGGCCTGAACCCGGACTGGCATGGATCGAGGCACTGCCGATCCTCCAGGTATGACTGTAACCGAACCGCCGCCACCCTCTCGATCACCTTGCCCATAAACGGGACGTTGGCAATAGGACGATAGTTGGTTAAATCGTCCGGGGAAAGGCCTGGTTTTTTGAGAATGGGCTTTACCACCGTCTCCTTCAGACGAGAGGGAAAAACCCCCTCGCTGAAGGAGGCGGTAGCAATAGCCGAAGCCCATTCGGCCATAGTCCCGCTGGCAGATTTAATGAGCCAGGCTGGGCAGGGATCGAAAGGGGTGGACGCCGGTCGGCAGTGAGCCATAGCCTTGGAGGCCTCGACAGCAGAAACAGGCCCAAGCACATCCAACCGAGGCGACGAAGGCGGCCCAGCATCTGGGGGTGCCGGGACAGTACTACTGCAACCGGAGTCGAAGCCAGCCCGGATGGCCTCTATTTTAGAACAAAAAAAGGCTGCAAAATTCTCGCTACTGAACTCAGTAGGAGGAGGCCCAACCAGACTAGGATTGGTGAGGTCCCGAACCACACGGAAAAGCTCCGCTTGACGGTTCGAGGCCTCACCAATTCTCAGGGAGACAAAGGATCTTTGGGCCTCCCTGATCGCGTTGGAATAGCGTCTAGTCTGGGAAACAACAGCAGCCTTGCTAATAACCGTGCGGGTTCTTCTCCAGCTGCGCTCTAGTCTTCTCCTCTCCTGCTTCATCGCTCGGAGCTCAGATGTAAACCACGGTGAGGTCCGAGCTCGGCACCGGAGCAGACGCTTAGGGGCGATCCGGTCGATGGTCTGGGCAGCTGTATCAAACCAACGGTTAGCCACAACCTCGGCCGGCGCGCCAGTCAGTTCTCCAGGAAACGCCCCGAAGACTTCCTGGAACCGAGAGGGATCCATGAGTCTTCGGGGACGGGCCAGAACAGGAGGCCGGTGGTCCCCGCGAGGAGGGGCCGAGATCGCCACAGGAAAGGTAAGCAGGTGGTGGTCTGACCATGACACAGGAAGGGGGACAATGCCCCCAACCTCCAGACTCGAAATCCCCGACATGGAGGAAAAGACCAGATCCAGGGTATGGCCGGACCTGTGGGTGGGGCATACAACATGCTGGGACAGACCCATGGACGCCATGGATTCCATGAACTCCAGAGCTGCCCCAGAGAGTTCACCGCCGGCATGCACATTGAAGTCACCCGCAACCAAAAGGCGCGGGGACTTCAGAAGTGCAGCCCCGATGAACTCGGAGAGCTCCGGGAGGGATTGTGCTGGGTTGCGGGGAGCACGGTAACCGAGCACAATGCCAAATCTGTCCCGCTGTCCCACCAATAGGTGGAGGCACTCTAACCCCTGGCTAACCAATGTCGAGGCCCTGCAAACATAAAGAGAATCCCGATGGACGATGGCGACCCCTCCTCCCTTCTGACCCTCCAGCCTCCCCACACCCTGAACCAGATATCCGGGCGGGCACAGCAGGGAGAGGGAAGCCCCCCCCTCTGCACCCACCCAGGTCTCGGTAATGAAGGCCAGGTCAGCCCGCCCATCTTGGATGGTATCATATATGATGGGGATTTTATTGTGGACTGACCTGGCGTTCAACAGCATGCAGGAAAGGCTGGAGGCGCTGGAGAAGTGACTCCCGGACACGTGGCAGGGAGCCGAGGGGTCAGAACGCGGGACAGGCACAAGATGCCTGACCCGGGTTCTTCTGATCTGACAAACCCCCCGGCTACAAGCGTACCGCCCACGGCCCATCACAGTTGGTATGTGAGTCCCTGCAGACATGGCGAACAAAAAAAAAAAAAAAAAAAAAACCCTAATATAACCTAATAATATAAGTACTGAGCAAACAAAATTTACAATATTGCAATAATAAAATACAATCGATTTACAAAGCTGTAACAACAGTAAATTACAATGATAATAATAAGATAAACAAATTTGATTAACAAATAAATAATAAAAACAAATGGGCAAAGCGCCAGGAGAGATGTAAATCACCTAAGAGTGGAAGGGAGTAGAAGCCAGGAAATCAGGCTCAGATGGTAGATGAGAGGTTGCTGAGGTGCAGGGGCTGGCATTGAAGCTGGCAGAATGCCAGACCCAGTAGCCCCGAAATCAACAGCAACGCGCTGATACCCACGTCCGGGCTCCAAACCCCCCAGCAGGGAATCCCCCCCATCAAACCCCAGCTCTACTAAAGGGCTCGCCATTATAACTCCAGATCCCTAACCCTCCCCAGAAAACTGGAGGGTGATGGTACTGTAAACAAATATCCCCCCAGACATGGACACCAATCCTAGAGGACCAGTGGTTTCCAGTTTGGGGTCTCCAGATGTTCCTGGATTACAACTCCCAGAAATCCTGGGCAGCACAGCAAGTGATGAAGGTTTCTGGGTGGTTTGATCCAAGAATACCTGCTGGCTTTAAAGCACAGAAATAAAAAGGCAGCATTCTCTTGATCCAGCTGGAGAGAGGACTCGTAATACAGTGGTACCTTGGTTCAGAAGCATAATCCGTTCCAGAAACAGGCTCATAAACCAAAATTCTCATACATTTTTTTTTAAATCCCATAAGAAATAATTCAAACTTACCTAATTCATTCCGTGAATGAAAGAATACATGTGACTAAAAATCTACATTAAAATAGTAAACACATATTCGAAAAACAAAGATCAGCAGATGCCATAAGAATGAAAGACTGGGTAATGGAAAGAATAATTAATGAACAGGGAAAGCAGATCTAGAAAGCCATGTCTTCAGATGTATTTTAAAGATAGCGTTGGAGCCAGTCGAATATCAGGTGGTGGTTTGTTCCACAACCAAGGCCCTGCTACCGAAAAGACCTGGTTCCTTGCTGACGATTTACAGGCTTCTTTTGATGAAGGGACCCTCAAGTTACCTGCCTGAGACAAGCAGGTGATACAGGTGGAATTTTGTGGAAATCTGACATCTGTCAAGGTCCTCCGTTCTATTGTCATACTGCTCTAACAGTTGGGAAGCTTTTATTGATATTCAACCAAAAATTGCCTTTCTGTAACTAGAGCCCACTTTTATGTGTCCTACATTCCAGAATGGTTTATGTCCCTCCTCTGGATGTCAGTCTTTCAAGATTTTCAAGACTGCTATCGTATCTCCCCTCGGATTCTTTTTCTCAGGATAACCATTTCTTTCGGTCTTTCCTCACAGGGCTTGGTTTCCATTTCCCTGATCATCTTTGTTGCTCCACTGGCTGCCAATGAGCTATTGAGCACAATTCAAGGTGCTGACCTTGACCTACAAAGCACTGTATGGCCTGGGTCCTAGCTACCTTAATAACTTATAACCGTGTTGCTTTAATGTAATGTTGTCTATTAATGCTGTAAGATGTTCCCTCAATTCCTTGTTCTCAAATACTTGAACATGTCTTAATTGTACTGGACTATATATTATCCCTCATTACTGTAAGCTGCCTTGGGTCCTTTTCCAAGGAGAAAGGCCAGGTAGAAATACTCTAAAATAAAAATAAATCAATACATTTTGTCTGATTAAAGTGTCATGTCTCGGACCAGACACAGTACTTGAGATAAGGCCTAACCAATGCCAAACAGAGAAGAGCCAGTACTTCACAAGGCTGTTGGGGACTATGCTTCGGTCAATGCAGTCCAAAATAGCACTGCCCTCACTTTTAAAAATACATAAATCCCAAAGTCCCTCAGCCAGCCTGAACAACAGCCATGCTAGCTACAAACCTATGGGAGCGATAATCTTTCTCACCTTTTAGCTCTACAAAATTGTGGGATGGTGATGAGTTTAATGTGGGGTTTCAAACACCCTGTTTGCATCAATCCTCTCACCCACCACCTGCCTCAGCTGGCTTAACAATACAAATATGGAAAGAGAAAAAAAATCTGAAAGAAAGAAAATTGAGATAAATCTACAAAAGAGCCATCCAGTAATGGAAGAGGGTGGGAGCACCCAAGTGGGGGGGGGACGGTTGCAAAGGTCCCATATGGCGTTAAACAACAAGGACAAAATGAAAGACATATTAATGTTTTAGCGTTGCGTCTTCATATCTTTTTCAGATGTGCTAAAAATTGCCAAGTAACCATTCGGCATCTAAAGGATGAATCACAGTTAACAGCCAGCTGTGTAAACAATAGATTCATTACTTTTCATGCTGCTTTTAAAGCTGGGGATTTTCTTTGCTCTCGGTAAAGTTGCAAAATATGCAACTTGAGAGAAAACAGCGTCAGATTTACACTTGTAATGTGTCAAGTGTGTCGGGGCCGGAGGGAACACTGTTAGGAGCAAACAGAGAGGCCTCCAACCCGTTGCCATCTGTTCTTCATGGCCATCTGCTCCCCATTGGAATCACTGGGGCTCCAGATGACCAGTAGAAGCCAAGAGTTTATAAAAGTTCCTTTTTTATCTATCTATCTATCTATCTATCTATCTATCTATCTATCTATCTATCTATCTATCTATCTATCTATCTATCTATCTATCTATCTATCTATCTATCTATCTATCTATCTAT
>JAHTLZ010000213.1:3097304-3112228 GCA_023846285.1 Phrynocephalus versicolor | reverse complement strand
GAAAGAAAGAAAGAAAGAAAGAAAGAAAGAAAGAAAGAAAGAAAGAAAGAAAGAAAGAAAGAAAGAAAGAAAGAAAGAAAGAAAGAAAGAAAGAAAGAAAGTTCCTCTATGCAATAGTAGCAGAAGCCAAAGGACCATGGTTAGGTTGAGAGAGAGTCCTCCTCCATGGTAGTATCTGAGAAGATAATTTTGTGGACTGGTTCAAATCTAAAGATGGCAATCAGACAATATCTTTGGTAGAGCAAACCAGCCAACCCCCAGAATTGACCTGCCCACCCCTTTCTGATCTTGTCAGCAGGTTCTACTTTTTGGATCGGGGTAGGATGCCTTTGTTTTGGCCCATTCTCAGTGTGCGTTATCACTGGAAACAAACCAAAATGAGCCACCTTCTTTTAATTCAGCCATGTCATGAAAGCAGCCACTTCACTATATTATCAAATGGAAACACGTCAGTGGGCCAATGGTGGGGCTGGGGAAGTGAAAAACAAATGTTAAGTTTGCATTAAAGCAGGAAATATGGGGTGTGCCGCTTCCAAAACAGCATTAAGTATGATATTATAAGTTAGAAATGTAATAGCAGTATGGAAAGCTGTTGGCCAATATTGTTAAGTGACAGACTTCTTAGAATCATTGAGTTGGAAGGTGCTTATAAGGTCACTGAGTCCAACACCCGGCTCAGTGGAGGAATCACAGATCTCACAGATGGTTGTCCAATTCTTTTTTAATATGAATTTTGTCAAACCACTTCATCATACTGGCATTTTGATGGAAGGCTTTTGTTATTGCATCATTACAATCATGACCAACTCTTCGTGAGCCCATGTCCATGGAGTTTTCTTGGCAGGAATACTGGAGTGGCTTGACAGTTATGACTCCAGGCACCTACAGCACCTGGTATTCTCTGGTGGTCTCCCATCCAAGTACTAACCAGGATCAACCCTACTTAGCTTCCAAAATCAGATGAGATCAGATGTGCTTAGGGCATGCTCATTGGACTACTTGAGGTCTGGATGCTGTTTAGATGTGAGTTTACATCATATGGGCATAGCTAGCCTACTAGCAACCCTCTTTCGCCTTTGACACCTTGATCCAGCCCCATCTCATAGACAAGCCCTGCATCCTACGCTAGGATACGAATGCACAAAATGAAACTCAAATCTAGATGGGAGTGAGCAGGGGGGTGTCTGTACATACAGCATCATGTCCTACTGGTTTTCTAGAAACTTGGCAGGTCTAGCTTGCCGCTGATGTATGCAAAAGGGGAATGGTAATAACTATGTGCGAATTTAGGAGGCTGTTGTCCTTTCCTTGTGCTGTTTGGAAAAAAAAAGCAAAAGAGCGACTGATTTGTTCAGACAACCTTTAGTAATTCTTCATTTATTCATTAATACGTTCTGCTGCTGTTTCTGTATTAGCTCCTCTAGTGTAAGTGTGCTGCTGTACAGATGCAGCACATAGTGACATAATGCTATCCAGGAGATAGCTGGAGGACAGATGGTATCCTAGATTTGCAAAGAGCCCTTTTGTATAATTAACAGTGGACTCATTACGTTGGAAAACATTCGCTCACATAATGTGTTTTTGTTCATTCGCGCTAATATATGAAAAACCACCAATTATAATCCTGAAGTCAGGAAAAACGGTGGTGAGGAATGAACTGATTTCATTGGAGAAATGGAGTGTTACAGATCATTCGCTCCAGCCCTTAATTTTGATGAGTCCAATTTTATAAACTAGAGTCTGTTTTCCATGGCTGTCTTTGCTAATCATATATTTCCATAAATGCATCACGTTATGGGGACGAGGAAAAAAAGCTTTGTCAAAGGGATGTTCTGGGTCTCCATCTCCTGCTCAGAGGCAAACCTGGCACTCAAGATGTCTTAGTGGCACAGGACATTTTAATCAAGCTACATATTTGTGCTTTGTGTTTTGTCTGTAAATGTGCTTTTCTCTGCGGCTGTCACAGCAAGGCCTCCTTATTGAAGGAGTATGGCTGTTTTATATGTAAGAAGACCTCCAGCTCAAGTGAAATCAAATGAACATCTTGGCCCTTGCTTAACCTTCACCATTAGAGAAGGAGAGAGGAAAACCATCAGCCATTGTTTAAGAAAAGGTCACCAATGAGCTGCCAAAAAGACTGAACTCTTTTCTCCCTTTCTCTCTCTCTCTGCTGGGTCTCGAGGCCAAAGGAAGAAAATATACGAGGAAATATAAGCGTCTTCAGAGTGCAGAGAGGTGAACATGCAAAAGGTGTATCTATTGACCAGATCATTCCAAGGAGCAAAATTAAACACAACTCTCAGACTTGTACAATTGGATTCTATTTCCAGTTAATAGTCACTGATGGTAGAGGTGAACCTCAAGAGAATCTTTACAACCAAACAGGGGGAAAGGCTACATTAATGTTTAGGCTAAAGAGCAGAAGTCTAGTCCCTCTGAGACACTGCTGCACCCTTGTGACTTGCTGATGTACCTTTTTTTTTTTTTTTTTGGTTGTTGTTGTAATAGCAACTTATTTTTCAGCTTGCATCCCTGAAAGAATTCAGCACCATTTGGGGTGGGGTATGGGGAAAGAGTGTTTTCATACAAAAGTCAAAGAAAAATAAAACAAGACAAAGGGCACTTTTACACGACCCCTAAGGCCTGCTGGTAACTTAAATTCGGACCAGAGATCTTGGGGGTTTGTCACTCTTCCTGTGTTCCCACCCCTCCGCACTCCCTTGCTCCTGTCTGCGTGAGGGGAGGGAGAAAAAAAGGGAGAAAAGAATGCAGGCTCACCTCCGCTCTGCTGTTGGGAGCTGCCCCGGGAAGCATTCCAGTCTCTTCCAGTCTCTTAAAGGGGTGGGGGGCAAAAAAAAAAAAAACACAAGGCAAGGAGAGCCCAGCACTCACTGCTTTACATCTGCATCAGAAATTTTTCACCTTCGGAGACCAGGTACTTGGAAAATGCGCTGGGACACGCTTAGGTGGGCGTGGTCATACTTAATATTTTTAAATCCGGAGCTGGTGGGAAAACAATTTTAAGCTCCGGATCTGGGATCCCTTTGCCTCGGATTTTAGGGGTCATGTAAAAGTGCCCAAAAGAAAAAAAATGTGGCACCTTAAAGACTAACTTTCATATTTTAATGTCATGTTTCATGGACACGTCCACTTATTCAGACATATACCAGCAGAATGAGTTGTACAATAGAATATGTAATGGGATGTTTTCACACAGGATGAAGTATCAGCCAGTTGTTCCTTGATCTCTTCAATACCAAGGCGCTTCCTTTTAGGAGGCTTACAGAAATGCATCTGATAAATTTAGTTCCCAATGTTGTTGATAGATCGATCGAACCGGCTCTACCAGTTTAGAACAAGAGCCTTCTTTTGTTTTACAAATAAATTGTAATTTCTTAGCAGAGATACAGATATTTCTCCTATTCCCACGTCGCAGTGTACAGAGCAACCGTTCCTGTATGCCAAGCATACCTATCATGTTACCTGATCCATGCCTCTTGAAAATATCGCCCACATCAAATGTATATTGATCTGTACAGGCCTCACCTCGCTCCTTTCCCTCAGGCCCAGGAATCAAATCAGCCCTTGTGAAACAAGCCAGTCTTCTGAGGAACCATGTTAACTATAATTGGAGATCTGGTCGAGGGACCTGTGAGGAGCTTCCTAGGTACCTCCCCAAACCAAAGATCTTATTTATTTGGTTATAGTGATAGTGGTTGATTATTGGGGGTGGGGGAGGGTGACACCTTCCACAGTTTTGTCCTTATACTATATGGAAACCTCAAACGATATAACAGTGATAGTATGCTAAACCACCATCCCTACAACCACATAAATGAAATCTGACCGGAACATCAATACAAGGTGAAAAGGTGGCATTAGACATAAGACATAACCAAAGCAGACACAGGCCATGCCAAAAAGGCTGAATAGGATTAAAGTTGTGATGGGCAAATAGCTACGTAAATCAGCTCCACATCAACATTGCCAACATCTAGGGATCAGTAGGACCCATGTGCGTTGAGTGCAAAGATCTGAAATGAGGTTTGTAATTGCTTTGATTGGATGTGTTTACAGAGCTCCGGTGATTAAGGAGTCCTGCCTTATTAGCATCCTCTTCCTACCTCCATGCTCCATGAGCTGAATGACTTGCGGAGCGACACTGGAGGCAAGGTTTATGTGCAGGCTGATCTCTGCACTTCAAATATTGCCTTATTCTTACCATTAGGCAAATGTCCTGAATAGTATTGGCCCAATCATGGCACCAGGAAGTAGCCCAGGAGCAGGCAATATTTTCATGGAGGCTTTCATAAAAGCTACTCAAAAGAAGGTCTGACGTTCTTCCTTTGGAAGGGTGCTCTAAAGCTGGGGTTCTCAAGCTTGGGTTCCCCAGTTGTTCTTGGACTAAAGTCCACAAGGCTTCACCACGGGCTGTGCGAGCCAGGATTTCTGGGAGCTATAGTCCTAGAACAGTGGTTCTCAACCTGTGGGTCCCCAGATGTTCCTGGACTACAACTCGAAGAAACCCCTTCTAGCACAGCGAGTGGTGGAGGCTTCTGGGAGTTGCAGTCCAGGAACATCTGGGGACCCACAGGTTGAGAACTACTGTCCTAGAATATCTGGGGGGACCCAAGTTTTAGAGACCGTGCTCTGGCAGTACAAGGCCACTTCACAAAAGGCCCTGTTCCTCAAGAGCCAAGTAGCTCCCATTGATGAAAAACCTATCAAGGTGCTTATTTCACTTTTAAAAAACTTGATAAGTTAAGAAAGGCGCCCACAGTTCATGAAGCGCTATGATCCCACACTGTGAAGGACTTTAAACAGCGTCATTCAAAATCCACTGTCCAGAAAAGTACCAGAAAAGTACACATTTCTGATTTTTGGATGTCCACTCCATGGACATTAAGGGGGCGTGGTGGCTCAGTGGACTAAGGCTTGCGAAAACTGTCGGCTGCAAAGTCAGCAGCTCGACGGTTCAAATCCCGGGTGCCATGCAGTGGAGCGAGCTTCCGTTTATAATGTCAGCTCCCGCCAACCTAACAGTTTGAAAGCATGTAAATGCAAGTAGATAAATAGGTACCGCCATAAAAAGCAGAAAGGTAAAGCAGTGTTTCCTTGCAGCCATGCCGGCCACGTGGCCATGGACATGCACAACACTGGCTCTTTGGCTTGAATACGGAGATGAGCACTGCCCCTAGAGTCAGACACGACTAGCACGCATGGGCGGGGGGAACCTTTACCTTTACTTTACCATGGACATTTCTGTAAAAAAATATTCTGTGAAGTGCTTCCTATACTGGGCTTCTATGCAAATGGATGGAAGCACAATGTTGTCGGTGAGGAAGCAGTGATCTCTGCAGCAGTAACACAAATACTCATTTCACACAGCCAGAATGCTCTGATAAGTTACCTCTTTCGATTTCTGCACGTCGCGTTCCCCTGCTGAATAATATCTCAACCACTGGGCTAATTCTGGTTATCTCAGTCAACAGTGCCGTTGTCAACTGCTTCCTGGTTTCCTCTCTTCGTGACCTCTAAAGACCAAGCAATGGCCATGGCAGGATCTACTGCTGAGCGTTGCCAGGATAATGTCTATGCGCTGATGCCTTTAAAAAGAGGAAAACCTTCCTCCATCAAGTTATACACAGGATTAACAGGCTTATCTCTGAAAACAGACCGAATAAAAGGCATTCTTTCAGATGAGAAAAAAAATGCCTTCATCTCTTGACAAGTGGATCACAGGAAAAAAATGTGTAAAGACAGGCGTTCGGTTTAAGTTGACATTCAATGAACATTCTAAGATTTTTGACATGGGAGAAAAGAGGTCTCTCTTCAAATATTTATATATGCCAATGCAAATGATTAATAGCTTGGACTGATGAGCAATGTGCTCTTACTTACCCTGAGAATGCTATTAGGATTACGTCACGCTGGATGTGACTTCATGGCAAATAATAAACACTGTATGGAGGATCTGCTCCTCATATTTTGAAACTTGGAATGCATACTAAGGGTACTCTAAAAATGAATCTGGGGCTTATTTGGGGTCTTTCAATACTTAAATGTTAACATCATTGGCCAAAATCCTTTATAGACAATGTAGACAGACAATTGCACAAACACAACTACTGTACCCTTACTTCTGAACCACTGTGGAGGAAGTCATGAAAGTAGTCATACATCACTTGCATGCTTTTTTCATGAAACAGACTGCAAGCAGTGAGGGAAAGACCACTGTATGATTGCCATTACATGTATGGATTAGAGATGGGCACGAAACGAACAATTTTTCGTTTCCGTTTTCGTTTTTTCGTTTCATTATGTAACAAAACGACAAACAAATTTTGTCTCTAAAATGAAACGAAACGAACAGAAACACCGGAAATTTTGTCATGCGTTTTGTTTCCGTTACTGCAATATGAGTGAATTGCTTAAAATCCTAAAAAAATCACAAAAAATGAAATAAATGGTAACAAAATGAAAACAATTTTTTTGCAAAAATTCACGAAAAATGGAAACGAACCGAAACGGACCCGACAAACGACAAACGACAAATGAAATGCCTTTTTTTTTATTCGTGCCCATCTCTAGTATGGATTTTGCCAGTAAGCTTTTTACCTGAGTATTCGAGGCCTGCAGTACCATCTTTAAACACTAGGTGACAGACTTCCATAACCAGTGCATACATCTCCAGGCAATTTAGTTTGAAGCTGGGGAAGTAGTTTGGGAGACAGTTATAGGACCTTATAGTCCCCACTGCCGCAAGGCTCTTTCCCATGGACTCCATCATCTGTTTACTTCCTACAGAAGGCTACAGAGATGCATCATAGAAACAGGTGTGCCTTGGAGTCCCAGGGTTCAGGGTTTATGCAGATGGGAATGCATCCAACTCTGACAGCTGCATAACCTTGCTTCAAGTCTTCAGTGGTATAAAACTATGGGCAATTGAAATACAATGAGTACAATGCCCATTGTCTCGAACACAATGCTGGATCATGGATTCAGAGAATAAATACAAAGCAAAGAATACGTTGCAACATCCTCTGCTTCAATGGGATGATATGGAGGGGAGGATGAAAAGAAGCCCAATTAAGTTCTCAGTTTAAAGTAAGTGAACTGTCTTATTTCTGGAATGTGACAAATGAGTGGAGAGTTCACTGGGCACTGGCTATGTGCAGGCATATAACCCTTTGGTGACCATGGCACTGTGGACAACTGGTGGACTTATCTCTTTGTGTCAACGGGCTCGGTCCCACATCCCTTTAAAAGCAGTTTAAATTACTAGAAAAAACTGTGTTAAAAATGCCATCCCCACGGCCACTGGGCTTTTTGGAGAAAAAAGAAAAAAGAAAACCCAGTAATGCCCCTTTAAGCGAGGTTTCTGTGACTCACCCAGGAGGTAAGGAATTTTTTGCCTCGCTTTGATAATCCACCTTTTAAGGAAGCAGATGCCGTGGGATCATGCAGATGATCCGGGTTTCTTCTTCTTTTTAACTCATAGCACCGACTGGCTGTTTCTGGGGCCAATTGGCACTGTTTTTTTAATTGCTTTTCACCTTTGGAGAAACAGGAAGTTTCATGTGGTGCCCTAAGCATTAATTTCCTCCAGCCAAGTGGTCCGTTTTTTTTTCCAAATGCTAGCGCCACCTGCTGGCCAAGGGGGCTGAACTGCACTTTTAAATTAAAAATCAGCTTTGGACATGTGAACTCCTGTCCCACTTATTCAGTCACGTGATGGGACAAAGAGGAAAAGCCGGACCTTCAGAAGATCAGGATCAAAACCCAGGTGAGATAGCAGCCAACGTCTTCTATGTATTATGCCATTCATCTGTAAAGCAAGGGAGGGGAAAACCTAGAATAAACCTCTATAACTGGCTTCTACAAGTGCAGGTAGGCTCTGAGCCGTTATCGAAGGAGCCCCCTGGGGTTGCTAGAGATTACCAAAGGGCCCAATTCATTTTTTAGGGTCCAAGGCCCCCCAGTTTTGTGCAAGGGGTTTTTTTCAGTAGGAGGCTTGTTGCTTCTGTGCAAGGAGGCAGATACCACACTAAAAGCTCTTCATTAGCCAATCTGCCTTGAATTTCTCTAATCCTTTTTAAAGAGCCATCTAAGCCATGGGTCATTGCCGTATCTTTTGGCAATAAATTCTGTAAGTTAGTTATGCATTGTTTAAGCCTCCTTCTAATCAAGTCACTCGTGTGACTCATTAAAAAGACAGCAACTACACCTTAAGCAGCTGCTTGGGGAGGGAGGGAGGTTCGGAGATAGTAACTAAAATCTAGTTTCTTGTTAGGACTTTAATTCAATTTCTGCTGAGAGTAAAAGAAATGCTTTTCCCCCCAGTGAAAGATGCAATTCATATTATGACTATTCTAATGCATTTTATTGTGAAAATAAAACCTGCATCTCCTCCAAGTTGCTCAATGTTGTATCCGTGTTCCCCACCAACTTCATTTTATCCCCATAACACCCCTGTGAATTACAAGGCCAGCTCTGTCATTAGGCAGAATGAGGCAGCAGACTTGGAACATCATGAAAACAGAAGTAGAGCCTATAGTGATTTAAATGGAATGCTCGTTGAATGTTCTGCCTTGGATGTCGAAAATTAATTCGACTGTCCTTGTGCTCTTCAAACAAAAAGAAAGAATTATCTTTACCCATCTGCCTCGGGCCACAAGATCTCTTGGAAAAGCCCTCCAGATGGGGCAAGTTAGGATGAAATAAAATGACTAGCCGAAAGCAGTCTGACGCTGAGGCTCCAGTACTTTGGCCAACTCATGAGGAGAGAGGAGTCCTTGGAAAAGTCCCTGATGTTGGGAAAGATGGAAGGCAAAAGGAAAAGAGGATGGCAGAGAATGAGACGGTTGGACGGTGTCATCGATGCAACCAACATGGATTTGACCAGACTATGGGAGGAGGTGGAAGATAGGAAGGCCTGGCGAACTCTGCTCCATGGGGTCACGAAGAGTTGGACACGACTGCAACAACAAATTGAAGCAACCCCTCTTGAATTTCCATCAATTCAGTGGGCCTATCCTAGTTATCGGGAAGTTGAGTCATCATGGCGACTGCAGTTCTTTTCTTGAGAGATCAAAACGCTTTGCCATTCATCTAAGCAGCTTCGTCAGTCTGAGGAAAGTTAGTGGCAAGGCCTCCAATTTATAGTTCTCCTTGATTTCACATCACCCTGGTCTGAATAGACTTTTTAGGTGGACGGTGGCCTGAATAGGTTTATAGGTGGACCATGATCTGAATAAGCTGTACAATGGCCTGGGGTGCATGAAAGTCCCGCCTAGGCAAACTTTCCCAACACTCATTCAGTATGAATCATTAGCTATGGCCTTGCTGGTGGAGGTGTGAAATAGTTTTGATTTGTCTGGAGACTGATGAAAGGCACTTCCAGATAACCTTGCCTGGATGACTGAAAATCTTCACAGAGCTATTCTAGTTGTAAGTAGCTACACTAAGCATCTGGATTTCAGCTGCTGAGTTTCACTGAGGATTTGAAGATGGGTTTCCCCAGTTCTACTCTAGCGCTCGATGCACTGCAATGCTGGTTCTAAAACTGTGTGGGAAGTGTAAATCAATTCCATGGGGGTTGCAAAACTAAGATTTTAATCAAGGGGGAAATGCTTTATCTTGATTATCTTAAAACCCATTTCTGTGCAGCTATCATTGCTAGTATTTAGGATTTCTCAAAGGGAAAAAAGCTCATTTTTACTTTTAAATAATTTCCATCAAGTTGTTTTGAACTTTATTTTTAAACTTTCAAATTATTTTAAATTTTAAAAATTGAAGCGATTGGATGGTGTTTCTGAAAAATCAAAAAGCAAAGATGCTGCTGCCAAGTAAGGGAGGTACTTCATGATAATATACCAGTTCTTAATGGGGTGGTTATAATGTGATATATGTAAAGCAGCAGAGTCGTGATACATTTTAACTGTATCATGGCACACAATGGCATGTTAATATGTGAGACCTTTTGTTTCTCTTCTCGGCCTCCAGAAACAAAGTTCCCTATTTCCTGCAAATGAGAAATGGGAGCCAAATAATATAAAACAAAAATGTTTATAGCGAAAGTCGTGTTGACCCTTTGAACTTCTTGCACCAATAACCTTTTACAAGCTTCGGATGGGAATATGAATATCCTGTCGTGTCAGTGTGGGTTTGATTGCAGTCAGATCCCACCGGGAGATAAGGAAGAGGGGAACCGCAATAAAACTTCCCAATTTCATGTTAAAGCACTGACATTTTAAAAAGAACTAAGCTGGCAGTTGCCTGTCTATTGTGAGTGACGCTCAAGCAGAAATTCCTCTCTGAAGGTCACAGTGATGGAAGCAAATACATATTTGGTAACACCTGATGAGCTGCCATTGGTAACAGCCGGTGCAGAGCTTTAAAAGTTACTTTTTAAAAGCAGTGACCTACAATTATAATTCAGAGGCCCCAAAACCATTGTTGATACTAATTACCACCACCGCACTTTAGATTTGAAACACCTTTTCCTTAAAGACAAATCGCTTTAAAAATCACTGTCTGCTTTTCTAATTGCTTGTTTCTGAACAGCCCCCTTGGCCACACCCATTTTTGACCACTGTGTTGGTTATTCTTGAGACGACCACTGGGGGTGGTGTTTTTTAAAATCGATTCCTGAACCCCCTTTTAGAGCGGTTTGGTTGTATTTGCAGACATACGACACCACTTTTTTCAGGGCCCCCCCCGTTTCTGCCATTTCCCTTTCGTAGGGCATGCAAGGGGGGGGAAAGCCTGCTGTGATGTAAACATGTTTGCCGACTTTGCTGATGCTGCACTTTCACATTGTGGTCACTGAAAATTGAAGTATAAAGCGGTTCAGCCAAGTGCAGACGGGGAAGCCGATTGCTAAGCAACTGCTGAAGTGCGGACTGCCAAACCGCTGTAGCGACCACGTGACCAGTGCAAAACAAAAAGCAGCTGCTCAAGGAAGTGCAGTAGTGGCCGCTAACCCAATGCATAGAAGCAACTCTTTACTTTCCAGCTTCTTAAAAGCAGAGTTTGGATTTTCATTTCTTTCATGGAATCATAGGAAAGTGACGTTGGAAAAAGCCTACGGGACCATCGAGTTCGACCCCTTGCTCAGTGGAGGAGTACAAATCAAAGCATAGTTGTCCAAATTTCTCTTGAAGGCCTCCAGTGTTGGAGCACTCTTCAGCTCTTGAGGTCATTGGTTCCATTGTTGTACTGCTCTAACAGTTAGGATGTTTTTCCTGAAATTCAACCGAAAGCTGGGTTTGTATGTAATATAATATTTAACAGATTCAAAATGTCTTCTGTGTATAAATACATAGTCGTTTGTCAAGACACAGGTGAATAGTGTAATCATATGGAAAAGGCAGAATAATTATATCCAGGTGCCATGGATAAGTGCTTAACATTGTCTGCCTATGTGTACTCAGGTGATTGGTTTGTAATTCAGTGGTTCTCAACCTGTGGGTCCCCAGATGTTCCTGGACTGCAACTCCCAGAAGCCTCCACCACTTGCTGTGCTGGAAGGGATTTCTGGGAGCTGCAGTCCAGGAACCTCTGGGGACCCACAGGTTGAGAACCACTAGTTTATATGATGTCTGCCATATGTATAAAAGGCAGGATTGTAACCCATTTTACTTTGGCTTTTTGGTAAGATGAGAAGTTTCCCCACTACTCAGTAATAAAGATACACTGTGTGTTTTATCCCGTTGTGTATTTGTGGATGTTTTGGTAATACAAGCTTTTATGTTAAAGTTATATCTGTCTCCCAGCTTCAAATATGTGCTTAGCAATTATCTTTCCACGCCAATGGATAACTCTGCTAATCTCTGAAACATTGAAAACCCACCCACTTCTTAACAGGGTTCTCTTAACCTGAGCCCATTGTTCAACCTCTTGCACTTTCAGATGATCCAGAACCTGCCCTTCCTCTGCATGAAGCCGAAGTGTCCGTATTTGTATTTTATTTTGTTTTTGAGATTTTTTTTCTTAATTTATTTTTTTTCCAGGTAAGGGACATTATAAGGAACAAATTAGGAAAGAATCATGGTTGGAGTAAGGCAGGGGTGCCCAAACTTTTTGTAAGGAGGGCCAGATTTGGTGGCTGAGAATGTGTCAGGGGCTGGTTGCTACCCGACCCTGCCACCCCACTGCAAGCCCCACCCACTGACCCATAAGCCCCACCCACTGACCCCTTGCAACCCCACCTGCAGGAAGGAAGACAGGGACCAAGGGAGGGAGGGAGGGAGGGAGGGAGGGAGGGAGGAAAGAAGGAAGGTGGGGACCAAAGGAAGCACAGGGAGCCGTGGCCACCACAGGGGAATGTGTGGGTGAAGGAGGGGGAGGGAGGGGCAGGCCAGCCAGCCGCAGGCCACTCAGAATGTCCTGACGGGCTGGATTTGGCCCCCGGGCCGGACTTTGGGCAGGCCTGGAGTAAGGTTAAAAAGGGATCAGTTGCCTCTGACTGACAAGCGATGAACTCTGAAGGAAAGGCAGGCTTCTCCTCCTCCTCCCAGGGAAAGCATGATCAGTGACGACTTAAGCAAGCCGCGTGTTTGAGCAACTGCAGCATCACGATCTACAAACTACCATCTAAAAAAAGGAGGGGAGAAATTCCCCAAGTGGGAATATTTGCAGTGTAAAACATGCTGTATCTATATCCCTCGCCCACCCTTCTTTCAACGGCTGCCTGAGCCTCCGTCTCACTGCCTTGCAGAATTATTGCTATCAGAAGATAACTAAATAATAAAGCACAGGGGGAAGGGGGGGCTATGCATTATTAAAAAGCAAAGGGGATCACATCATCATCAACAGCAGCAGCAACATCGACAACAATAACAAACGAACCAACAAACAACAGACCTTCCAGTGTTTTAATTTCCCTGACCCAAAGCCGGCAAATTATAGGTTGCATCCAAGGACGTGCTTGGGGTATCAACACAGCTTAGATACCAAACGCAGCATGATGGGGCAGAGGAGAACTGCCAGAGGAAAAGCCATCAAGGGTGTGTTTCCACCCTCTGAAGCAGCCATCCATTTCTGGAGTTAATGAAAACTCCCACACGGATTCTGCCATTGGATCGACACGGCTATTTCTTTTCAGATTCCCTGGGCACTCGAAGGTGGAATGACCTTTGGCGGCAGGCTCAGTTTCCTCAGCCGTCTCCTCATGTGGGCAGGGGCAATGCCCCCTTCAGTCCTATGGGCTCACTTCTTTCTTCTGTGCCTTAAAAGGAGGAGGAGGAGGAGGAGGAGGAGGAGGCATGGAAGCAGAGCTCGCCTAGGGAGTAGAGATGGGCACGAAACGAACAATTTTTTGTTTCCGTTTTCATTTTTTCGTTTCGTTACGCAACGAAACAACAAACGAATTTTGTCTAAAATGAAACGAAACGAACAGAATCACCAGAAATTTTGTCGTCCGTTTCGTTTTCGTTACGGCAATACATTGAATGCTTTAAATGCTAAAAAAAATCACAAAAAATCGAAATAAATGGTTACGGAATGGTAACGAAACAAACGAAAACAAAAACAATTTTTTTGCAAAAAATTCACGAAAAACGGAAACGAACCGAAACGGACCCCCTAAACGACAAACAACAAACGAAACACCATTTTTTTTAATTCGTGCCCATCTCTAATAGGGAGAGACACAGAGGCGTAGCCCAGATTTGGAGCACCGGGGAACAAAGTTTGTTTTTGCGCCTTCCTGCCGCCCCCCCCACATCGCAACCACCCAGCAATGGGAGGCCAAACCCTGTGGGTGTGGAGTGGGTGCATGCACATGGGTGGATGGGTGTGTGAGGAAGAGGAGGGGGAGGGCACCACGGCCACCACGCTCCTGCCTGCTGGCCTGCTTCGCCACTCGCCTGGTGCGCAGTGGCGGAGGCAATGGAGGAGGTGCCGTTGCCAAGGTTTAGGACAGGCATCTCCAAACTTCGGCCCTCCTGATGTTTTGGACCACAACTCCCAGAATTCCAAGCCTGTATTTCCAATGGCAAAGGACTGTGGGAGTTGCAGTCCAAAACATCTGGAGAGCCGAAGTTTGGACATGCCTGGTTTAGGGGAAAGGAGAACTGCTGGGCGGTGGGAGGGTGCACGGCTTCCTCCTGCTGCTCCCGCCCCCCAGATTGCTGCACCTGGGGCAGATGTACCCTTCTGCCCCCCCCCCCCGATACACCCCTGGAGAGACAACCAGGGTGCCCCGATTGAGAGAGCACAAATATTTAAAAGAGTGATTTTAGATCATATTGCCTGACAATTTGTTAATAAAACAGAGCACAGTAGGGTCAGAGGAATGAGCCCAAGATATCAAAAAACAAAGAACATGGGCAGGAGGGGAAGAAATTAAAATAAGAGAGGAACAATGAAGAAAAGAAAGCCAAGGGAAAGGCTTTCTCTAGTGCCAGACAGAAATAAATGGAAGGAGAGCATGAAGAAAACACATCAACCAGTGCTAAGAAAATAGGTGTACATCAACTGAATGGACACACCTGGGCATTCAGCGGTAACTGCTGATGGAAGAGTGCAAACCCGTTCACCCCAAGCATGTACTCAGCTCCAACTCGGCAAGAAAAATCGAAATCCAAGAGGGATACCAGAAAGGCACTTGAACACAGCCTCAGTGTGAACATTTGTTTAATTGTGTTTTAATATTTTAAGCTGTGTATTGAGATATTTTGGGCCCCAGGACGAGGAGAAAAGTTGAATACAAAATGAAATAAATGTATCGAGAAAATAAAACTTTTATTTTCCATCTGTTCCAAAACATTCAATGGCCATTCCTCATCTGAGAGGAAGAAAGGATCGAAGAGTACTGAAATTTTGTCCTCAGAGGCACGGCAACACAAATGTTTTATGCTTATATATATATATAAATTGATTTTGAAAGAACCAAACTCATCTCCAAAACTGAACACTTC
>JAHTLZ010000213.1:3080514-3095213 GCA_023846285.1 Phrynocephalus versicolor | reverse complement strand
TGTGTGTGTGTGTGTGTGTGTGTGTGTGTGTGTGTGTGTGTGTGTGTTCAGCTCCCTTAGCCTGGTCCATGAGCTGCCCCTACATCAATAGGAAAGCAAAGCTAATTCAGAGTGAGGGCATTGTTGCCCTTCATAACATCACCAGCATCCTTGAATAGGTTGCTGCTCTCACTCTGAACTGTCTTTCCTTGCTGCTCATATAACTGTCTTTCCTTGATGCTCATATAGCTGACTCTGATTGGCTCAAGAATGAAGACATCCTTACCTAGAACGATCCATGAGGATGACTCATTCCAAGCTGCTGGAGCAGCAATAACCTTGTTGCTTTTTTAAAAAAAAATATTCTGTTGGAAATCAGGACAGCTCTACAAAATGTACAGAAATATAAAAATGTGCTTGCTTTGCATAAGCCGGGCAGACTTCAGATTTTTCTCAGCGAAGAATCTGAATGCCTTTTTAACCAGTTTTCATTTTTAAAGCCCAGACTAACACCACATTTAATTTGGATGCATTTAGAACTGGGAAAGGTTTTATTTTTATTTTTTTTTTGCACTACAGTTTCCAAAATCCCTCAGCTACCATAACGACTGCTTCTTCTCCACTGGATATCCTCTAACCCACGCTATGGCCACTGCAAAAAATCCAGCTAAATCATGGCAAAGCACAATGCACATAATAGGCTCATGCTGCCATATTTGCTTTTAAGCTGGAATCCGATTGTTCCAAATTCCCCAACCTGGACAGCACCTTAGAGGGCAGGGGTTTTTTTTTGTTTGTTTGTATGTTTGTATGTATTTTTTTTTTGTTATGGCATCTGATAGTGGAATGATCTAACCAGGGAGGTCTTCTTATCTTTTTTTCCATTGTCAAAAAAAAGTATCTCTATAATCCCAAATCTTCTGCAGCCCCTGCACCTCCTCGTCGAAGTCATTAATAAATTGAATATTTGACCTTCCATATAGTAAGGACTTGAGGAGTAGTAGGCCAGGCTGTCTCAACAGCCACACTCCTGTTTTGTTCTAAATGTTTCGTCGTGAGCCACCTTAATAGATGTAATAGTGTGTGCAGGATAGAGTTTAAATCCAAGGAAAGAAAGAAGATGCTGGGAGAATAACAGATCAAAACCCAGTGCTTAAGGACAATGCCTTCCTTGTTTCTCCCACTTGTGCTTCTAAGTTTTGGGCTCCCCTTGGAACTGTAACCGCTTTGCTATCTAATCAATTAACTTGCTCACTGCCCATTCTTTGCCTCAACTGCTACTATCCGGCCACAAGATACAATAACTGTATCACAGCGATCTATTGAGGGCACTTGTATTTCACCTGAACAACCTACCCAGTGAGTTAAGAAGCAATTGAGTGTATCTTCAATTGAAGCAAGGTAGTTTGCCATTAACCCCGTTCAAGCGACAGCAAGCAAGGTGTTCTGGGAAAGAAGTCTATCTTTTTAGCAGCCGTGTGTGCGAGAGACTGAGAGAGTGAGTGAGGTGTTCCTCCATTTCAAAGGTCCTTGTTTAATTGTTTTTCCCCCCTCTCTTTTTACAGGTAACGAATAAGGATGCCACGAAGATCAGTGTAAGTCTTCAAATGCATTCTCCTTGTCTTTGGGTTGAGGAAAGGCAACAGGCTGGGGGCAGAGAACGCCCCCAGGGCCAACCCAACTTAAAAGGGACTGGGATGGCAAAAATGTGGAGACCTAGAAGAGTAGATGGCTCTTCCTTCTTCACACCTAGAAGAGCAGCAGGCTCTGAGACCTTCCAGTGGTGAGCTAGATGATGCCTGATCACAGGCAGCATCACAGATGTTGTTTAATCTCATCCTGCTCTGTGTCATGTTGGCCCACTAGAGCAGGGCTTCCCAACCTTGGGTCTCCAGCTGTTCCTGGGCTAACATGCCCAGATCTCCTGACCGGGTTGAGAACCACTGCCCTTCTAGAGGAAGGCTCTGGGATACTTTTGTACCTTTGAGATCATGTGTGTTGGGCATTCCAAGCCAGTGCAGAGGGTGACATCAGGAATGGGTGGGGAGACAGCAAGGGTCAAGGGCCTGCTACACCCTCCCAATATCCCTCCTTCCTTCATTCCTCCCTTTCTCTTTCTATGTGATACCCCTCTATGATACCCCTCCCCGCTCAGCCACCATTTTCTCCTTTTCTCTCTCTGATCTTCCCTTTCTTTCTCTGCTCCTTCCTCTTCCTCCAACATCTCTCTCTCTCTCTTTTCCCATTCCTTTTTCGCGCGCCCGGTGTGGTGTGCCATTTCCTTTAACCCCCCCCCCCCACACACACACACCTTTCCCCTCTACACATCAAGCTTACCAGAGAAGGACAGGACCAAAGGTTCAAACCAATTGCATGCAGAACATCTTTAGAATTTGTGTTATTAACACCTTTGTGTTATTAAGCAAAGCCCCACTGACAACTAAAAGAGCCATGGCTGAGAAAAGGCTTTTGTGTTTCCTTTAATCAATACTTAAACTGCCCATAACTTTTAGAATATCTCTATACCACCAATATGTCTGATGCACCACAAATGTACATTTTATTAGCCATCCAAGTTATAGATCCCTGTGTTCTTTCTGGAGACGCAGGTCTGCTGGAGGCCAGGTTTTTCCCCTTCCCAGAATTAGTTTCAACCACAGCAAAATGAAATGATGCCCTTTCTTCTCCTTCTCCTCTTGGCTGGCGTGTGCTATTCTCTGTGGGTTGATTGTGTCATCAACTGCAGGGGAACAGTGCCATCTTTTGCCACCCTTCCATTCCAGTTCATTTTGATTATATTACAGCAGAATGCTTGCTATTGATTTGAAATACCCTCCTCTTCCTCCTCCTGTATTATTGGTCCCTTCTCAAATTGTTTCCCGGTGCAAGAGTGTCACCAGGAACTGTCCTGGGATAAGGAGGCACAGCTGTAGGGCGGCATCATAGCGCAGTCTCTCGGTGCAACTCATAAACGTGCACCACCCTGTGTGTCCTTGTAGCAGTGTGTGTTTGTCTGTGTATTCAAAACAACACACTAATTAAGGATTTGGGGCAAAGATCCCCTTTTGGCTCTTCTCCTTCCATGGCCACTCATGTCCTGGTGTGATCTTGTGAAATTGTCCAGTCCTGCTTGACAAAGATTTTTTTTAAGTAATTGACTGGTGGTTTACTTGAAAGGGTTGCTCTCTGGAAACCATAGAAGAATTGAGTTGAAAGGAATGTATACAGCTATTGGGTTCAACTCTGCTCATTGCAGGAATCTAAACCAAAGTAGATCTGACAAATAGTTGTCCGGTTTTCTCTTGAATGCCTCTGTCTCCCGGGGAGATTGGTCCCATTGTTGTACTGCTCTAACAATTAGGTTGTTCCTGATAGTCAGCTGGAATCTGTCTTCCTGTAACTTGAACCTATTGTTAGCATGTCCTGCACTCTGGGACGTCGGAGAACGGATCGTTCCCCTCCTCTATATGATTACCTTTCAAGCATTGGGAGAGTGCTATTGTATTTCCCCTCTGGCATCTTTTCTCAAAGCTACACACGGCCAGATCTTTCCGTCTTTCCTGAAAGAGCCTGGTTCCCAGCCCTTCTGCCCATCCTTGTCCTCCTCTGAACTTGCTCCACTTTTGTCACCCTCCTTGGTAAACCCTAGCCTAGGCCTTCTAACTGTTGGCAAGGTTAGAATTCTCTGCCCTGATTTCGGAGGATCAACAGAGAAATAAGAAGGGCAATAGCAGACCATGCATTTATGGGCACATATGAGATTTTAAACTGGTTTCAGATCAAAGGACACACGGACGGGACCTGCGCATGGTGCGGACTCCTTGTGGGACTATATTTTGGAAGCAGATGTTGTGGGTTCCGTGTCAGAAGAACGAAAGGGGGGGGGGAGGAATCCATTGCTCTATTTTTGGAAGCGAATCAGAATCGCTCGTGGCAATGAGATCACATTGAACTTTGAGAGACCTGATGTATCTTTCTCCCCCCTCTATGTTCCAAGAATGTGCCATGTTGACTCAGATTGCTATGTGCTTTGTGGAAGATTAAATGTTGATGCTGGGCCTTTGGTTCTTGTTTGTTTTGGTTTGTTTTGGTTTTTTGACAGGGCAAAAAGAACGGCGGGCTGCATTTAGGGTGGCAGGCCAGGGGGGCGAAGGCTGGAGTGTACGGTTACTCTGGGGTGCATTTATTTTCTGCAAAAGGATGATGGTGGGATTAGAGAGGAGGCCAGCATGTTGGAGTCGGTTTTGGACAGATGATACATTTTAAATGCATTATAGCTGGAAGAAGGGTAGATGGCTAGGATTAGTGGCCGACTGTTGACTGTTGCAGAGAGATGTTTTTAATTAAGGGAAGGAGGAAATGGAATTAATGGGAGTGTGAGTGAATGACCCCGGCTTTGTGGAAGTATTCGTTGGGAATAGAGGGGTGAATGTCCAGAAGCAATGATTAGAGGCAATAGAATATCGGAGTCTTTATCTTTGAAGGAACACAGATTAGATTTCAAAGACAGAGGGAAAGAACAGCGCCAAAAAAAAAATCATTTTGCATTCAGGTTAGAGATGATCGTTAAGGCTCGTTGTTTTTTTCCAAACAGCTGTTCCCGTAACTGGGTGCGGCATCAAAAGTATGAATCCAGAACCTCATTCCGACAAAAAAAGGGGCAAGACTCTATTTCTTCAAAACGTATTTTCCCTTTGGAGGCCCTACTTGTGATTCCTCATAGCGGAGGACTTCTCTATGGTCTAGGGAGGAAAATGAATGCTGCCCAGGCTTAGAGGCACTACAGTAGAACCCCCATATCCAGTGATTCATTATCCACTGATTCAGTTATCCACGGTTGGCAGAGGAAAAAATTAAATAACTCAGCAGCCACAAAGCAAGCTGTTGTCACAAACAACAGCTATAAAGCAAGCTATTGTCACAAATAGCATCTGTAAAGCAAGCTACTGTCACAAAACAGCAGTCACAAAGCAAATTATTGTCAGAAAACAGCAGTTTGGGGTGAGTGGGCAGGTGTTCTCTCTTATCCATGATTTTCATTATCCACGGGAAGGCCTGGAACCAATCCCCAGCAGATACCGGGGTCCTACTGTATTGTGAAATTCCGTATGTGCAAAGCACTATTGTGAAATTCTGTTGCAAACGGTTTCCATGATTTTCTAGCCATCCATCACATGCTTTGTTGTGCCACTGAGTCTTCAGCTGACCTCAGTATGACTGAGCACACAGCAGACATCTGGAACGGGGTTGCTCATGCCGGTTATGCAATATTGAGCTTACATTGTACAAACCCAGTAGGATTCTGGCCAAAGTAGTTTAGCACGTGTTCCAGCTCTGACGTAAAAAAAAATGGGTTCCAGGGATGTTGTTTGGTTAGCTGTAGCTTCAAATTAAACTCTGGCTTAATCTACAAAGCCATCTCTGTTTTGTAATCTGATAATCACTGACATTCCCCCATATAACATATCTTAATCACTCAAAATGCTTTTGCTACCAGTTCCAAAATTTCATTTCCTAGGAGATGTTGGGGATAGGCCTTTTTTTCCTATTCAAGGCGAGCCATCTTCAAGCATCACTGACCTTTACTGATGCTTTTAGCAATAATGACTTTTTTTTTGGAAATGGAATCAAAATACTTGGATTTTAGGGCAGTTTTTAAACACTATTTGTTTAGAAGGGGTGGTCTAGGTTGTGAAGAGCTCCAGCCTTTGGAACAATATACAGTGGTACCTTGGATAAAGGAATTAATTTGTTCCAAATGAAAATTTGTTAAGCAAATTTTTCTTTGTACACATTTCCCATAGGCATGATTTGAAAACGGATTAATCCCTAATCACAACCATTTTTCTGTTCTAGAGATTTGCCCCATAAGTGATTCTGTTAAGCGATTTTCCCCTGTCTCCAGAATTTTTTTCCTTTAAGTGGATTTTCTGTTAAACAACCCGCTTGTTATGCAAGGGTCCACTGTACTGAAAATAGCTGCAGTATCAAACTGGGTTGCTTTGCATATTGAAAGACCAGTTCAAGGTGTGTTTCCTGAACCTGAACCCTGAGATGCTGCTGCTGTGTGTGTTGTGTCATTACAGTCGTGACTGACTGTTCATGACTCCATGCCCATGAGTTTTCTTGACAGGAATACTGGAGTGGTTTGCCAGTTCCTCCTCCAGGTGCCTACAGCACCTGGTATTCCCTGGTGGTCTCCCATCCAAGTACTGACCACAGCTGACCCTGCTTAGCTTCCGAAATCAGATGAGATCGGATGTGCTTAGGGCATCTTACTCCCCCCGAGATGCTGCTAGAAATCACCAAATCCCTAACTATTGACCATGCTAGCTTGGGGTTCCTAGGAGTTGAAGTCCACTAATATCCGTCCACCAACGTATGGAAACCACTGATTCTACCATGATGGAACTCAAGTATCTAGGAAACAAGGGAGCAAAGATCTTATTGTTTGGTGCATCCTTGGCCCCAGACTATTCTGCCTACAGTTTTGGTCATATTAAATCTACATTGTGACTTGAAGGAGTGCACCAGTTACAGAGAGGAGGGGGGGAAATCAGTTCGGATGAAGGGCTTAACTATATCCCGTTGCAGAAGGAAAGAATGAAGATTAGCGAGAAGTACGCTTGAAACACTATGAAAGAATGCTTAATCGCATTGCCGCATACAATCTATATTGGATTTCATTACTGAGGCCAACTTGGAACCAAGCAGGAGCTGGGGAAATGCAAATCATGGGAGGAAATGATTTCACCACCATCAATGCAACTCTTAAGTCGCCAGGATGTGTAAAGGCTGGCTGAACCAGCACTAAGCTAGCTGCTGCTTTCACACGACCCCTAAAATCCGATGCAAAGTGCTCGCAGATGTGGAGCATAAAATTGTTTTCCCACCAGCAGCGGTACTTTAAAAAAAGTACGACCACACCCACTTAAGTGTGATTCAGCGCATTTTAGAAGTACCTGGTCTCGAGGAGGTAAAATCCTGGTTGCTGTTCCTATGTGGATTTTAAAGCATTGCATGCCTGGCCCTCCTCTGCCTTCTGTTTGTTTTTGTTGTTGTTTTTTTCCCCTTTTAACAGACAGGAATCCCTAATGGGCTTCCTGTCCTGGTACAATCAGCTGATGATGATGGCAGGCGGAGGTGAGCCTGCATTTTTTTCTCCTTCCCCTCACAGCAGACAGAAGCAATAGAATCAGAGTGCGGGAGGGTGGGAACATAGGAAGCAGGACAAAAACCACATGATCTCTGGTTGGGGGGGGGGGGGGTCCGCTTTAAGTTGCCAGCAGATTTTAGGGGTCGTGTGAAAGCAGCCTGAGTATGTGCAAACCTGAACAGCCCTCCCAGCCTAGAGATGCTGGGGAAAAATGCTTAGTGGCTGTAATTGTGGGCTGAGAAAGGTTTGGATCTGATGCCAAAACAGCTCCTCCCTCCCTCGCCCATTCCCACCCTTTCCCACCTCTTTTGATGGCCTTTCTGACAGCTGATCGCAGCCCATGCAGGCAGATCTGAGATCAGCCACACACAAGAGGGTGGGGCCAGCACAAAGGCACCTGAGTGAGAGCCATGGTTTATTTTGCTTAATTTTGCTGCAGAAGGACATTTCTATTTGCTGTCGTCAGTTTGGGGGAGAGAGAAAACCGAGAGAAATGCAGAGTCAACCATTGCTCTTAGAACTGAGAAGCCCGTAGGACTACAGGAGAAGAGGAATGGAAAATGATTTGATCAGCCATGCACCATTCAGAGGAAACACAGCAGCACAGCAGAAAAGCATGTGTTCCTGCGAGAAAATCCCATGATCTCCATTTAATCTCCATTTAAAAGGGAAGAGGGTAGGGGCTCAGGCAGCAGCTAATAGGAAAGGCCTCTTTCTAAGACCTTGGAAAGACACTTAATACCTTGGAAAGTTATTGTTTTGAACTCAGATGCAGAAATGATCTGACCTGGTCTTTGCATTCCAAACCGCTGTGCACCCATTCAGGTCAGACGTACAGATGGGCGTAATCTCCAAGTCCCATGCAGGACATGGAACAGTGGGTTCAAGGTACCTTAAGCCTGATTTAGGCTGAATATCCGGAGGGGGGGACTTCTTAACTGTAGGAGCAGTATGACAGTGGAACCAGATTATCTTGGGAAGTGGCGAGCACTCCAACTCTGGAGGCAAGAGAAAATTGGACAACCGTCTTTCAGATCCGCTTGGACATATTTCTGCATTGACCGGTAGGGTCTGAACGTAGATGGCTTGATAGGCCTCTTCCAACTCAATTATTCTTGATATGTTTGAAGGGTAGGCATTTAGTGGGTGTTTATTGCATGTGGATACTTTTTGGACTGTGGCACGTGTGCATTGATTCAAAACCTTTTATCCTCTGGAGGGTTGACCTGGGGCCCACCCAATTTAAATAGCCTTCCCACTGCCCTATCTTGGCAACAGTCTAAGACAGGAGTGTCCAAACGTCAGCCCTCCAGATGTTTTGGACTGCAACTCCCAGAATTCCAAGCCTGTATTGCCAATGACAAAGGACTGTGGGAATTGTGGTCCAAAACATCTGGAGGGCCAAATGTTTGGACACCACTGCTCTAAGAGAACTTGGAGGGTCCCTATCCAGTTCTACAGGGTTCTGATGGTGACCTTAATGGTAACATGGCCCTTAAATGATAACTTGTTTTATCGCTGGTGTACTGAATAAAGCGCATTCTTCCTCGTCATGGTTTCAGAGACATGCTTTCTTTTAGAATCCACTTAGCCTGCTCAATTCACATGTGGCCTTGGAAGCATTTGTTTCCCCCTGCGGCCATGAGTGTCTTTTTGTTTATGGAACATGTTATTTTTTTAAAATTACGGCTTATTTGCTAGGTACAAGCAAATTGAACTACAGTGTACAGAGCTCCTAGGATCGTATTGTTGGCAGGGGCGCAATGAACATCAAAGTGCCATTAGATCTGTAGCATTGATTCCCCAGGAATCCCCAGGTCGGTAGTCAGCAGAGTTGAGGGGAAGGAGTCTACTAGTGCGTAAAGCTCATGGGAGTACCTTTGGAACAGGCATTTCTAGAATATTTGAGATAGAATGCTATATGACGGCTCTCCCAACCCATGTGACCTTCAGTAATGTCAACATTCCAGTGGGTCAACATAGGGATGACCTCCCTGTGGAGGTCCACAAGGGTTGGGTAGGGCTCTGGATAGGGCCACAAGGGTTGGGTATGCATGCATACATGCAATGGGAGTGTCTGTGAAGATTCTCAGTCATCCAGGTGAGGTTATCCGAAAGCTGAATCATAGCAACTGGACTTCTTTTCTTGTGGGACCACAACATTTCACTGCTTATCCAAGTTGATAAAACTGCTTGGATGAGCAGCAAAACATTTCGATCTCACAAGAAAAGAAGTCCAGTTGCCATGACTCAGCTTTCGGATACAATGGGAGTAAGTCCCATTGGGCCCAACCGTACATTATTTCTAATGAAACAAGCCATGGCCTATAATTTCTCTACTGTGTTTTTTTGTCTCAATGAAATTTTATTATTTATTTATTTTTATACTGCCCGTCTTCCCAGGGAAATGGCAATGGCATTGGCAATGTTTTTTTCTGCTACAGCTGTGAGGCTCCCAAAAATCAGCAAGGCTACAAGTATCTTGTCTGGAGGATTCTGGGAGTTTTCGTCAATGAAGTAGTGACTCCACTTTCTGTTTTTGACAAGTCACTGAGAGGGATGGGAGACCCTCTAAATACTCTCTAAATAGAAGGAGCCTTGTGGCGCGGTGGTTAAACGCCTGTCCTGCAGCTAAAACTGTCCTAGCGACCTGGGGTTCAATCCCAGGTAGCAGACTCAAGGTTGACTCAGCCTTCCATCCTTCTGAGGTCGGTAAAATGAGTAACCGGCCTGCTTGGGGAGGGAGGGGGGAAATGTATAGCCTGCATACTGTAATTAAAATTGTAAACCACCCAGAGACAACTGGAAGTGGTATGGGGCAGTATATAAGCAGAATGCTTACTCTAGATTTGTTTTTTAAACATGAAAAGGAGTTACTGGGGGCTGGAATATGCCTGAAGGGATACAGAGAAGGCCTTGACAACCCTGCCCCCGCCCAGAGCAGCAACCTGAAGGATTGCATTTAGATTCAGGAATATAATTCCAATGCACACACGCCCATTGCTTTGCCATATAAGGGGCCACAGCCTGCGCGTCCACTGGGAAAAGGTGAGGCCTTCCTGAAACCAGGCATTGATTCCTCTGCAGAAATGATCCACCATTACTGCTGCTCATTGCAGGATGCCTGAAGCAAACTGTAGTAGCGTGGGGTTAGTGATTTCAGCAAATGATTTCAGCTCTCTGACATAGCAGGCTGGAGACAGCTTCTATTGTAACAACTCTTTATTCAGGGAGAGAACAAGACTGAGGGACTGGGGATAGGGAGCTACATTTATAGGAATGAGGACTGGCTAGGAAAAGATACATTTTGGAGGGAACAATTACAAGCAATCACAAAGCTGCCTTTTGGCGGGTACCAATAGGATTGAGGATCCAAATGCAGCAACTTGAATCAAGCAATAGGCCTGTTCCCTTGGAACAGGAAGGCAGTTACTTCAACATAATAGGAATACAGATCAATACACAACACAAACCCCACCACGACTGTTCTCACGTTGCCCCTAAGATGGTCCCAGCTTGGGAGCTACTGCAGGGGCCCCCTCGGAAATAAATCCCTCTTTGTTCAGGAGCATTTCCTCTTGAGAAAGCATGCATGCCTGGGGAGGGAGCAGAGATCCTACAACAGTGATGGCGAAACCTTTAGAGACCGAATGCCCAAAGTGCAATTCAAAACCCACTTTTTTCTCCTTTTTTTGGTGCCAATACAGCAATTTAACCTGTATACAGGTGGCTATGAAGGGGCAATGTCGGGTGCCCACAGAAAGGGCTCCGAGTGCAGGCTCGCCATCACTGTCCTCCAGAGAGGGAGGGAGGGGATGGCTAGGCGGAGGGGATGGGGCGCTTGAAGAAGTTTCATTTTAGACGGCAGCAGTCTGGGAGTTGTAGTCCAAAGGGGGAGGGGCATTCCCAAGCTCATCGCAGGTCTTTTAAGGTGGTATTTGATTGAGCGCCTCTCCTTCCTCGCCCTGGATGGCCCCCGACGGCTGAGGAAGGCTCTTTTTCTCTCCTCCTCCCCACTCCCCCCCCCCACGTCCGCCGCCTCCCTTCCTCCCGTGTGTGTGTGTCTCTCTTGCAGACGGTGCGCGTCCAAGGCAACGACATCTCGCACCGGCTGCGGCTGTCGGGGGTGCGGCGCCAGGACGAGGGCGTCTACGAGTGCCGGGTGTCGGACTACACCGACGAAGACACGCAGGAGCACAAGGCGCAAGCCTCGCTCCGTGTCCTGGCCCGCTTCGCGCCCCCCGACGTGCAAGCCGCCGAGGCCGTCTCGCACATCCAGAGCAGCGGACCCCGTCGGAGCAGCCCGGCAGCCCGAGGCGCCACCGCCGAGCCCGGTTTGGGGGACAAGCGCCTCCTGCCGGCCCAGGGAGAAACTGCAGCAGCAGCAGCAGCGGCCGCCGCCTCGTCCTCCGTCGCCTCTTCTTCCTCCTCCTCCTCCTCCTCCTCCTCCTCTTCTTCTTCTTCTTCGTCCGCCTCTTCCAGCACCACTACTGTGGCGGCCGCCCCCGCCCCCGCCGCCGCCGCCTCGTCAGCCTCGCCGCCGCCGGGCAAAGCCACCAGCATCCTCCGGCAGCAGCACGGATCAGGTAAGGACGCCGGCGGTGGAGGCGCAGCGCCGCCCGACGGCGCCGACCGGGAAGCGCCCGGAGCTGGCCTTGGTGCTGCACGCGCGTCTGCTCCGGATCCGGCAGCCGGCTATAAACTGGAGCCCTCTGCGCTGCCTCTCCCGGTGACATGGACCCACCCCCCACCCCCCACCCCTTTCCATGGCAGCTCAGACTTAAATGGCCAGTTTGGGCACTTGCGTGGAAGGTCCCCTGTGTTCCTTTCTGAACTTTTGTATTTACTGTCTTCTTTCTGTTGGTTTAAAAGGCATATTTGCAAGCAGAACTAGATAGATAGATAGATAGATAGATAGATAGATAGATAGATAGATAGATAGATAGATAGATAGATAGATAGATAGATAGATAGATAGATAGATAGATAGATAAGGGAAGGAACAGAGACAGACAGATTGATTGATCGATCGATTGAATGAATGAATGAATGAATGAATGAATGAATGAATGAATGAATGAATGAATGAAAAGAAGAAAGGGTAGATAGACAGACAGACAGACAGACAGACAGACAGACAGACAGACAGACAGACAGATAGGGAAGGAACAAAGAGATGGATGGATGGATGGATGGATGGAATGAAAAGAAGGAATTGTGGGTGGGTACGTAGGTAGATAGATAGATAGATAGATAGATAGATAGATAGATAGATAGATAAATAGATAGATAGATAGATAGATAGATAGATAGATAGATAGATAGATAGATAGATAAGGGAAGGAACAGCGACAGACAGACAGATTAATTGATCGATTGATTGCATCCATGCATGCATGAATGAATGAATGAAAACAAGAAAGGGTAGAAAGACAGACAGACAGACAGACAGACAGACAGACAGACAGACAGGTAGATGTTACCTTCTTCTTTTGATTTAAAGTCTCCAAATCCAACAGCCAAAACAGCCACCTTCTGAAAGTCCACAACCAAAAGGCCATCTTTGGAAGGCCTTGTTATGCACACCTTCCAGGGAGAGCAATATCTAGGGGTATGCCTTCCTTCTTGAACTGACGCAGTTTCTCCCAGATCCTGAAGGAACCAGAAGGTATCTCAGCCAAAGGTGTAGAAGAAGGGTTTGCTACATCTCTTGACATATTTGTTTGTGATCATGGTTATCAGCGTTTTCTCTTTTGGAAGAGGCCAAAGGGTGAAAGATCACCTCTTGTTGATGTGGTAATATGTCTGTATCCGTTTATCAGCATTTGTCTTAATGATACCTTTGCATGCTGAGCAATGCAGTATAAACTCCCTTACTTTGTTCTAGAGAATGCTTTATCACTACTGCATGCTGAAGGGCTTATATCAAATTCTGGGTGAACCAGGAAGCCGTGAAGTCTTCTGTTCAACTCATGCTAGATGCTGTCCAATCTGCATCTTAAGAGTGATCACATATACCTGTCTTGCAGGCCTGCTATTAGCAATCAAGTGGTAATTTATGTGACTTGTTCTCAGCACTCTGAAGTACAGCATGTACTACAGTACGCTGTAATAGTTGTGATGGTTGCAGGAGATTCCTGAAAGCTGACAGAACCTAAATGTTGCCTTGCAAAAGCTGTCCCCACAGCTACTGAGTTTGTTAAAATGGAATGATGTGAAATATAGCAACAGGAAAGCATAACCTATGGCAGTGGTTCACAGAATCTCCATCTGGCCCAGCTGAGTAACCCTAGGTTGGTAACCCCAGACCTTTGGGGTATCCCTTTGAGATAGCTGGGGCTCCTTCAGAGGTGTGATGTGTTACTGGAACAACTTTTTGACGTCCATTCTTGCCTGTTCCTGCAGTAAGCCCCATGGGAATCTATGAAACTTGATTCCAAGAGATCTATAATTTAGATGTCAGAGTTAGCAGGCATGTCTTGAGAGAGGGTAAGGCAGCAGGCACTAGGACTTAGACGGTTTTATATCAGATACTTAGTCACCCTTGTAAACAGCTTCTGAAAGATGCAGCAAAGGGTGCTTTTACACGACCTCTAAAATGTGCTGGCAACTTAAATTTGGACCGGAGATTGTGGGCGTTTGTTCCTCTTCCTGTGTTCCCACCCCTCTGCACTCCATTGTTCCTGTCTGCGTGAGGGGAGGGAGGAAAAAAGGGAGAAAAGAATGCAGGCTCACCTCCGCTCACCTCTGTCTGCCATCTGAGCAGCCCCGTAGGGATTCCTGCCTCTTAAAGGGGTGGCGGGGACAAAAAAACAAACAGAAGCCCGTCGTCCACAGCTTTACAATACGCATTGGAAGATTTTTTTACCTCCGGAGACCAGGTACTTCTAAAGTGTGCTGGGGCACGCTTAGGTGGGCGTGGTTGTACTTAATTTTTTTAAAAGTCCGTAGCTGGTGAGAAAACAATTTTAAGCTCCGGATCTGGGAGCCCTTTGCCTCGGATTTTAGGGGCCATGTAAAAGCAGCCAAAGTAGTATTTGTTTATCTGCTTTGGAAAATGCAACATTAATGATAAAGCCTGTCTTGTCAATTGGCCTTGCACAGGAGGATCTATACAATATAACAGCGAATGCTCGGTCAGATCTGAGTTAGAAAGATCCTACCTATGAAAAATGAGGTGGCCCCTCAGGCAGCCTATTTGTCTCTTAACCTCAACCACACCTGTAAATTGGGAATAATAATGCTAATTTTCCTTGGCATGTTGCTCTGGGTAATTGCTTTGATACGGTAAGCAAAACAATTTGAGGAACTGAAAAATGCTACATGAAGTGTAACTGCTGCTGTATAGTAATAGTCCCTCTTTGAAAAAACGCATTTTAAATAATTTCATAGTACAGTAATTTATATATTTTACAGAGCTCTGTCTGATTGCCTTGGGTCCACAGAAAGTATATAATGGAGCAGAGTCTTAAAGTGCTAAAGTTATGCCTTTCAGCTGCATTTAAGTCATGTCTCAGTTCTTTCTTTCTTTCTTTCTTTCTTTCTTTCTTTCTTTCTTTCTTTC
>JAHTLZ010000213.1:3047958-3062036 GCA_023846285.1 Phrynocephalus versicolor | reverse complement strand
TCTCTCTCTCTCTCTCTCTCTCTCTCTCTCTCTCTCTCTCTCTCTCTTTCTCTCTCTCTCTCCCCTCCAGGTACAGAACCTATTTATGCTACAGATCCCATCCTCTGTTCATTCCTGTTAATGTTACATAAGCTCGTACACTTATTATTAAACCACTGATGGACTTTTTTTATCCAGTAAATCCTCAGCCAAACAGAAAGGAATCTATTTAAAACAAAATGTGGGGAAGGAACGGAAAGGAACTGTTGGCAACCATTGGAATCTTCTAAGATGGACAGGAAGAGAGAAAGACTGGAAAAACAGCATGATGACATTCTACAGGGGAGGGATAAAGCATATTTTTGGGGACATTACACAAAGATCAGCCACCTGAAATAATGCATCTAGTTCCAGATTCTATGGTTTTAATGCCATATTCTACACAAGATAGCTTTTCTTTCGCTCTCTTTTTTCCAGTTTTTTCTTCTTCTTTGGAAAACCTTTCCTTCAACAATTAATTTTGCACGAACTGTTGAGCAGTTGATTTTATGATGATATGTAAAGACATGGGGGGGGGCAAAGTTCTTCTAAAGAAGAGCACTATTTTTAGTAGATTACTGTGTTTAGACTTTTTATTATTATTGTTATTGCTATTATTTCCTCTCCTCTCCCCCTTCCCCTTTCCTCTCTCTTTTTTAATTAAATTATTTCTTTTGAAAACATTGATTTTAAAACAAAGGCACATCTTACCATAATGGATATTCACTGTCAATAATATTTATTTTTAAATAAAAAAGATTGGAAACAAGGTAAGACATTTGTTTATAAACCGTATTGTATATTGCTGAATAACAGTTGAATAAAAAAAGAGATTTTGGAATAACGTTCGTGCAGCAAAACGTAAAATGCCATATTTTTGCACTGTGACGTTGGATATCCCATAGCCAGAAGCTTTCTTACAGTCTTTTATAAACATGGACAGATCTACCCACTGGAACACAGGAAACGATCCTACACTCAAAACATGAAAAACTTACCTTTAGGGATTACTGTTCCAGGAAGACGAAACAACAGAGTTTGACAAATTGTCAGAAAATATTGTTTTTCTGTTCGTCCCCATCTCTAGCTATGAGCCTTTTCTTAACATCAGTGCTTTTCACCTTATAGTCTTCATGCACTTTTTCACCCCCTTTCAGCTGAAGTCGTAATTGCCATTGGTCATTATTATAACCATAACCAATGGTACTTCATGACCTATTTTGCTGAATGATACTCCGGATGGACTAGCAGCTCTGCTGGGTAGGGTGACACGGGTCTTTTGTTTGATCAAGTTTCCAAATGTATGGGCATATTGATGCTGCCTCACTGCCAGTGGTGAAACAAAACATCAACAACCCAAAACTGGTTTGTAGAACTGGCATTTCCAATTGTTTCTTGTAGAATTTTCAGATGTCACAAGACTCTCTGTTGTTCTTGTTGCAGGAGAAAAATTGAGCCACCACAGATTTTAACAAGCAAACTTAACAGGCTCTTGGGACTTTCCCCATATTGAAGTCCCCCCCAGTGTCACCTCCTTGATAGCTTCCTTCTAGAGAGCTTAAACTGCCTCTCTCTCTAAAGTTCCTCTCTGATCAAGTGAAATCAAAATCCAGGGCAGAGCAAATTGGGTTTTAGTTGGCAGATTTTAGGGCGCAAGGAATGGCATCCAATCATGAACAATATGAGGATGGGGATGATTATGATGATACGATGATAACAATGATGGGGATGATGATGATGACCACCACCAAGATGGAGGAGGATACCATCTGGAATGCCTGACTCCCACTCCAAATTGGCTTGGACCATCGCTAACGCTATTTTCTTACAGCTGCTGGCTTTCAGCCTTGCTACAGGGAATCTGTCTGCTTAATATTTGATTGTTGCATGCCGAGAGTGGAACCAAAGGCTCTTGCCCTGCTGATGCAGTAACTTGAATATCAGAAACTGTGGGTTTTGTTCCTTTGTTAAAAGTGCCTGGGTGGTTCAACCCTCTATCCATTGTAGCGCTGTTCAAGAGGTTGCATTTGAAACCAACATGATACGATACCCAGCGGAAAGGACTTCTCTCTCTCTCTCTCTCTCTCTCTCTCTCTCTCTCTCTCTCCTTCATATACCCTGACAAAGCACTTAATTAAGGAGACATTAGGGTTTGCTGCCATACCATAGGTGGCCTGTTTGATCGCTTCTGCAAACAAAGTAGTCGGGAGGTGGCAGCCTCCGAAGGACTGGCTTTTACAAAAAGGAGGAGGCAACACACGGTCAAAGAATCAATGGGTTCCCCACTAGGAACGGAAGCCTCTGGTAAGAGCACACATCAGAACTGGGAAGTTGTCTCAGACTTACAGTCACTCAAGCATTGTCTACCCTCTCGAAATTGGTGGCCCGGGCCACTGCAGCACAAGAGGTCACCGGAAGCAGGCTAGAACTCCATTTTTCTTCCCTGTGTTTAATTCTTTTTAGCTTGCCACCTGGTTTCGATCCTCAGCAAAAAATGGTGCTTGGATTTTGAATTTTTGGTTCAGTGGCAATGCACGTGACAGTGGGGGCAGGAGGGTTTGGACCCCAGAAAGACCTCCTAAAGCAGGCATGTCCAAAGTCAGGCCCAGGGGCCAAATGCAGCCCATTTTCAAATTCTGAGCAGCCTGTGGCTTCTTCTCCCCACCGGCTCAGCCTGTCATGCATCCCCGCCAGCTGGCCCCTCCTCATACCGGATGGAGATGTCAACTTGCAGTTTTATGGTTTGCCTGCCCTCCCTGCCTCTGTCCATTCCCCCAGCCACCTGCCCAGCCTACCTGTCCATGGATCCATTGCTGCAGCGTCCTCTCCGCCTCCTTGCATGTTATAGAGTCTTGCCCAAAGTCTGGCCCGGGGGCCAAATACAGCTTAAAGGTTGACCCCCACACGTTTTCACCTTACCAAATCTGGACCTCCTTGCAAAAAGTTTGGACACCCCTGTCCTAAAGACTGTGTCCTTTTTTGTGTTGTACATCACAGCATAACCCTCAGGGGTGGCTCTCTATACCAAGAAAGTAATGAAGCTTAAGTTAGTTACTTTAGCTCAAATTGTTTAAAGGATTTGGGTTTACTATATGAGAAGGTGTTTTTAAAGTATTAATAACACAGTTTAGTGAAATTCAATGTGAAATGATATTTTTTTAAAAAAAACAAAGGATTATTAAAGTATAATGTAGAGTCACCTTAAATGAATGTTCTCTTCACTCCAGTGACTTCATATGGGAGATAATCCAGTACAGCAATTTTAATCAAACTCTGAGAGGCAGTGGTTACACTTTTAAACAATTTGTGGTGTTCTGTTGTGGAACAACCCCACTGAAGAAGATAGGAATGGTTATTCAGGCCTTGTTACTGGTTGCAAGGGGCTCTTCATAACCGTTCAGTCATCAGGGTCCCGAAAATGAAGGTCCATTACTGTGGTCTCTTGTGACCTCTATTATTATTATTATTAGAGATGGGCACGACTAAAAAAAAATGGCATTTCATTTGTCATTTGGTCGTTTAGGGGTCCATTTCAGTTCGTTTCCATTTTCATGAGGTTTTTTGCAAAAAAAAATCGTTTTCGTTTCATTACGTAACGACCCAAAAAACGAAAACGAAAACAAAAAATTGCTGTTTTGTTGCCATTTAGCACAATTCAATGTATTTGCTGTAACGAAAACGAAGCGGTTGACCCATGTTTCGGGTCGTTTCGTTTCATTTTGGAGTCAAAATTCATTTTTCGTTTCATTACATAACGAAATGAAAAAACAAAAACGAAAACGAAAAATTGCTCGTTTCATGCCCATCTCTAATTATTATTATTATTATTATTATTATTATTATTATTATTATTATTATTATTATTATTATTATTATTATTATTATTATTATTATTATTATTATTATTATTATTATTATTATTATTATTATTATTATTATTATTATTATTATTATGCTTCCTGTTAGAATAGATGACAACTGCTTATTTCTATCCTGGGGAGGGGAGGATAAGTTTGGGGTCAGGAGGGGTACCTGGGTCAATGGAAGAAGATCTGGAGGGCATCAATTCTTCTAAACGTTTGCAGCCAAAATTTGTGAAGGAAGGGTTTTTGCAAATTTATAAGTTGAACAGCAACAACTTTCTACAAGAGGATCACATTCCGTGCTAATTGTGGCACTAGGAGATTTTTAGTTATTTCATTTTTTTGTGTTTTTAGGAGGATAGTAATGCAGGTCCTTCAAATAATATATTTTATGTATTTATGGTTTATTTGTATTTGGGACACTGGTCAATGATCAAAATAAAGTTTATCTGTCTGTCGATCACTGAATGGTAGAGGCAACCAATTTTGCTTCTGTATTTAAGGGCACATTTTACAGTACAAATGAGTGTTAGAAGTTGAAATGTGTTATAACAGTTACTTACTGCCCAATATTAACATATAGCAGGGGTCCTCAAACTACGGCCCATGGACCGGATGTGACCCTCTAAGGTCCTGAATCCGGTTTGCCAGCCATTGCAGAACTGGGCTGGGGTACCTCCCTTATGAGGATAGGCTAAAACATTTGGGCCTCTTTAGTCTATTCCTTTTAGTCTAATTTTTGTAACTACTCATTATCCACAAAGTAACTACCTTTTAGTCAACTGTAACAAATCATTTCCAAGCTCTTGAGAGTGACATATAATAAACAATGCAATTATTATACAGGTGGACCAACAGTCTGGGTTATTAGGCTAAGATTCAAAACACCCAACTAATTAAGACTGCTCAGAGTGTCAGCAGGTCTGTCTCACTTTGCTTTTTATAGGTTTGCTGTGGAAAATATTGTCAGTGTGCTGATACTGCAGACATCAGAAGCAGCAAGCGAACAATTGAGGGAGTTCCCCTCTGCACAATGTTGGAACCATCATCAATGTGTGAACTGGGAAAGGGGAGGGGAGGGCTTATCTAAAAATTTCTGGCTGGGACACTCTCCTTCCCCAGTCATGAGCCATCTATAAGGCCCTTTGTACACAACCCCTAAACTCCAGGGCAAATGGCTCCCAGCTCCGGAGCTTACAATTGTTTCCCCACCAGCTCTGGAGTTTGCAAGAAATTAAGTGCGAGCACGCCCACCTAAGCGTGTCCCAGCGCACTTTTCAAGTACTTGCTCTGGGAGGGTGAAAATCCCCAGATCCGGATGTAATCTGGTAAGGGCCCGGATCTCCTCGCTTCTGTTTGGTTTTTTTGCCTGCCGCCCCTTTAAGAGAAGGAATCAGGACGACGACGGGGCTTTCTGGGCAGCTTCGGAGGTGAGCCTGCATTTTTTCCTCTCTTTTTTTCTCCCTCCGCTCACGCAGACAGGAGCAAGGAAGTGCAGAGGGGTGGGGACACAGGAAGAGCAACGAACCCCCAAGATCTCTGGTCCGAATTTAAGTGGCCAGCGGATCTTAGGGGTCGTGTGAAAAGGCTCTAAGTTAGCCTCTATCACATGACCACTTAAATGCACCTTTTTCTTTTAATGGATTGGCATCTAAAGATCATGCCCCCACGGCCAGCCCTCTCGACCACACCCTCTGAAGCGCATCTCAAGCGCATCTTCCTGCACCACCGTTAGGGGTTTAATCCAATTCCTTTGCTTGCTGGTGCACATTTTGATGTGAAGCAAAGGTCATGTGAACTCCAAAAAAGCCGCATCTTCTTCTGGTTTCACCCGTTTGGCAGCAAACCGCTTTTCAAAACTGCGCTTTGATGCGCATTTGGCAAATGGGGACACACGAAAAAGAAGTTCAAAAAAATGCTACCGTGTGGGGTGGTAACTGCGCATCTAATGTCATGTGACCACTCTCGGATAAAGTGCGCCTTTTATTATCATCCGCATTTAGCGGTCGTGTGATAGAGGTCATAATGTGCTTATTGTGCATCTCTGAGAATCTTACCACACAAGTCTATACCTGTCGACTCACATCTTAGTCCCTTCAAAAGCAAAGCAAAAAGCAAAGTGTTCTGCTTATATACCACCTCATACCACCTGAAATAGTCTCTGGGCAGTTTACAGTTTTAATTACAGTATGCAGGCCACACATTGCCCCCGCCCCCAGCAAGCTGGGTACTCATTTTACCGACCTCATAAGGATGGAAGGCTGAGTGAACCTTGAGCCTGCTACTGAGGATTGAACACCAAGTCGTGAGCACAGTTTTACCTGCAGCGCAGGCATTTAACCACTGTGCCACGGGGCTCCATTCATGTTGTTGTTTCAGTAGAAACAGCAACACAACTGCATGCGGTCAAGTCAGTTCTGACATAGTGAGCCTTTCCTGGGTTTTCTAGCTATAGAGTATTCTGCCAGGGGTTTGCTTTTGCTGCCTTCTCCCCCCCCCCCCCCCGGGACTGTACAGCTTTCCCAAAACCTCACAAGCTGGTTCTTTTTTTTTCCCCGTGAGGCCCAGTGGGGAATTGAACTCCCAAACTCTGTCTCTTCAGCCAGATACCCTACTCGCTGACCTCTCCAGCTAGTTTGAATATGGGTCTTCTGCCAGGGATAGGCAGAAATATTTGGGGAGGCATGCAGGCATAGATCTTGAGAGAAGACTACGAAAGAAATCAGTTTTTCAAGACCCTTTTTCCTTCTGAACTCCAGTGTTGTCCTTCTGAATTAGCAACTCCGGATGCACGTGGATTCAGTCCACATCTTCAGAGTGACTCACATGCCCAGAGTTGAATAAATTGCCCTTGACTCATGCTTTTCCCTCCACGGTGACTCTCTATATTTTAGTCACAGAATCAATTATCTGCATAAGGGTTTGACATCAATTAAAGGCTTTGTGTGTATGTGCAGGGAAGCTATATGCAATAATCAAGAGGAGTCTCCCCACTCCCCAGCTGCAGCCCTTAATCACATTAAATGGGGAAAAGGGGGGCACGGATTGGAAGCAGTGAGAAGGAACGGGGCAAGTGTGCCTTTTAATCAACAACGAAATCAGAATTCAATGGAGTGCAGCCGAGAAGGAGAATGGGAGCTATGAATTAAAATAAGCAAGGCAGAACGGGCTAAACATGGCTGGCAGTGAAGAGGTTCAAGGGAAAACTGTAGCAAGGAGTTCCTCTGGTGCCATCTTCGGCACCTTCCCCTGGATCAGGTAGTATGCGATGGGAAGGTGCATCCCAGGGCACTTTTACACGACCCCTAAGATCCGCTGGCAACTTAAATGCATTGAAAACGGAGTAATCCCTAATTGCGGCCATTTTTATGTTGTATGGATTCACCCCATAGGCAATTCTGTTAAGCAAATTTCCCCTACGTCCAGAATTTTTTATGTTGTACAGATTTCATGTTATACAAACCGTTTGTTATATAAGGGTCCACTGAAGGCTCATAGAAGCCAAAGCTTCTATTTCACAGTTCCAACCCATCGTGTGACTTAGCTAGGGATGGGAAACACACACATCAGCTTCTTAACCTGCAGAAATTCGTAACCACGATTTCTGCCATTTGATTCAAGCCAGCATATGTAAGTAATGGGATTCTGGCCATTAAGAGACCAAATTCCCTTGTGCAGTTGAGAATGGAAACATTACAAAGGTCATGCCTGCTTATCCGTATCCCTCCTTTTCATCACTCATCCTTAACTCGCCTTCATCCATTCCCCTTGATACAAAAGACGTCCCTGTGAGTCCCTCTTGCCCCATGAAAATTCTTGGAGGTTCCTTTTCCGATGGAAGAGGAGCACGTACAAAAGAGCCCTACTACACTGGGCATGGGATGACCAACACACAAAAACAAGGACCCAAAGCATGGATATCCACCGCCATGAATACAGTTTTCTAAAGAGTTGGCGTGCTGACAGTCATCACTAGAGATGGGCACGAAACGAGCAATTTTTCGTTTTCGTTTTCATTTTTTCATTTCGTTACGTAACAAAACAAAAAAACAAATTTTGTCCCCCAAAATGAAACGAAACGAACTGAAACACCAGAAATTTTGTCGTCCGTTTCGTTTTTGTTACGGCAATACATTGAACTGCTTTAAATCCTTAAAAAAATCACAAAAAATGAAATAAATGGTAACGAAACAGTAACGAAACGAAATGAAAACGAAAACGATTTTTTGCAAAAATTCACAAAAAATGGAAACGAACCGAAACGGACCCCCTAAACGACAAACTACAAACGAAACACCATTTTTTTTATTCGTGGCCATCTCTAGTCATCACTGTTCCACAAAAGTAACAGACACCGAAATGTAGCCTACCTAAGAGACAAACCCAAACTGGAAGGCTTTGAAGCTTACCTAGGCCAAATTCTGTCTAGTTCCTGGTCAAAAAGAAATCTCCCAGATAGCAATGGGCCAAGAACAGCAAGCAGGGTTTGAGATAAGCCTAGCTAAGTTTCAAAAGCTCCCGGTTTAGACTTTTCTACCAGATAAAAGAGCTGCTTAGATGCCCTAAGCACATCCGATCTCGCCTGATTTCGGAAGCTAAGCAGGGTCAGCCCTGGCTAGCACTTGGATGGGAGACCACCAGGGAATACCAGGTGCTGTAGGTGCCTGGAGTAGGAACTGGCAAGCCACTCCAGTATTCCTGCCAAGAAAACTCCATGGACATGGGGTCACGAAGAGTCGGTCACGACTGTAACGACACAACACATACAAACACACACACACCAGATAAAAAGGTACTAATTTAACTAGGCTTTTTTCAAGATCTTTACACTGTGGCTCTGGAACGACTGTGGCCAACCCTTCAGGCATGGGACAGGTTCCAAAGTGCGCCAACAATCTTCCAAAAAATATTCACACAAACCTGCGGATGACAAAGCCTAGGAGCTGAACTCTACAAGAGCAGTGCAGTCATTATTCTAAGACACAGAGTTGTTTGCCGTTGCTATTTGGTGAATTGGCTCTCAGTCAGCCGCAACTGGTATTTTGCTGGAGGAAATGTTTTTTCCCCTCCTTAAAACATTGTCTGCTCCCTTTAATTTTATTTACACATGCACACACTTTGAGAACGCTGCCGCTTTTTGACTACAAGTGTTGGCAAAGGGCAAAGGAGAGGCACATCTCTTCTGTCCTCATCTTCTTTTGAATCCAAAGAACCTTGGGGCAAATTTTGCTCTTTCTGAAGATCCCACAGACCTTGCGGTGCAGGCTGTCATGGTGCATTAGGAACAGACCCGGTGCAATGCGCAGGCGGCTTTGCAAGGGCTTTGTGTTTTTGGAAGGATCGTCCTCCTCCCCTTGGGATGGCTCACCTCAAATTCAGAGAGCCTTTCCGAAACAACTCCTGGGTGCACCGAATCCATAACGTTCAAGGTCAGATGAAGGCACCAGTTGGGCTCCTGGGATGGCTGATGACTCTTGAAGGAATCCAAGGAGGAGGCTAGTCAGATCTCGGGTTTCACAGATTTGGTGCTGCTACTGAGAAGGTGCGTGATCTGATCTTCTCCTTTCGTGCTTCCTGCAGAGTTTTTGATCTTGGGTGCCTGGTTTGGGCTGAATGTGTAATATGGGCAGTATTTGATGGAAGAAGGCATTCTGTCAAGTAATGAGATCCCAAGCTATTTAGGGCTTGATAGGTAACAGCCAGGACCTTGAATAGTTGCAGAAGCATACAGGTGTTCATTGGAACATGGCCAAGATGGGAAGGCATGGTCATTTCATCTCACTAATCTGGAGTCAGCTTGATTGATCTGCTGGAGCTTCCACACCAACCTCAAAGGTAGACCCGCATGGAGGCCATTACAGTAGTTGAGTCTTGACCTGCACATGGACCAAGGCAGTGAGGTCCCAAGCCTGATCCAGCATGATTCTTCTTATGTTCTCATGTTCTTATTTATCAGGGCCCTTTTCTGGGTGCAGATGGTGCTCTTAGAATGGATACCCTGCCCAAGATCACATAGGATGTCTCTTTCCCCTAACCTCTTGTTCCTCAGCCAGATAGGCAGCCTGCTGAGCTCTGCAACCAGCGGAGTGTTGGATCTAATGGTGTCTCTTAATGCCTCTGCTCCCCCACCCTTGTGACATACTTTCAGGATCTGGTCAGAACATTTTGAAAGAAGACTGTCATGGAGGGGTTGGGGGAGGGAAGGTGAACATCTGACTTGCTCTCGTAAAAGATAAAAATGACTCTTTTTAACATAAAAAGGTCAGGATCAGACTCTGCTGCAACCTGGTAAACAAGGAAGCCTCGTTTGCCAGAAGTTTGTAGGTCAAAGAAAAAGGGGGGTGGGGAAGACTGACGTACAAGCTGTATCCATTGCATCTTAACTATACAATATATTACAGGCTCAAGGAGAGGTTGGCTAAGTTCATTTTTCATTATCCCAGAAATCCAGGCAGTTATTATTGCAAGTCCCCCAGTTCTTTTATTTAATAAAAAAAAGGAATGGAAGGTTTTGATGGGATCAAAAATGTTAATATCTTAATTAATGCTTTTAGCCAAGACAGATTGGCAAAGCACAACGGTGAGAATATTAATTCAGAAACTGTAACACACCAGTTTTGAAGTCATCAGGCACCTCCACCCCTCAGCAGGGTAAAAACTAATGGACAGCTTCAGTTAATCATCTACAGTGTAATCCCATACTTGTCTACCCAAAGGTGAATGTCAGCGGTCTCAGTAGGGCTTACTCTCAGGTGAGTGGCAGTAAACTTGCAATCATAAGCACCTCAACATCTCATTGAATTCAAAAGTACAATCTCGCATGCGGTCTATTCTCTTCTACTGAAATCAGTGTGTGCTGCCCGTATACTATCCCAGAGCATTTAATGTGCCCTTGCAATTTAATTCTGCAATCTACACCATTGCCCTCCCCACCAGGAGCAGTAGCAAGCTGGGTACTCAATTTAACAACCTTGGAAGGATGGAAGACAGACAGAACCCCAAGCTGGCTACCTAGGATTGAACCTCAGTCACATGAGCACAGATTTGGCTGCTATATCATTTGATCCTATGCCTATCAAAAGCAAAAAAACCCATGTGGTCTGCTTGCCACTTCCAGTAGTCTCTGGGTGGTTTACCGTTTTTTAAATTACAGCATGCAGGCTACATAGTCAGATCCTATGGCTGGGGGGAAAGGACATGTGTCATTAAAATGGGGAATTTGTTGTCTAAAATTGTACATGCTGTTGCTAATGTATAAACATAAATGGATATTTAAAAGACAGCTCCATGGTTTAGGTATCTGGCTGTGTATGGGCTGGGCTCAGTAATCCATAGGATCCTTTCCAGCTCTGCAGTTCCAAAAATGAGGAGGAGGAGGAGGCAGGAGACCTGGGTTCAAATACTGTAGGACCCCAGTTTCCGCTGGGGATTGGTTCCAGGGCTTCCTGTGGATAATGAAAACTGTGGATAAGAGAGAATGCCTGCCCGCACACCCCCAAACTGCTGTTTCCTGACAGTAGCTTGCTTTACAGCTGCTGTTTGTGACCATAGCTTGCTTTGTAGCTGCTGAATTATTTAATTTTTGTCCTCTGCCAACCATGGATAACTGATTCAGTGGATAATGAATCAGTGGATATGGGGGTCCTAGTCCAAGTGACCGCAAGATGGATGTCCAGATGGTGTACCTGCTAGAACTGGGATTCTTCCCTTTTTTGGAACTACAAAGCCGGCTACCATGCCTAATAAAATGCAGGCAAGAACAGCAGCCGTGCTGAGTGTGGGATTCTGGGAGTCGTCGTTCTCAAAACTCCAACTTTTCCGAAGCTCTCATTGTGATCTGTCAGTTTCGTGGACTAAGTGGCTAAAACAGTTGTCCAACACTGCAACCCTTATCTTAATTATTACTCAACTAACAGCATAACTAGGGCACTTGCTATATGTTGTGGCATGTAGTCTAATCCTGGCCCTGGATGGTTCCCAACGCATTTACCGCAGGGGATCTTATTCACCTCTGTTCCAACACTTCAGTTCAGATTACAGAGGATCGTAGATGAACAGTACTTAGTAGATTCTGCCCACGGTAGGATTGTCTCAATTTGAAGTCAGACAGAGTAATAACCAGACTGGGCAACGATCCAGGACAAGCAATGCCTGTTGTGGCTGTTGATCACCCTGTTGGAATGACAGGAGGCCATAAGTTCTCTGGAGGGGTGGGTGTTGTAGGGTGCTGGAGATATGCCAAAAAACAACAAAAATCCCGTAACACTGGACTTCAGACAAGCTTATCTCCGCTACTTCCAACACTCAGTTCTATATGCCATCAGAAATGCCAACTGAGACAACACCAACCGTTGTTGAAAAATTATATTGCCAACCATTAATACTCGAAGGAGGACTATAAGTCCATGTGAGGGTTTCTTCAAGAGAACTGTGAGGAAGCAACAAGAAGATCAGAAGCACAAACAAATACTGGGGAGACCTAAAGAGTGGAAACCTCAAAATAGCTCAGAAGAAGCTGGACATACCTGATCTCATTCTGACTTGAGAAACTAATATAGAGGGGGACCATCAAAAACCTTCAGACAGAGGTAAGAATGATCCTATCAGTGCAAAGTAAATTAGGACACTATTGCTTAGGACTACCCTGACCCTAGAGCTGCCTAGATGCCCTAAGCACATCCAATCTCACCTCATCTCGGAAGCTAAGTAGGGTCGGCCCTGGCTAGTACTTGGATGGGCGACCACCAGGGAATACCAGGTGCTGTAGGCACCTGGAGTAGGAACTGGCAAACCACTCCAGTATTCCTGCCAAGAAAACTCCATGGACCGTGGAGTCACGAAGGGTTGGACACGACTGTAATGACACAACACAACACAACACACACACACACACACACACACACACACACACACACACACACACACACACACACACACACACACACACACACACACACACTGACCCTAACCTAACTTTGTGTCTCCAGTGAGTCTGGGCTCAGAGGGATTTTTGTTGCTGAAGCAACATGGCTCTTCTGCCAGCTGATCTCAGCCAGTGAAGCACATCGGCCAGTGTGGAGGGGTTGTGTTGGCCCATTGGTAGTTCTCCTGGCCCTAGAGGCTTTGGACTAGTCCCAACCCGCCATCGCCGCTATACCTGTGAGTCTGGATTGCACTGTAACGAATGGATCAATTAATGAATCCCTTCTGTTTCCTCACTTTTCCACACAACAGTCCAGAACATGTCAGCGGTGACACTTCCCTGGCAGAAAGGGCCAGTGGCTCTCCCTCTTCCAGAAAGGAGGTGTCAACGCAGTCATAAAAAATGTGCATGGGTGATTCCAGCAAGTTTCAGGATCATTACCTAGAGATCATTTAAAAGCTCACGCATGGCAGTGCAATGGCAGGAAGAGGGGAGCTCGCCCGCTCACGCTCCTGCTGCCACGAAAACACACGCTGCACATCGCACTCTGTTCCGCAATCATCTGCTCTTGCTGCCGCCTCTGGCATTTGCAGAGTCGGAGAGGGAAAACAGTCATCTGATTTTGTTGCTTACAATAGAAAAGCCAATTAAAGCTCGAAACCGGGAGCTCCGGCACTGTTTACCTGGACACTGCACAGCATTCGACAGCTGCAGTTGAGAAGTGGGGGGGGGATACAATAAAACCTGATCTTTCAAAGGAGTTCTGCCCCTTACGTTGGCTTTTTTGAGATTCTGTCCCTGGCAATCACCTCCTGCTTATGGATGAGCTTGAAAAATACATAAATAAACCATGGGTACATGCATAGCAAAAGAGGGTGCAAGGCTGATGTGATTGTTTTCTTTGGACCATCATGCTTATAGCCATGCAGCAGGCTGTAAACGGATTAACCTGGGCATATTCAGTAGAGGACAAGAGGGCTCCAGTTTGATAATATTGTCTAGTTCAACAATGTAATAATGATTCCATAGTTCTGAAATCTGGCCACTCCTGCTGGAGACTGTGTAGACAACCCTAGCATCAGGACTGGTCCCTCGATGTTTGCATGTGAGATCATTTATTGCACAGTTGAGGCCATTCATTGCACTGTTGCATTCTTGTATGGACTTTTAAAAGGCTGAAGCCGTAGATGGGTTGCTTGTGTCTTTTTGACCAATAAGACAGTTCTTCCACCACCATCTCTCTCTCTCTCTCTCTCTCTCTCTCTCTCTCTCTC
>JAHTLZ010000213.1:3002577-3047948 GCA_023846285.1 Phrynocephalus versicolor | reverse complement strand
CGTGTGTGTGTGTGTGTGTGTGTGTGTGTGTGTGAGAGAGAGAGAGAGAGAGAGAGAGAGAGAGAGAGATTACTTCCACAAAAGGAAGAGGCCCTCATTTTTTACATAGGTATTTTGTGGGAAATGCGGCAGGAGGGGAAAACAGCCCTGGGTCCTGTCCATGTCTCAGCAGAATATTTTGATGTACAGTAAGATCCTTGTATCTACTGATTCATTATTCACTGATTCAATCATCCACGGTTGGCAGAGGATAAATAAATAAATAATTCAGCCACGGTAAAGCAAGCTACCGTCACAAACAGCAGATGTAAAGCATGCTACCTTTGCAAAACAGCAGCTGTAAAGCAAGTTACTATCACAAAACAGCAGTTTTGGGGACATTTTGGCATTCTCTCTTATCCACGGTTTTCATTATCCACAGGAAGGCTTAGAACCAAATCCTAGCAGATACTGGGGTCCTACTGCATATGGATGGCCTGCCTCATCAGAAACAAATATTTTGGGGAAATTTCCCCATCCATATATCACTGAAAAGTGACAACACATTGTTGGAGAAGAGAACTGAGGCTTTGCATCCCTTTGGCAGACCTGGAGAAGATCCTCTGCAACCTTTCAATTCCCTGCCTGCAAGAGGAGGAGAAGACACTATTCCATTGCAAGTGCTGAAGAAAATTCAATTGTCAGTGTAGTTCACTCCTGCACATGGAATGGGAGGGGATGCATGTCAGTCTTTGCTTCCAGCAGCAAAACATGTCAGATTCTCCTGCCTAGTGACTGTACAAACTGCGCACACACAGAGGCTTCTTCTTGTTCAAGTGCCATGTCCTCGTAGAACGTAGTCAATCAGTAGCCTGAACTGGTTTCTATCGAAGGCTATTCTAAGCAAAGCAGCTGTGCTCACTGCGGACCATTGGTTTAAGTTCTTAAGCCAGAATGTTCTTCTATGCCCCAGGCCACACTTCCCACCTATTTTTCCTTGAAGAATAAATAACTTGAAGCAGATGGTATTTCTTATTGTGCATGGTGCATCCAAAATATTGCAAACTTTTTTTCTCTTTGTGTCCAAGGTATCTTCAGGAGTCATTTGTAGGTCCACATTCTGAATGATTCCAATATCCTGCATGACGTGTCTGTAAGGGTCCAAGTTTCCATGCCAACATAGGATTGAAGTATTCGAGTACAAGGCTTAGCAGTAGAGATGGGCACGAATAGAAAAAATGGAGTTTCGTTTGTCGTTTGTCGTTTAGAGGTCCATTTTAGTTTGTTTCCGTTGTTCACGAATTTTTTACAAAAAATTCATTTTCGTTTCGTTACCGGTTTGTTACCGTTTCGTTACCATTTATTCCAATTTTCCATGTTTTTTTAGCATTTAAAGCCACTCACTTCATTTCTGTAATGGAAATGAAATGCATGACAAAAATCCCCCGTGTTTCTGTTCGTTTCGTTTCATTTTAGAGACAAATTTCGTTTGCCATTTCATTGCATAACGAAACAGAATCTGAAAACCGAAAACAATAACTTGTTCGTTCCGTGCCCATCTCTACTTAGCAGGTGTAAATGCTACAAAAAGCCTACAAGACACTGAACATGTACAGGCTGCTACATTTAGAGATAGATAAACCTGTGCAACAATTTGTCTTCTACATAGTATTTGTACTCTGGTAGATGAGAAGATTCACCACAGTTCTTCTGTCCCTTTGTTCATCCTTATTGTTTTTAAACCCACCCACCCACCCCAGTTTCACCTCCTCAGATGAGCAAGAATGGGATGAGTAAATACTCAGATAGGAGACTGCCAGTTTGCTGGCTTGTAGCATTATTAATTACGCATACACAGAATTTTGGGGTACAATCACCTCCTGGCCCCAGGCTGCGTCTCTCTGTGCATGGGTGTCTGCGTGGGTGCATGTGTGTGAGTGTGAGTGTGAGTGTGTGGGAGTGTCTCTGAGCTGCGCCTGGGACCGAAAGCTCTTTATTGGTAACAGTAAACAAGTACACAGGGGGTGGAGAGAAGCATTGACAATAGGACAGAGGAAGGATGGTCTTTGGTCACGTATGCATTCCATTGGTGGGGGGAGTATGCATCCTTATCTAGGAAATGCTGGCTAGTGAGGACTCATTGATAAGGGAGAGAGGAAGGTGCTTCGGCCTGGTCACAGACCAGATGTGCCTGCTATCCTGATATCTGGAATTGCCATCTGTTTCCCTGGACTCTTGACCTATGCCAGGTCCAGGTCAACTTAACCACACACTGGGTTTCCTGCTTACTCTCTGGAAATGTCTGTCCAAGGCCTAAGGCTGCCTCAATGCTGCCAAGTTATTTTGGGGTTCAGAGCCTATTTGGGTATGGAATCCCCACACTGGCTTCGTCTAGTTTTCCCTGGCTTTTAGTCCAAACTTTACAGGAGTCTTCACTAGTGACAAGGAATGAAAGGGGTCTTCAGACAGGTCTAGGAAAGACACTTGCTTGAGTGTTGGCATATGAGTTGATGTTTCCTATGTTCTTATTCTTGACAGCCCTTCCAATCTTAGCAGGAAGAATGCTACACACACACACACACACACACACACACACACACACACACACACAAATCAACATCTTATCCCCTTCTGTTAAACGTATTACATTTCACTGTAAGGAGCATGGGGAGCAATAAGTCTAGAAGTGATGCTTTATGCTTGTCTCAAAAGGATCTTGATTTAATCATGCAAGTTATGTTAGCACTGTTTAGATTTTCTTGAGAATCATCCAACCCAGCATAAACCATGGGACTCCCACCACCGATTCCCCCTGGTAAATCATTTACAGTGCTCATTCCCACCTAATTGGGGTTCAATGAAGTGGGTAATTCAAATGCTGTGGAGCTTGAGGATCTAAAGAAAGATTTAAGTACCCTTAAAAACCAGCAAGCAGGGGACAAAAAAAATATGCCTCCTATCAATTGAGATTGTGTGTGGTTCACTCACATCATGAGTACCACAACAAATGACACTGGTAATGGGGAAGACTACACACTGCATCACAACTGAGAGGTTCCACAACCCTTCCAAAGGTACAAAGGCTGAAATTCCATACCCTTCCAAAGGTACGGAGGCTTCAACTTGACAAGTTGATCAGCTCCTCCTTTAGAAACAGTGTTCCCTACATTTAGGTAGGTAGGTAGGTAGGTAGGTAGGTAGGTAGGTAGGAACTCCCTGCTACAAGATGTGGTGATGGCAGCTAGCGTGGATGCATTCAAAAGGGGACATAAGAACATAAGAAGAGCCATGCTGGATCAGGCCAAAGGCCCATCTAGTCCAGCTTCCTGTGTCCCACAGTGGCCCCACCAGATGTGTCTGGGAGCACACGAGACTAGATCTCTGTCTCCTGATACCACTCCCTTCCATCTGGCCCTTGAAATACCCTGGTTTTAAGCCTGGAGATGACACATCTCCATCATGGTTTGTAACCTGTGATGGACTTTTCCTCCAGGAATCTGTCCAGTCGCCTTTTGAAGGCATCCAGGCCAGATGCCATCACCACCTCCTGTAGCAGGGATGTGCACCCTGGCTAGCTGAGTAACTCACTGACTTCTGCGCCTTCCGTGGAGGCAGAGGGCTTTCTACTCCCCATTGTGACTACTGAGAGAAAAGCCAGTCCATGTGGGCAATTTAAACAGACCCAGAGCACCCAAGAAGAAAAGCCAAGTGTGCCGCTTATAAAGCACCTCATAATGCTTAAAGCTTTCTCTGAGTGGTTTACAATTTAATTATGTAGGCTATACATAGCCTTCTTCACCTCTAGCCCCCCAGCAAGCTGGCTACTCATTTGACTAACCTCCGAAGGATGAAAGGCCAAGTCATCCTTGAGGTGGTACCCTGAACCTGCTGGGATCAAACCAAGTGATGAGTTATTATGTGCCATTTTACTAGAGGATTTTTTGGGGGAAACTTTTTCAGAATCAACCACAATTGTGTGAAAGCGGGTGAATTCTATGCAACTCTTCATTTAGCTAGGTGGCTTTAAAAAATGGAGAACAGAAGCCCACGATGGGGCTGGATGCTTCCATTAAATCTATTTTAAAACTAATCCCAAAAGGAAGACAGCGAATTTCAGGAGTCAGTGGTAGGCTAGGCACGCAGGTGTCACATCATACCCAAGAGTGCCTGCTGGGATAAAACGAAGATGATAGGTTGCTAACTCTGGAAACCCTTCTGGTGGCTCCGACTTGTGCTTCTTGTAAGAGCTAATTCCCTCTTCAGAGTGGCCTCTAACTTTAGCAGCCGGGATTTGACAAGTCGCCAGGAAAGGAGAAGGGATGTGTGATATTCCTGACGTTCATCTTCAGGATCAGCTCCCAAACACAGCTTCCAGATGTGCTAATTTAAACTTTTAAGAAATGCAGCCACAATTATTGCTTACATTTACAAGTGCTAATTACTGCATATGTATGAATTTGTAAAAACGAGGACACTGGGGGGGACATGATTTCAGTGGACATTTGATGGTCTTTTTCATCTCTTTCCTTTCCTGGCCAGAGGTTACAAGTGCCTTAGCTTTTATGAATATGGTTGTACCGCATTTTGTTCTATATAAATCATTTACTGATATTTCAACCAAGAGGCTCTTCTCCTTTCTACAATTCTTTTTGGATTTATTGTACCATAAGTAAAAAAAAAAGTATCCTTGTTTTTATGTGTTTTATGATTTCTTGGTTTTTATTCATTTGCCTTAGGAGTTCTTCATTGTTCACCTTCTCAATCTAATCAATCCTTAAGAAATTCACATTTCAGTTTTTCTTTTTCTTTTTTTACTGTAGCATATTTTAAAGCTTTCTGTTTATATGCTGCTCCATAGACCTTAAGCACTCTCTGGACAGTTTAGAATTTATTTATGCAGGCTACACATTGCCCCCTGCAGCAAGCTGGGTACTCATTTTACCAACCTCGGAAGGATGGCAGCCTGAGTGAACCTTAAGCCAGCTACCTGGGATTGAACCCCAAGTTGTGAGCCCAGTTTTAGATGCAATACAGGGATTTAACAACTGGACCATGAGTCTCCTTGAGTCCATGATTCTATGTCATATAGTAAAATTGAGAATGCATAACTTCATTCAATGTACAGGTTTTTTCCCCTAATAAAGGACAGCAAAGATTTTTCTTGAGTCATGAAGAATGGGTTTTCTAAATGGAACATGAACAGCACTGAATGATTTCCTCTAAAAGATTTCACACTAGAAAATGGGCCCAAAGTTCTCCAGGTCATCTGAATTAAGAATTTGCATCAGCATCCATTGTCTGGTTAGTATCCAAGTATAATTCCTTACTAAAAGCATTGCATTAAATTGCCATCTTCTTCTTTTGCAATTAGCCTCAAAGTTGGCTAATCTAATTCTCGTCCGTAATGAATGCACAGTATTGCGAGACTAAATGCCATAATTTCAACGGATCTCTTTCTACAGTCTATTTAGCTTCAATAATTAGAATGATTTATAAGGTCACCCCAATGACTTTGGGGATTAAGTCAATCATCTCGTAGTGGAAGGGGGAGCTCAGCTGCTCTTGAACTCATGACATCCAGGGAACAAAAGCAAAATTGGCATCCCCAGTAATGGGCAATTTGTGATAACTTGGTAAAGACAAGAAAGCAGATGCTGCAATTAGTGGAGGAAATATCTTGCTACAGAATTTCTGTTGTCAGTAATAGCAGTAGTAGTAGTAGTAGTAGCAGCAGCAGCAGCAACAACAACAACAACAATGATTTTTCTTCAATTACTGTGGAACTTAAAAACAAATCAAGTGCTGGATGGCTGGTGACCATGCACACTTTTCGCCACACATATTCTCAAGGGCATCAAGAATGTAAATCTATCTAATCTACCTATCTACAGTAGGACCCCATATCCACTGATTCAGTTATCCACGGGTGGCAGAGGAAAAAGTTAAATAATTTAGCAAGCACAAAGCAAACTGCTGTTGCAAAACAGCAGTCTCGTTTAATTAATTAAATTAATTATTTAATTAATTTAATTAATTATTTAATTAAGTTTAATTAATTATTTAATTAAGTTTAATTAATTATTTAAATAAATAAAATAAAATAAAATAAAGAGGATGTCCCAGTGCTCAAACACTTTTTATTTTGCAAAGCTTCTTGGGTCCTTTTCTCTCTCTCTTTCTGCTGGCCACTGAGTTCCTGGTTGTATGGATTTGTTCGTTCCTTATGTCTGTGGGTGATTTCTGTTGCCAGAATCCTATCCCAACAAAAGTTCAATAGAAGAACTATTATTTTAAGAGTGAAAATTTAAACGGCTGATATTAAACTATTATACACTTCATGGTGGGTGCGCAGTACACCGGATCCTACCAACAACTTCCAAACTCCTTCTCATTGACCTCATTGAGTGGTGCTGACGTAGATCCAGACATCTAGAGAGTTAAAGGTTTTTCAGCCCTATATTAGGACCTGCTAGACAACTGAAAAATAAATACTCCCTGAGCCCATTTTGCCATCCCAGGTAGACATCATAAACAAGAAACAGCAGTACTTGGAAGAGGTTATTGGATAAGGCCCAACTTTCGTGGATTCACAGAATTAATCCAAATGCGGTAATGCAAGACTTAATTCCATTCATTCATTGGGTTTGTTCTACTTGAAACTAGCATTTACCTTCAAGCCGGTCTTGGCTGGTGGAGTTCAATCTACCCAGGAGGTCACCAGTTGGGGGAACGAGGTGCAGGTGAAACTGATACTGTTCCCAGCATTAAAAGAGCAGTATCTTGCTCCTAATTGGCGTCTACCTGCACCATTTGGAGCAGGTTTCACTTTTATGATGTGAAGAGTCAAAGAGATTGTCTGTCTCTCATTCCGTTGCACTGCATTATTGAGAAACTGTATTGGGAGGGGACAAGAGGAGAAAAGAAAGTGCCCTTAAGAAGGCATTAAAATTTGATAATGTTTTGTTTGATGCCCTTTGGAGTCGACATCGCCGTCTTCTCCTTTGACCTTAACCTGGCTTCATCCCATTTTGTCTTCAAAGGGGGCCATACTTCCTCCAAGAGAATTCAAGTGGAACTAATTGTTTTATTAAATAATATTTTATTCGGAGACATTTGCTCCCAGCGCCGAGTGCGCAAGAGAGAGAATTGGGGCAGGGGGGTGGGGGGCGTTAGAAAAAACGCTTCTTATGTCTGCAGCAAATCTAGGTCAGACATTCAGGAAGAAGGTGTTAGCAAATGGGATAGAATTGAGTTAAAAAGACAAATGAATCCTCTCCCTCCCAAGGTGTGTTGGGCAGAGCATGAGGAGAGGAGAGGAGACCCAGGAACAATTGGTTTCTTGAGTGCCGACAGTCCTCTGAGTACAGATATAATCCTAACAACAACAAAAAGGGTTCGATCACTTCCACAAAATAATGCCTCCGAAAAACAGGTAAGTGGAGGAACCTTGATAATATTCCTAGCCGTGTTCGGAAGCAACCAAACATTCAGTTCATTAGTGGCTCTTTATTCTTAACGAGGACAGAAGGACATTCCATTTCAGAAGGAACGAAATGAATGGGAACGAAGAGACTTGGTTGATGGTTTGTTCATGCGGTTTTCTGATCGCTGTTGAAAGTCAGCTGGGTAGAGCACTCCGTGAGTTTAACATTGGGTTGGAAGTTTGACCCCACATTGTGCCTCCTGGGAGAGCAGCCAGTTTATCTGGCCTTGGGCAAGCTGTACAGTCCCAGGGCAACCCTAAAAGAAGTCAATGGTCAACCACAGCAGAGTACTCTTTGCCTAGAAAGCCCTGAAAAGGATGCCATAACTCAGAATTGACTTGATGAGACACTTTTTATTTATTTATTTATTTATTTATTTATTTATTTATTTATTTATTTATTTATTTATTTATTTCATCATCATCAAGAAGAAGAAGAGGAAGAAGAAGAAGAAGAAGAAGAAGAAGAAGAAGAAGAACAACAACAACAACAACAACAACAACAACAACAACAATATCACACAGCAGACAAGATAACTACGCTGGATTTTGTATTACAAATCACTAGTCGGACGCTTCCCAAGTGTTTAGGACTACGTAATGTATCAGCGAATTATGAGAACAAATCCCAGTAAGGTGGCCTTCTGCAGCTGACTGATGGTGACTTTGCCAACTCTAATTTCTTTTAAATACTTGCTTGTTGTTGTTGTTGTTGTTGAAAGTTACCTTCAAAGGCCCTTCTTAGTTGAGTTTTTCAAGCTCTATGCCACTTTAAGGAATGAAAAAGTTCCAAACAATGATAACTGTAATGGAATATTTTGCCTTTTCTAACCCTGTAATGATTTTCTCAAATAAATCGCTTTCCAAAGGCCATAGTGGGCAACAGGAAGAACCTAGTTTCGAAAAGTTAACTTTCCAAAGTCTGTACAGAAGGCTGGATGATTGCTTTCGAAGCCAAAACCATTACAATGACCAACTCAGTTTAAAAAGAAGCGCTCAAATTGTGCATTTTAGTGAGACAGATGTTGTTTGTGACTTTGCATTTTGGAACTTTGAACAATGGTCCTACTCAGGGTGGGCAAAATGGTGGCTACCAGATGTTGCTGGGCTGCTCGTGGCAGCATTCCTCATGACCTGTTGTGTTGACTACCACTGATGGAACGGCTGTCTGAGAACATCTGGTGGACTGCATGTTATCCACCTCACCCATGAGCAAACCAGACAGCAGGCCAGTTCTTCAGGAAGTGTCATTAAGTTATGCCCAGGAGCTGGGTCATCCTTAAGAAAACTGTGTGTCATTCTGCAATCAAGCATAACCAATGTACAGAAGATATACTATCTCAGAACACATGCCAAAAATCCCCATAGCCGTGGGAACAGCAGAGCAGCAGAGGGAACAACCTATCTGGCCCATATTTCAACAGAATTGGCTCGGACGTTACAGCATCAGTAATCATTTGAAGTTGCAGGAAAAGATATGTGTTAATTGAGGTGATGAATTTCTCCAAGGGCCCAGAGGCTTGCAGGATAAGGTGGCTATGAGACACTGCTAATGGACCTTAGCAACTGCCTTCTTTTCATCAAGCACGACAGCCGGCGAATTAGGTACATTGATTTAGAGCATAATCTTGTACATTTCCTATGGAACAGCTATGTTAGTCTGTTGCCTCAAAGCTAATCAACAATCTTGTGGCAATGTAAAAGCCTTCCATATTTTGCTTGACTTAAGCTTCCATGGCCTGCATTGCATATCTGGAAGGGTGGACTGCAGTCTAGAGGAACCTCTGGTGCTCCCAGAATTTGGAACTCCCTCCCACTGGAGGCCAGGCCTGCCCCATCTCTGCTGTCTTTCAGGAAAAAGGCAAAGACCTTTTATAGAATCCTGCCATGCAAGTCTTGACATTGCTGCTCTGTTCTGGATCAAGATCCAAGATGCCCAAATAGAGGGTGTTTCTTCTTTAAATACCTCTTTTAGCCAGAGTCCAGAATCTTCCACAGCTCCTCAGTGGATTTCCCCTTTTTGTCAAGTATACAGTTTGTCTTTTGTCCATTCCTTAAATAATGACATTTCCCCCATTTTATGTACAGTAGGACTCCTGTATCCACTGATCCATTATCCACTGATTCAGTTATCCATGGTTGGCAAAGGAAAAAAATTAAATAATTCAGCAGCCACAAAGCATGCTATTGTAACAAACAGCATACGTAAAGCAAGCTATTGTCACAAACAGCAGCCATAAAGCAAGCAAGCTACTCTCTCAAAACAGCAGTCATAAAGCAAGCTACTGTCAGGAAACAGTAGTTGGTGGCGGGTGGGCAGGCGTTCTCTCCTATCCACGGTTTTCATTATCCACGGGAAGGCCTGGAACCAATCCCCAGTGGATACTGGGGTCCTACTGTATCTAACAAAGTCCGCTGCTCAGTAATGACTCTTTTCATGTACCAAACATTGACCCATACCCTCTGGGCATCTGGGCATGATACATCTTGTGGTTTTGCTCCTCAGCAGAATATTACCCAACATGTTCTTATAGTCTGGCACCAAGAACTTCCCTAAAAGATTACACTCTGTGTGTGTCTCAGAAAATGCAGAAGTGGCATTATACATTAAATCTGTCACACACTGAATCTGTTATGGATTTAGAAAATGCCTAAAATTTCAGACTATCAAGCAGGAGATAGGAAAGCTATAAAGAAATAGGAACTTTTAAAGTTAATCCATTACTAAGATTAAAAACAAACTAATTAAAGTATCTTTACGTTGGAAAAGAGATATTTTGCGTGTTTACATTGATTTTTAAATTGGCATTTTAATGTACATTACATTAAACTTGAAAACCCAGCCAGAATGAAAATGCAAAATCTTATCCATGATTTGGCTTCTGCAGAAGAGAGTGACTAAAATGATGACTGGACTGAGGCACCTCCCTCATGACTAAAGGGCTACTGCATTTGTGGCTTTTTAGTCTAGGAAAAAGACACCTGGGGAGAGGGACATGACTGAGATGTACAAAATTATGCAGGGCATGGATAAAGTGGTTAGAGGGAAGCTCTTTTCCCTCTCACACAATACCAGAACCAGGGGTCATCCATTCAAACTGAGGTGTGGGGGAGCAAGAACAGACAAAAGAAAATATTTGGATCCTTACTGCAGGATCTGATGATGGCATCTGGTCTGGAATGGTTCCTCCGATTTCTGAAGGAAAAGTCCATCACAGGTTACAAGCCATGATGGGAACATGTACTCTCTCCAGGCTTAACAAATAAGGTACCTCAAAATGCCAGACACAGTGGGGTGGCATCAGAAGACAAGTATCTCGTGGTCTCATCATGTGGTCCCAGAGGCATCTGGTGGAGCCACTCTGAGATACAGGAAGCTGAACTAGATAGGTCCTTGGCCTGACCCTTCTTATGTTCTCCCCTCAGGTCTACTCTGACCATTGAATAGAAGAAAACAGCTTTGTCAGAGATGGGCACGAAATGAACTGTTTGTTCATTTCATTATTCATTATTCATTTCATTACATAACGAAACGAATAACAAACCTAGGAGTAAAATATAAACGAAATGAAATGAACCGAAGCCTTAGATGAACCGAAATGAAACAAATTGCCATTTTTTGTTCGAGCCCATCTCTAAGCTTCATAAATTCTCCAAAATCCTATTTCTTACCTATCCCACCAAAATCGCTACATTCCTTTCCTTTTCTCCTTCATTCTCAGTCGCACAATTTTTTCTTTTTTGTTTCCACTTAATTTCATCCATTTACCCCCTCCTTTTTATTCCAGCTGATACAGCAAATACTTTTTTCAGACTCAGCAATGCAGAGTGACAAGCAGAAAACTCCATAAGTCTTTTGGGATAGTTTGCAGTGATACTCAAGTTCCTTTGGGGACTGCAGACTTTAATAACATATTTCAGATTCAACTGTTGTTTCTCTTATCATGTTACTGGAGGAATGTACATGCAAATATCCCAGTTTAAGTCTAATTTCATTTCAAAAATGTATTGCTCATTACATTAGCAAAATACTGTATCCAATTCATTTGATCATTGAATAGATTTCCATATGTTATTGTCTCTTTTTGGACAAAACCCACTTAACTTTTTAATGTAGTTATTACAGATTTTGTCCCCTGGCCTGGATTATCGTCAAGAGTTTTTATTCTGTATTAATAAGAGAGATGGGCCTGTATCTGGCACAGTTTGCTGGAGTTATACCAGAGTGGATAATGGCTAAAATAAAAGCTTCATAAAATGAAGGTAGAAATCTATTTAATTCTAGGGTTTTTGAATAAAACACTCCTATGCTGTAGAGGCAGGCAGCTTACCAAACTTCTAGTACCAATTAAGGGGGGAGGGATTTATAACTAGGGTGGAGACCTTCATAAAGGATGACATAAAGCTACCTTATTCAGACAGGAGCTGCAAAGAAGCAGGCTGATTTGGATTGGGGAGACGATGCCGGGGTTAGAACATCACCTTCTGCATTTTGGTCCCCATTCCAATCATTCCCTCGCCCTTCTCCAAAGACGAAGCTTGGAAATCGTTAGTTAAAAGTCAATTTGCAACCCCTAATTTATTAAAATTTGCAAAGTTAGAGTGACTAATAATGATTCTCATTACTTTAATTTGTTATTGGCCATTTTTAGTAATTGTAAATGATACGTTTAATTTAACAATCTATCAAATTAATTAAGAGGATGAATTTACAAATTAATCTTATTGATCTCTGCCTTGCTAGCTTAATATTAATGGATTAAGTTACTTAAACAATTTACACACTGGTGCTAAACCTTGAGTTTTTGAGCTCTGCCCGAAGTTGCTAGTAGCTCCTTCAGCAGGTGATTTCAAAGTCATAGGCGGTTACTTCACGTCCTTCTTTGTTCCACGACTAGTTTTATACTGTGAGAGCATTGGTCACAATTATGTGGTTTTGTCCCCATTTCAGTGTTCCCATGGTTGTGATAACTTGTCTCGTAACAAGCATTACCTCACGGTCTTGTACCGTGACAAACACTGAATTTGTCTAGCTTCCTTTTTCCTTTTTGGGGGTGGAGGGGGGGGCTTAAAAATTCTTTTTTGATATTTCTCTTCTGAAAAGTCAAAATAAAAAACAAAACAAAGCGGACACAGTTTTCTGAGAGAAACGAATGCTTTGTTGCGTGACAGTCGTTAATACACGGTGTCTTGTCTCGGAACAGAAAGCGGGAACAAAGAGTGACAAGGGAAAACCCTACCCTAGCACCAGGTACAGTATTGTCGCACTTAGCACCCGTTCCGGGGGTGTGGTCAAGACAAATTTCAGTAGTTGCGCAATGGACACGAAGTAACATTTTTTGTACCATTCCTAAGTGCAACACTAACAGAGACAAATCAGACATGAAGTAACCGCCATAGTGGAACAGCAAAGACTTAGCAGTTTAGGAATCAGGCTGTGGAGTCAGAGGTTGGATGTTCTGAGTCCCCACTGTGCCTCCTTGATCGTGACACATGCAATGCTCCATACAGTCCCTTCCAGGCCTGCATCATCATGATGATGATGATGATGATGATGACGACGACGACTACGACAATGATGATGATGATTCTTTCATATGAAAACGTACTTCATTCCTATGTACTATGTACTATGTTCCTATGTACTATGTCAAAGCGCAATACATGGATCAAGCTTTGAGGCACTTACTGGCATTTATATTGCAAACTATCAGTAACAATAGACAGCCAATGAAGTTAGAAGACACCTTCATCTTATTTCTCCCCCCTTTATCTTCACAACATCCTTGTGAGGTAGGTCAGGCTTAGAGAAGATGACCATCCCATATTCACCTTCTGAGCATCATCGCCTATTACGGCTTTGAAACCAAATATGCCAAGATCTCATCCCACCGTCTCGCTATAACACTATATTTATTGCAAGAAGGATCCAAAAATCCTTTTTAAAAAAATAGGAGATAAATAAATGCAACCTTGTTAACACTGAAATCATGACATTCTACAACACTCCTATTTGCTCCTTCCATGTGTATTTTCTTCGCTTTTAATTGTTAAAACGTCAGTGCTTTTAAAAAGAGCAAATGCTCTCCGGTCTTGGCCAGAGGTTTTGCAACCAACAAGCATAGCTTTTGGGAGCATATTATTTATAGGAATGGCATGGTTTTAGTCATTGTTAAAGCAATTTAATTTTCAACTCTTATCTTTCCCTGCCCTCTAGTGAAAAAAGGTGTTGACTACACCGCAGTTCAACTCTCCTGGCAAAGAGGAGGGGGTGAGGGGAAAACATAAGGAAAGATAGAAGTACTGTATTCACAGAACCAAAATTACTGGACGCAAAAGGCATGTCTTTGGTTCATCCAAAGGGCTGGTTCAAGAAGTTCCCCAAGAGGAGATTCCACTAAAATTAGACTGCCTTCATGCAGTCATGTTTACTGAAACCAATGAAGCCAAAAGGTGTCACACTTCAAAGTCTTGTTCCAGCACAGCTACAAAATTCAGTGTAAAAAAAGTGGGTGGAACTGTGTGACCAGAAAAACAAATTCAAAAGTAGGCTAGGTGATACCTTTATTGGTCACTACCATCATCTCTTGTATTTCATCTCACCAAAAAGATTCTCATCACCTGATAGACTACATCCTCTAGTCTACATCCTCTATCAAGACTGCATTTTTGGTACAATGCTTTGATAAAGATAGCAAGTTGCTATCGAAAGTTTAGCTTACATTATTTGTTTTAGTAGTGACCAAGAAAGGTATCACCTAGCCTAAAATTCAGTGTGCAACCTTCAACCAAAAACCTTCTCTCAAAGGGCCTAACTAATAGGGCTGTTGTGATGATAAAAGAACAGCTACTTGGAATCCAGGACTACAAATGAGAAGATGATGATGATGATGATTCACTGGAATCCAATGTGGTTCGTAGCTGTGTTTCCTTCTGTGCATTTTCTTATTTGCAACTCAGACAGCAGGCTAGCTGAACTGATATTATTTTTCACATAGAGAACTAATAGTGCCATATTGTGCCACTTTTCTACAGATCTACATTCTGCCTCTGATACAACCAAGTTCAAAGACAGCAGCAAAGTTGTCAGACCGAAAAATTATTCATTCCTTCATTCCGCCCCATTTGGTGCAATGCACTATTCCAGGTGGTTTACAGCATAATAAAATAAAATACCACAAACAGTAAGATTATAAATAAACAGTCGGAGAAATAAAACACATAAGAAGAGGCATATTATTCTGGTAACAAGTGGGACATGAGGCATGGGAGCAGGCATGGTTGCTATGGAAGGCCTCTCTAAAAAGCAAGGTTTTTGAGATGCCTTCAACGTTGGGAGGGAGAGAGGGAGCCGGGGGCGGGGTGGGGCTGCAGCTCCACTGGGACCTGGTTCTACTGAGTTGGTGCCACCACTGAGAAGGTCGCAGAGATGACTTCCTGACCTCCTTTGGAGTAACCACCCGGAACAGCATTGCCTGGGAGTATCTGACGAAGCTGGTAGAGGAACATGGGGAAAAGAGCTCTGATAAATACCATGGTCTCAAAACATGGAGGGCTTTATAAGTATCAAAACCTTGAACCTGACCTGGGGACATAACAGGTAACCAAAACAGGCAAGCCAGCATTGACATTATATGATCGAACTTGGTCATACCATGTTCTTAAGGAATAGCTAGCTGTGATTTTTATTTTTAAATGTTGTTAGGCACCCAATGTGGTGCCTCAACCCTACATGTATGGATTATACATGGAATGAATGAATGAATGAATGAGAAAGAAGACAAGGGCAAAGCTACTGCCTTCATGTCAAAGCCATTTAACAAATGTCTCAGAAACTATTGGAAAATGCTGTGCTTAGATGAGAAAAAAACACGCCATTGAAGTCCATGGTATTTACTTCTGAGGGATTGTTCTAAATCCTAGATTTATCTTAGAAAATTGAGTTTATGCTAAAGGACTGTCCTTTCTTTTGTTCAGGGTCTTTGCTGGTCCTTAAAGCAAAGCAAAGCGTTCTGCTTATATCCCTCCCCATACCACTTCAAGTAGTCTCTGGGCGGTTTAGGTTTTTTTTAATTACAGTATGCAGGCTACACATTGCAAGACCCCAGCGTGTATTGGCTGGTAGTCAATAAAATTGTGGTGCATCACAGGAGTCTCCTTCTTGGTCTTCCACCAAGGATTGAAACCCTGAGAACTGGTTAGCAAAAGGAGAGAGAAGAGGAGAGGATCCACAGCAGAAAAAGAACAAAGAGGAAATTCTCTTTTTTCTCTCCCTTTTTTAAAAAAGTCATCAAGGAGCTCATGAAGGCTCCTTACCACTTTTTGTCTCCCTTGAATCCTGCGATGGGCATGCACCTGAATGAAATATTTATTTATTTATTTATTTATTTATTTATTTATTTATTAAGCAGATACTCGCGATCCTGTTGCTTACAAACACCATTTCGTGGACCGCTATGAATCCCTTTCTCCCGACGTGTTACAACAAACGACTTATAAGAAAGAGCAGCGAGAAAACCAGGCATTTAGCATGACTAGGATTGGGGTGGGGGTGGGGGAGGCAGCAGTTTGCCTTCTGCCTCACTGAGGTCTCGTTTCTTGCAGGGAAAAGCAGAGGCAGGCGGAAAGAACTAATTAATCGCATCTCAGAACCGTTGCATTGATTCCCTTTTGAGACTTGCAAAAATGCACTCAAATGCAAAACCCTGAAGCCCGTTATTATTTCCCTCCAGATTAATAACTGGAGGGCAAAAGCATCTGCGTCTGATTGCTGCTTAATGAGAGCCCTGAAATATAGAGCAGTTTTCGTTTCACTTTCTCGCTTTATCTCTACGGTACGCGAAGTGTACGCCAGCCGCTCAAAGGCATAACTACGCATGCGTAAGGAGGACGTTTCCCCTCCCATTCGTTCCTATTACATGCGCACTTTGCGTTGATTGGTGGCTTTTCTGCTTCCGCCTCTCCCCTTGCAAGCCTAGCGGAGAGCAGGCTGCGCATGCGCGTCTTGTTTCCCCGCGTGTTCCTTTAAAGGCGGCGGCGGCGGCGGCGGCGCCTTTGATCTGCTTCTGCTGAAAGAGAATTTGATTGGCAAGATGGAGAGTAAGTGTGTGGGGTGTGTTGTTGCTTGTTTGCGTGCTACGTTTGCAGATCACAACTTTAGACCGTTTTATTCCCTCCCTCTTAATGGGGAGGCAGAGCTATTCGTTTCCGACACTTAATCCGGAGTGACTCCGGTTCTGGTTTCAAAGCTGCTAACGCCACGAGGTTTCACTTTTTTAAAAAAATATTAAGAGTAGAAATGCTTTTTTGCTTAGTTCCACCCAGCGCTATCTTGCTGATTGCAGTGTAATCCTGGTTAAATCCCATCGTTTTATTCTGGATCCACTGATCCGGAGCAGGCTGCTCCGGATTCCCACGGTCAGTAAGTTTTGCTTCTCTAGTATCCACCCTGGGGACTGCGAGCCCCAGTCTGGATCCTTTTTAATTGAAAATATGTGACCTTAAAGGGAGGTTTCGCATGGCCATGGAATTCCCTCGATTACAAGGTTGGGAAAGCTTTGACCCTTCATATATATTTGGACCGCAACTCCCAGAATTCCAAGCCGATATTGCCAAGTGATCAAGGACTGTGGGAGCTGTAGTCCAAAACATCTGGAGGGCTGAAGGTTCCCCACCCCTGCCCTGGACTGCTGCATTGGTTATATCCTTTACCTTAAATCTCATTTATATTGAAAACTCTGTTAGGATTGTGAAAAGGATATGAACATGCATTCATAATGGACAGGATGTATAAACTTTTAATGGATAAATCACATTCTGTCTTTCAGATATATTATACCAGCCCTTACCTCATCAAACAGCAAAACTACTTAACATCCAGGTACGGTTCTTTTCTTTTCTATTTGGTAAATGTGGTTTTTATGAATGCCCTATGTAGACTGCATCCAGGACATCCCTCCTTTCTGAGACATAAATGTCACAGCCTAACCCTGTTGGCTTACATTCCAGATGTGCATTGACACAATTTATATAGGCATCGGCATTTTTCCTGTTGCACATCAGTTGCGTGACTCAGTCAAGGAGAGCAAATGCCCATGCTTCCTTCTTAGCATCTGGCAATTTGCACCTGAAATTTATGCTAATTTACACTGCTGTTATTATTATTTTCAGTGGGATTTTGACCATCACAAGGTTGGTAACCCTCAACATTCTGAATAGGGAACTCCCTTTATGCATGAAAGTGCTGGAGACCAGGTTCTATGACTACTGGGGGTAGAGGAATAACAAAGACCAATAATAACATGGGAGAGGAGGAGAGAAGTAGAGAGTGCCTTAGGCTTCAAGGTGGAGTTTAACCTGTAAAAAACTGGATATATCCAGTAGTATAATAATGTGGAAAAATACACGGTGTATAGATAATGGTAGTTAAAAATCAAAATACAAATACAAAATACAGATCCTAAAAAAGTAACAAAATAAAAATAGGCCTAACACCACCCACCAAACAGATTAGATCTGGCAAGAGGAACTGGTGCCAGCAGTTTAAAAAATCACAGTCGCCATAACATTAACGGATTAACGGCGGCGTCAGGTATTTGGGCCAGCGTGCCCACGTTCTGCCTTGGCCTTAGTCGGGCATGTCCAAACTTCGGCCCTCCAGATGTTTTGGACCACAATTCCCACAGTCCTTTGCCATTGGCAATCTAAGCTTAGAATTCTGGGAGTTGTGGTCCAAAACATCAGGAGGGCCGAAGTTTGGAGATGCCTGGCCTTAGTTTTTTTATGGAACCAGACTGACGCTAGGCACTCTTTTTTGACAGCCTCAGGGGTCCAAGGAGGCTGAGGCTTTTGTGAAGGCGTTTCTGAAACGGAGTATGCCCCAGAAGAGCAACGAAAATATCCAGGACCTTTTCGCCCGGAAAGCCGTCGTCCTTAACCATGTCCACAAGAGGAGGAAACAGCAGAAGAAGAGGAGGGGGAAAGGGTTCTCAGCCAAACAGAGGCGAGAGATGCGTCTCTTTGAGATCAAACCAGAACAGCAGAGGTAAGGGTGCAGTGTTTGAAACACAGGCAGTGCCAAGGTACGACAAGGTTGGGTTTTCCTCTTTGCCCTTGCACCATTTTTTCTCCACTGGATTTTCCGGCCGTCTCGGAAGGAACACATTTTCCACAATAGCCAATAGTTTTACAAACAGACGAAAATATCTCCACTGAAGTCTTCGACGAAAGGGTGGCAATAACGCTTGCTCGGTGTAACTTCTGTACGTGCTCAAAGAAAATCCAAGTTTTAGGTTGATAATGGTTGTGGCTCAAGATTTAACTCCATCCTCCTTATCCAGCATAAAAACCAAGACAAGATGCTGGAATCAGCATAGAGCTTTGCACCTCTGCTCTGTCCACCCAGAAACTGGAAAAAAATTGCAGCCTAGTATTTTCTGTGGACTTATTTACAAGGCTGTTGAACCCAGTAGTTGAAATCCTGTTGTCGTTGCCACATAATTAAGTCACACTTATGGGAATCTTACATATCCCATAATTCTCCTGCAGGACCCAGATCTTGCAAACCCCTAAATTACGCTCCCTGGGTGACAAGGCTTAGCTGGCAGGCCTCATCTATTGAACAGACACCACATCCTGTTTGAAAAGGAAGCTTTCCACAACCAGCAGGGTGTCCCAGAAACCACCAGGAGAACTTCCTTTTCAATCAGGATGTGGGGCTTCTTCAAAGCATGACAAATGGGCCTTTTCTCCAGGTGAACATAACTGAGGTGTCTAGGGTCTTGCAAGAGAATCATGGCGTTTGTAATTTTAACGATTCCAAAATGCATATACCTAGTAAGGATACCCAAGTACCCCATTGCTTGTTGAGAATAATTCTGTAATAATATTTGTTTATTTTAGTAGTAGCCTTTTTAAAGGTATCACCTAGCCTGGTCTTGCTTATGTAACGTTAGTTAGCCACTAGAGGGCAACCTGTGATCTTTTTATTCTAACTCGCATTCAAAGAAAGAGCCATGCTTGTCTATTGAAACAGTCTCAGACACATATATACACACACACGCACAAAGTGTGCAAGAGAAGAATCTTGCACCACTTATAAGTTAATAATTTTATTTCATTACAAGCGGTCGTTAAACGCGTAAAGCAAAGTGTTCTGCTTATATACCGCCCCATAGTGCTTACAGCACTCTCTGGGCAGTTTACACTTTAGTTGTGCAGGCTACATATTTCATAATAATACACATAAGTTTGAGGCTTCATAAATTAATCTGCATCATTTATGGACTGGAATCTATTAAACGAGCATGTTAAAGCACATGTGTGAGTCTTAAAGTTGCTGTCTGTATTATCTGGGAACTTCACATATGCTTTCCCCATATTTATACATATATCAGAAAGCTGTTTGTTCTGGGGAGGCTCAGGGGCTGGATTTTTCTGCCAATTTTAGTCCAGAAGTCTTATTTTTATACTCCCAAGATTGAGCAGTGCTGTTCTGTATGAGTCCAGAAATTCCCTACCAAACTATATAACTGTTCTCTGTGAGTTAATATCTGTGCTTATTAAGCTGTGGATTCTGGAGGAAGGTGTCTAAATCCAAAATTTGCTTGTATTTAATTGGTGTACTGAGATGTTGCTGACAATGGTGATCAATAAAAATGTTTCATTTGTTTTGTAGGTATGAGTTGTTTGTTCCGTTGCATGAACTATGGAAACAGTACATCAGAGATCTCTGCAATGGACTCCGGCCTGATGCGTAAGCTTACTTAACAAAAGCAATAATTGGATCTGTTCGTCACCAGCTGCAAGCAGATGGGTGGTAAACACCGTTAATCAGGAGGTGGTTCCCGGGTGCAAAAATCTTCTGGGGTGGCAGAGGAATTGGCTTTCCAGAAGCATTGCACTTCGGAGTCTGGAATAGGGAACTGTCTGTGTGACTGTTTCTCTGTGTCGGATTCCTTTTATCTGCAGTGCTATTGTATTAGGGCAAGGAATTTTGCAGAATATATTTACTTTTTAATGTGGAAGAACCTTCAAGCTTTTCTTCTCTTCCTTATCATTGGAAGTATTCCGTGTAGCAGACTGGAATAACAATAACTGGGTGCCTTCTAGCCCATTCCAGATTATTGCAACCCTTTCTGGGGTTTGCTAGGTAGGGAATACACAGAAATGGCTGATCATTCTCTAGTTCTGTGTATGCCCTGGGTCTCAGCAGCTTTTCTCCCAGGAGACATCATGGGGAATCAGACTTGCATCCAACTCCAACTCCACAGCCAGAGAAACCACTGAGCTATTCCGTCAGCTCCAGCTGACTGTATTGTATAATTTTTCCTTGACATGGCTTCCTTTTTAAAGCCTCTGCCTTGAACCCAGTCTTACTCTAAACCAGAGTAGGCCAGCGGAAATGAGTGGAGTTCATTGGCCCACACAAATGCGCACCGTTGACTTCAGTAGCCACAATTCCAGCCAACAGGTCCAGTTAGAGAAAATTTATCAGATCTCTGAAGTTTGCAGAAATATTGAGTCATTGTTCAACAGTTGATTCATGCTCTAGTGTGGACTCTCGGTCTTTGTGTTTGGGAAGGGAGAAGTGAGATGTACAATGTAAGCCTAGGGAAAGGGATTTTCCTGTGATTAATCTTTGCAAAATAGTAGATGTTAGGCACATAATCAGTGGTGGTAGCAGCAATTAATAACACCCGTACGAGAGCATAATAAGAATAACCATAACAAATAGCAGTTGAAAATGATGAAAGAGTTAAATTGTCCTGGAATCCAGAGATGGCAGGGGTGTAGCTGGGGTGCAGGAGAAACACATGCTGTATGCATCCCAGTTTCAGCAGATGATTCTATTGAATGTTTAAGTATGATCTTTTCCTTTGACCAATCCACCTTGCTTTACAAAAGCAATTACAGTATGCTTTTTTTAAAGAAAGGAAAAAGTCAAATTCTGTATGGATTCATGAAATGAACCATTCAATACATCTTATAGGTTTCTCTTGCAAATGAGTTTTCATTTTCAATGCTTGGAAGAAATTGACCCTTTGTGGTTTTCCTTAGGCAGCCACAGATGATTCAGACCAAATTGCTAAAAGCAGATCTTCATGGAGCACTCATTACAGGTATTTTTGCTCTCTTCCTTATATCCAGTCCATTTTGATTTGTGTTTGGGATAGATAAGTGACTGATTGACTGCTTCCATTCATCTTCACCATGTCCAGCTTTGATACTTGTATGCCAGCTTGTTAAAACACCATTTCCCATGAGTATCAGATTTTGTGAAGTGCAGGTTTCCATCCGGACATTCCCATGGCTGCAGCTCTATCAAGAAAGGTCAAAACAGTGCAAGCCTTTGAACAAACTGGTCTTGGCGATTTCGTCTGTACTGGGAGCTGGTCTTCTGTAAAGTCTCATTCTCTCATGCCACCCTCAGATATTTTGTCAAAAATTTGGCCGCAATAGCAGGTAGAATTAAAAATAACATTGCTGAGTATTCCCGGCAAAAACAAAATCAAATCAAAGCAAAAGACCCTCCAAAATGTGACACCTTAAAGACTAACTATTATATTTTAATATAAGCTTTCGTGGACACGTCTACTTCTTCGACAATACAGCCGCATACATGCAGACTTAACACAGCTACCCCTTCCAAATCTTCAATTGCTGAGGATATTATTTCTGAAAAACTCCAGTCCTCCCGGTTGCTCTGAGAATTCTTTGAAGAATTCGATGCTCAGAGGCAACCAGAGGGCTGGCAGGGGGACGTAGATAAGTATGCTGTCATCTTCCTTCATTGTTCTGACCCTGTGGGGCTCTGGTTCCACTACCACATTTAACTACAATACTGCTTTCACATAAGGCTATGAAGCCACATTGTAGGCATTTGAGTTATGCCTTGTTGGCATAAATCCACGGAGGGCTGTGATGAACAGACATTCATCTCATGGTAGAATGGTGACCTGATGGGTAAGACCAGAGACCTTTCTAGTCTGCTGTCCTCTATCCCTTGTATATTTGGGGATGTCTCGGCAGCTATAAGTACAGCAAACCTGTCCAACTGCAGTTTCCCAGCAACCAGCTGGGGTGGGGTGGGGTTGGTTGCCTGTCAGAAAAGCTTTATAAATGCCCTGCTTCCATGGGGGTGGGCCACACAACCCTTGGAATATCATCCAAATTGAATCCTTCTAGTGGTATACAACCATCGCGATGGTTCCTATTAATTTCTCTAATTCCCTTTTTAACACATGGAAATTGATGTGGTGATGGCATCTGGCCTGGATGCCTTCCAAAGGGGATTGGACAGATTTCCTGGAGGAAAAGTCCATCACAGGTTACAAACCATGATGGAGATGTGTAATCTCTACACTTAAAACCAGGGTACTTCAAGGGCCAGATGCAGGGGAGTGGTATCAGGAGACAGAGATCTAGTCTCGTGCGCTCCCAGTCGCATTTAGTGGGGCCACTGTGAGATACAGGAAGCTGGACTCTATGGGCCTTTGGACTGATCCAGCATGGCTCTTCTTATGTTCTTATGGTGCCCATCCCTGCATGCCAATTTTATTTTTTTAACTCTCTGCTATGGGAAGAAGCGTCACCTTTTGGTTTCTAGTGTTACGAGAGCAGGAGAAAAGTTTCCTCTTGGCTCAACACGTCTTCGTCATGTTTCCATTTGCTTGCCTTTTTAATTAGCCCAGTGCATCATGTTGAATCTGACAGTTCTGTTGTGATGATCTGGCTTTCTTTTGACAGTAACGAAATCCAAATGCCCCTCCTATGTCGGCATCACAGGCATCGTCCTACAGGAAATGAAACACATTTTCAAAATTATTACAAAAGAAGACAAGCTGAAAGGTATGTGCGGGATGGATGGACGTTTTATTCTTTACTCCGTTCATCTCCGGATGTTTTCATGTCAGCTCACAAATGCCAGCTGTGGAGGTTCTGTGTTGTGCAGCCCTGAAAGCTGAAGCAAAAAGTTACGTTGTGGAGTTGTGATGTCCATGTTTTAAAAACTAGCCAATAGCGGATTAAAATGAATTTGCTTCAGTAACAATAGCAGCCACAGAGCTGGGAAGTCTCTGTGGATCATCAATTCCAGTCCCTGTCAAGGAGGCTGAGTGGGGAAACAGTGAGTCATCCCTCAGTTCTGTAAATGCAACACAAAGGAGGTTCATCCTTCAATAACTCTTGTACAAAGCCTGTTGTTGAATACTGTCTTAGAAGAGCTAAATAAAAGTGTTCTGCTTATATACCGCCCCATACCACGTCAAGTGCTCTCTGGGAAGTTTACAATATGCAGGCTACCCATTGCCCCCCCCCAGAAAGATGGGTGCTCATTTTGCCGACCTTGGAAGGATGGAAGGCTGAGTGAACCTTGAGCCTGCTACCTGGGATCGAATCCCAGATCGTGAGCAGTTTTAGCTGCAGGACAGGCATTTAACCACTGCACCACGAAGCTCCTATAAATAGTGCCTTACTCAGTTTAATTCAATTTTGAACTTTAAAAAAAAAAACACACAAGAGCCAGTGTGGCATCCCAGCCACACTATTTGACTAGATCTAACAAGATCTAGATTTAAAAAAATCCACTTGGCTGTGCAATGCACTGGATGCTTAAGGCCAGCCACGCTAGCTCAACCTGGTCTGCTGCACAATACAGGTTAAAGTGGGGAGCGAAAGAGAGACCTGGATGGAAAGGTGAGCCATAATAAAAAAAAGCAGCTTCCACTAAATAGGAACAGCCAACTTCCAGGACAATAATTGGGCAGCCAGTGTGAAATCGAGCCCTTCTGTTTGTTCAGCCACCTCGGAACAGAATAGCTCCCTTTTTCTATTTCAAAAGTAGGAAAGCCCAAGCTTTGTCCTTCTGTGTTTCCACTGCCCTTATTTTTCCTCTGCCCTCTTCCCAGCCCTGTTCCCTCCCTTGCAAACTCTCTCTTCACCTGCGTCACGAATCAGTAACTTGAGGGCGTCCAGGGTGCGGGCAACTTGCGGCCTTCCACTGCAATACAACTCCATGCTTAGCTGATGGCCAATCTTAAATATATTTCTTGGAAGAATTGTGCAAACACATGTAAGAAAGTTACTTAAGTATCTGCGCTGCCGAATTGCCTATAACCGAAAGGATTGTTAATTTCTCCATTTTAGTTCCGCCTCTGTTTCCCTCTGTTGCTGGTGTTGTTTTGCTTTGTTAAGGCCCCTTGGGGCATGGTGCTTGTGTCTCCATTTCCATCCGTATCATGTGTAAGAAAAGTGACAATACCACATAGTAAGATTGCTATACATCAGTCATGTCCAAACTTCCGCCCTCCAGATGTTTTGGACCACAACTCCCACAGTCCTTTGCCATTGGAAATACAGGCTTGGAATTCTGGGAGTTGTGGTCCAAAACATCAGGAGGGCCGAAGTTTGGACATGCCTGCTATACATAAAGTAATCGTCATGGGTTACGTTTCTGATTCTTGGCTTCTCTTTCAGTTATTCCAAAGCTTAATAGTGTCTTCAGCATAGACCTGGATGGCTTTGTGTCCTATATCTATGGAAGCAGAATCCAGTTCCGAGCCAGCGAGCGCTCGGCAAAGAAGTTCAAGGGAAAAGGAACACTTGATCTATAGTTTTTCCCCCTGAAAATTCAGAAAGTGATGCACACCTTCAGATGGAGCATCTTCACGGCAATACATAGAGGCTGAGAAGAGCAGAGTGTATCCAAGGTCCTTCTTAACGTGTACATTCTTATGTTTTTATATGATGTAAATTATTTTTAAAAGCATTTAGTTAAATAAAATGGTTTTGTTGGGTTGGGCTTCTGGGAAATTGTTTGTTGGTAATCTGTTGTATACAGCCCAAAGTTCCTGAGGGAAAATTGGGCGGTTAACAAATACAATTAATTAATTAATTAATTAATTAAAATATTCCACCACCTTGTGGCAGTGTTAGTATTTCTTTTCTTTGTATTTTTAGTTAATTTTCCCAACTAAAATTAACTTTAGTTAATTTTCCCAACTTTTTGAATTAAGGGTTCCTCATTGCATCTTCTCATGACTATCTCATGGACTTCAGTCCATTAGTAAAGCATCCAAAGTGAAATCAAGTAAGAAATCAAGAGGTAAATGGAACCAGTTGCTCCAAAGCCGGAGGCATTCAAAAAGTGTTCTGCTTAAATACCACCCCATACCACTTCAAGTAGTCTTTGGGCAGTTTACAGTTTTAATTACAGTATGCAGGCTACACATTGCCCCCCCCCCCAGCAAGCTGGGTACTCATTTTACCGACCTCGGAAGGATGGAAGGCTGAGTGAACCTTGAGCCTGCTACCTGGGATTGAACCCCAGGTCATCAGCACAGTTTTACCTGCCGTACAGGCATTTAACCACTGTGCCACGAGGCTCCTTGAGTCCATGATTCTATGTCATAAAGTAAAATTGAGAATGCATAACTTTATACAATGTACAGGGTTTTTTTTCCTAATAAAGGACAGCCACCTGGCAGATCTCCTTTGATTTAGATTCCTGCATGGAGCAGGGGATTGGACTTGATGGCTTTATAGGCCCCTTCCAATTTCACTATCCTGTGGTTTTATGGTATTGAGTGATTGGTTGGTATATTGAGATGAATCTCAACCGGACTGGTTTCTCATCTTTGCACAAAGAAAGCCCTGTGGGGGTGTTGTTTGTGAGATACTTGGCGACACTGTTGGACAATATAGCCCTATATTGGCTGCTCAACTAGTGGTGACCATTCCAAGCATTGAAGGAAGTACACATTTAACAGATAGTCTTCTCAACTTTAAGCTTCATAAATCTTCAGGTCTTATCAGTATCCTGTTAGTAGCCCCAAATGGAGTTGTCCTCTTAAATCAGCGTGAGTTGATTCTGTTACTGTTGCCGAATTTTGAATTTCTAGTAAAATTCAGAGTAGAAATATAGAAATCCGCAGAGGAGAATACTGTAATTATACGTTCCACAGACCCTTTTCTCATAAACTGGCTGGCACTTAAAGTGTCAGTATCTCACCCTGAGTTATTTGTAGGAGAAAGAATTTTAAATTCTTGCAGTGACTTGAAATTGTAGGCTTGTGCATGCAACCTTTACTGCACTCATACTGGCAACCAACTGAACGGATCAATGACAAACAACTGCCAACAACAGACTAAAGTCAGAGGAAAAGACACTCAGCAGATAAGCCTCTCTTGGAATTCAAAGGCTAGAAGGAAAGAGTGATTAATGCTGGACGAAGAGATCATCACCCCAATCCCAAAAAGTCACTCAAATCACAGCATGCGAGGTTGTGAATAAAATCCCTACAGATTCACTATTTGAGACAAACATAACATAAGAAGAAGAGCCATGCTGGATCAGGCCAAAGGCCCATCGAGTCCAGCTTCCTGTATCTCACAGTGGCCCCACTAAATGCGTCTAGGAACGCACGAGACTAGATGTCTGTCTCCTGATACCACTCCCCTGCATCTGGCCCTTGAGGTACCCTGGTTTTAAGCCTGGAGATGACGCATCTCCATCATGGTTTGTAACCTGTGATGGCCTTTTCCTCCAGGAAACTGTCCAATCCCCTCTTGAACGCATCCAGGCCAGATGCCATCACCACCTCCTGTGGCAGGGAGTTTCACAGACTAACAATGCACTGGGTGAAAAAATATTTTCTTTTGTCTGTTCTTATTCTCCCAGCCCTCAACTTGAGTGTATTCCCCAAGTTCTGGTATTATTTTGTACGTCTCAATCATATCCCCCCTCAGGCACCTTTTTTCCAGACTAAAGAGCCCCAAATGTTTTAGCCTTTCCTTATAAGGGAGGTGCCCCAATCCAGTAATCATTTTAGTCACTCTCTTCTGCACCTTTTCCCGAGTGGCCACTGCCGCCAGATGGTCCGTATAAAAAATCTAGCAAATAAATAAAATAAATATTTCAGTCCAGTTTTGGACCAGCACTGCGACTTAGGCCACGGTTTCAGTTGGCTGCTTCTGTGTATTAAAGGGAAACGGTGCCCCCCCCCCGTTGCATGAATTCACATTTTTTCTGTTGTTTTTTTTGAATAACAACCCAGAAAAAAAGAGCATTGTTTGCGATACTCTCCCCAATTTCTGAGAAAGACTCTTTTCACACTTTCATGGGTAGGTGTTTATTGCTGAATATATCAACAACTACTAACGGGAGGGCGGGAGGGAGAGATTATGTAAATGCAGCCCATCTTCAGAAGTTAGAGCACCTCCCACATGCTTCATGGGAGCATTCTGCTAAATCATGTAAACTCCTGTGTCAGTCTTCAAGCCGAGATGGGGAATAACTCTTTTGATACCCTTATGCGCAACACGGCGCGCGGGGGCTTTGTAATGGAAAGTTTCTTCCATTGTTTTTTTCTCTTTGTGGTGGAGAAAGCCATGGGAGTGGCCTCCCTCCCGAGCACAATTCTCAAGAGTAAATGTGTGTTTCAAAGATTAACCAGACTGAAATTAAAAAATACCGGCTGCCCATTGACACTGAAATGAAAGAGAAGAAGCAGGGCATTCAGTGGGACGGGATTATAAATAAAGACAAGGCTGAGCAGATGCATTTATTTGCAAGAAAAACACCCTATGCATAAAACATTCCTCTTCAGAGCCTCCTACCTTAAAAATAGGTTTTCAGCCTGGATGGCCTAAAGGGGTGGAAGGGTGGACTTTGATGCTGGAATTGATCACACTTTTTGATCTACAAAACGTTCCACTTTCATAGCTACTTTGTGCTCGGCAGCCCTCCAGGTATAACATAAGAACATAAAATGATACCTGGTGGACCACACCAAAGACCGATGTAATCCAGGCCCTCATTCTCAACCGCAAACAGAACAAGAGGGCAAATGCCCTCTTTTGCTCCGTCTTTTGAACAGCAAATATTAAGATGCATGTTCTCCATAGGTATCTCAGCAAGAGCCGTAGCAGATAGTGTGTGTGCTGTTCTGTGTTATCAAGTCAGAACCAACTTAAAATGGCCCTAGTAGGAAAGTGAGATACTTAGGGCTCTCGGAATCTCTGGCCTTTGAAAGCTCTAACTTATATTAAAAAGGTTATATAAAAAAGTTAAAGTTCCCGCTGCATATGCGTGCTAGTTGTGTTCAACTGTAGGGGTGGGGCTCAACTTTGTAATCAAGCCAAAAAGCCAGTGTTGGACAAGTCCTTTCAGCCACCGATTGGCAAACCACGCCTGAATTTCTCAGACTCTCTCTAAATTCATCTAAAGTGCTTTTCTTGCCACCAAAAGAAATCCTGCACAAGTCTAATAAATAAAGCAACAGTTCTGTAAACAAAACAGTTAAATAATTCCTGAACAAATGTCAGCTATTCTATTAAAGTAACCATTCCGTTAACAAACAGACTGATGGAGATTCTTTGATGTTATGTCAACAGTTAATCAGCTAATAAACATTTCAATGAAGATTATCACTAAAACGGTCAAAAAGTCACCAAATACAAAACCAGCTGTCTTATAAGCTGCAACAAGTATCTAAAACTACAACTATGGTCATTTACAAAGCATGGGAAAGTTACTTTTTGAACTGTAGCCGTCTAAAGCCCTCAGCCAGTTCTGATTCTCTTCACTTGGGTTATTAAAGAACAGTATAAACCAGATTCCCAACGCTATTCTTCCCTACACCAGTTCGGTCAGATTCACTCTACTTTCTGAGGCTGTGAGGGAACAGCTTCTCTACAAATGGACCACTTTGGCCTGTTTGCTATGGATTCCCAACTGCCACACAGCCATCTTGAGTGCTGAAAAATGCACTTGTGTATGCCAGTCCCAGGTCGCAGAAGAGGCATCGGAAGATATTTTGCTACCATAGAACAAAGGACAAAACAGTGTCCTTAACCTCTTTCTTGTACAATAGAGGGCCAGGGATTAGGCTGAATCTTACTCCAATGCCCGTGGAGCCAGGGCCGGCACTAGGTTTTTTTGCGCCCTAGGCGACGGGCGGGGGAGTGGGGCGGGGCAGGGGGCGGTGGGCGGGTGGGTGGCGGGCGGGCGGGGGCGGGGCGGGGGCAGATGGCGGGGGACGGCAACAGGCGTGAGGGCGGATGGCAACAGGCACGGGGGAGGTGGGCGGTGATGGATGCAGGGGGCGGAGGGCGACGGGCGGTGGGCGGTGGTGGCCAGCGGCAGGGGGGCGGTGGGGGGGGGGTCAGCCACTGACCAGCACCCTCTGTCCATTTTGGCACCCTAGGCAACTGCCTAGTTCGCCTTAATGGACGCGCCAGCCCTGCGTGGAGCAACTGTTGCTTTAAGGATTCCGGGACAGTCTTTGTGTGGCATACACAGGTCTGTTTGGCAACCAAAGCAAATAGGTAGGTTTAGAGTAGTGGAGCAGGCAAGGGAAATAGTTGTGCTGCTGCCCCAGCTCCAGTATTTTCTACCTGGGGAAGTTGCCTCATCCTTCTTAATGACAGGAATTAGGGATGGGCATTTCGTTTTGGAACCAGTAGGTTCCAAAACGAACCACACAAGCCCAGGGGGTCCTCAGAACCGGCTGATACATGCAGATCCAATTGTTTTACCTTTCTCTGTCTCGCGCAGGGTTAAAATCCAATGAGGAAGCACGCTGTGACGTCATCTTTCCTGCTTCGTGCTGCTGGCCAATCAGAGAGGGAGGCGGGATGGTGCCTGTCCCTGCACAGCTCCTGATTGGCCAGCATCACAGATCTAGCACAGATGATGTTGCAGCATGCTTCCTTGTTCGATTTTAACCCTGCACGAGACAGAGAAAGGTAAAGCAATTGGATCTGCGTGTATCAGCCGGTTCCGAGGACCACCTGGGCTCGCATGGTTTGTTTCGTAACCTACTTGTTCCGAAACGAAATGCCCATCCCTAACAGGAATAGCTCTGTTGAAGTCAACTGTTTCCCTCTGGAGACATGGAAAATGCTACTGTTGAGCCAGCCTCCACTGCAGTCAGCTTCTTCTGTATGCAGAATGAGAAGGAAAGGATGTCATTTTGTCCTTCACCTCATTATTACAGTCCAAAAAGAATAATTTCAATGTGAAAATCTGGAGAAGTGCTAGTGTGGTAGAGGCTAGCATCCTTGAGTAGGTGCTGAAATAACTTTCCCCATCCCTAGAGTTACCTGTTGCCATTTTACTTAACACTTCTAAGTCTTACTAAAAAATGAGTTGTCAGACTTTTGGCGGGGCCAGGTATTATTTTCACTGCTCTAACAACGCAAGCAAAAAGCAAAGTGTCCTGCTTGTTTGTTTGTTTGTTTGTTTGTTTTTGTTTTGTTTTGTTTTGTTTTGTTTTGTTTTTACAACTTATAAGCCGCCCAGTACCCAAAGGTCTCTTGGCAGCTTACAATCAAAAGAATTAAAACAATTTAAAATAGTTGAAAATAGAATATCAATAAATAATCAAAACAATAATAAAAACCTTACACTAAAATCATCACACTAAAATTATATAATACCACATAGTGTTTAAAGCATTTTCTGGGGGGTTTACAATTTATTTATTCCCCCCACCCCTGCCCCAGCAAGCTGGGTACTCATTTTACCAACCTTGGAAGGATGGAAGGCTGAATGAACCTTGAGCCGGCTACCTGGGATTGAACCTCAGGTCATGAGCACAGTTATAGCTGCAATACAGCACAAGACCCAGTGTTCCTCATCATGTGAAGTTAGATGTTTTTCTTTTTTCTTTCCCAATCTGGATCGTATTTCCCAAGACCGCACCAAGTTTCCTTTTGCACAATAGCTTGATTCTAATTTACCTCATTCCGTGATGTAACATCTAATTAGGACATCTGTTAAATGCCTATCATATTAATTTAATAGGGAGAGGCTAATAGAACTTTATTGGCATAGTCCAGTTAATTAACATTATGGGCCCTTAATGGGTGTCTTAAATCGACATCGTTAGTGAAGATGCTATACAAATTAAAGTGAGGCCTAGCTGTGTTTCACTGGACTGTGAAGGACGCACAAAGCTGTGGTATCCATATACAACTCAATTTATTAGTGAAACCCTCAGAATTCTCCGCTAGGAAGTTTGAATGCCCTTGGCTGAAGCACAACAGGGAATCTGAATACCCTATCAGTGCCCAGGATCCTTTTAGGATGAATCCATGAAATCTAAAGGGGTCTCAAACAGATTCAAATACATAGTGCAAATATTGTCTGAATATCAGTATGCAGACAAGATGTCGGTAGCTCTCCCATCCAATGCAGCATGCTTGGTCGTTTTTACTGGAAATACTGAGGACTGGACATTGGACTGTCTATGCCCAAGGTCCTCATGCTATCCCAATCTTCTCCTTATACAAGTTTGACCTTTGCTCCTATATCTGTGACGGGCCAGCCACCCCTGGAGCAGCAGTCCTATAACTCATTCACCACAGAAAAAGTCTGGTTGGATTCAGGTATGCCTGTTTTCCTTGTAGGCATTTATAGGGCTTCATAGTGAGTGGGGGGGACTAACTATGCATGTCTGATAGAAATGGACATTAGGAAGAACTTCATGACCGTTAGAGCTGTTAGGCAGTGGTATATGCTGCCCAGGAGGGTGGTGGAGTCTCCTTCTTTGGAGGTTTTTAAGCAGAGGCTGGACGGCCATCTGTCGGAAATATTCTGATGGGGTTCCTGCATGGCAGGGGTTGAACTGGATGGCCCTTGAGGTCTCTTCCAACTCTATGAGTCTATGATTCTATGGTTCTATGTTTCTATGGATCAGAAATGAATTTAATTTGGTTCATTGGATAACAAAATGTCTTCTTTTTTTGATAAAAGCATCCCAAAACTGACACCTATGCCTTGCCATTTTATAAATATTATATAGGGGAGTGAGGGGAAACCCCTGACATATTCATCCATCTAGAAGAATGTTCTGGAATATGTACCATTTATATTCAGCTTTGCGGTGCTAAGTTGGGGTTGTCTCAAACATATACATGAAAGTGTCTTCTCCTTTAACAATTACATGCAAGAGATGCCCTATGCACATCCAACCTGGCCTGATTTCAGAAGCTAAGCAGGGTCGGCTCCGGTTAGTACTTGGATGGGCGACCACCAGGGAATACCAGGCACTGTAGGCGCCTGGAGTAGGAACTGGCAAACCACTCCAGTATTCCTGCCAAGAAAACTCCATGGACATGGGCCACAAAAAGTCAGTCACGACTGTAACGACACAAAACATACACACAAAGAGAGAGAACATGGTTATCTTTAGAAGTGTGCAAATTTGTGGTTTTGGATGACAACAAAAAGACCGATTTACACACCTTGAATCTTCTCCAAGCTGGAAACAGGTTCAGCCTCCTGATATCTGTTAATGGACATAGTGAAGAAAATATATATTTTTATATATTCCCCAAAATCACAATCCTTCTTCCTAAATTGAAAATAAAAAAACGGGCATTTTTTTTCAAAATTCAAATGTAGGGTAAAACCAAAATGGTCAATTTGTCTGTCACGAATTTGTGAACCAAGCCCAAACATTTGCATAATCAAAAATAGTTACACTAAAATAAAGACCACCCCCCCCAAAAAAAAACTGTACTTGGTGTCATTTCCACAAACAACCCAAGACAGCTTCTTGAAAATCTTGTTCCCAAATATAGGCCAGAAAAGAACTAATACGTTAAATAGCATCATGGCTTCGGGGAAGAGAATTATTCAGATTTATGTGACAGGCTCAAAACAGACTCCCTGCATGCATGATAAGCCCCCATGTAAAAGGGTAGAAAACAAGATTTCCCCCTTCTTGTTAACTTGCAGCCTCTGCTGCTCATCACGTCTGTGGTCTAAAGGATTATTTCAAAATTATGGACTTGGAACGGTACTGCTGGGTGGTTGAATCTGCTCACCGAAGAATTCCAATGATGTAGCAGCCCTTGAACACCCCATTAGGTGGCTGCCTAATTAATGTAAATGATCGTTATGTCTCACTCACCGAGGATTATTTTACTCAGAGGAAAATCTACTCGCTGCCACAGTGGCCATTTCAGAAGGTTTTATAGGAGCACTTGCATTACGGCTACCCATTGAGTAAAAGGTAAGTAGCCATCCTAAATAATGGAGATGGAAGGCTTAATTGTCTCAATAACAGATTCTGCCGTATTTTATTCCAGAAATTAGAGTTTGATTGCAACCCTATGATAATGAGGAAGGACGCTCCGTTGGCAAATGGAAACCGTTAGCTGTCCAAGCCCACAAGAAGGGCACAAGTGAAATTTCATCTTTCTGATGCAAAGCAAGTAAAGTAAGAAAGATACAAAGGGAGGGTTTCATGTAGCCCTCCCCCCAAGTAAAATAAGGAATGTCCCATAAAATGAGATTTTGCCAGCTTATGCCCATGGACTTGTGTGCACACAACTCGAGGGTGTGTGTTTGTGTGATCCATCAGACTTGAATGACATTATTTGCCTTTGCAATTTATTTAATTATTTATTTCTTGCATTTTTATCCCGCCCATCTGGCCCAAAGGCCAGTCAGCAATGGACTGATGATTGATCTACCCGTTTGGGTTTATCAGCTGATGATGGAATCAGTTTGGGGATCTAGAGACTCAGCTTGGTGGGGTAAGTCGAGGGAGAAGGGTGCACACCCTTAGGAAGGCAGGAAGAAGTTTCAAAGTGGTGGTGATCCTGTGATATTCTCATCCTACACATGAAACCCCTTTTGGTTGTGCTCTTTCTTAAATTATATTTTTACTCACATTTTGAGCTATGAAAAATTATTGATGCTTTAGACTGACTGACTGACTGACTGGCAGACAGACAGATAGCAAGATAGATTCACCGACCCACCGACCGACCACTCCCACACCCACACCACTTGGCTTTCTTTTTAATTTTGAAGTGATTCGTTGATTGTACTCTGCCTTTCTAGTGGCCATTCCGGGTAACTACACCCTGGGAAACCATAAATACATGTTTCTGATTTCTTTTATTAAGTAGTTTTAAGTGAATTAGTGGATACTGATTAAAAGAATGACTTTGTATTAGAGGTATTTCTTGATTGTGAATGTATTCCTTGTTATGAATGAATGAATTCTTTATTTACAGTTGTTAACCAAGTCCTACATGATATTAAAATATTCAGTTTCATACAATAAGACCTTGTGGTGATACTAAAAAGATAACAACATTTATATAATAAAACCAAATATAAATAAAACCATATACTGTATAAATACGTCAAGGGAATATTCCTTGCTATGGTGATTATTTATGCATGTCTTCATAAGTGTTAAGTAATTTATTTTAAAAGGCTACCAACACAAACAGCGCTATTCTCTTTTCCTTTCCATACAAAAGAGTTCTGTATTAAAAATTAATTCATAAATGGAAAATTGGATTCATATTTGTTTTGGCAAGGCAAAAAAATGGCATAGTGTTTGGAAAAGTTACTTTTTGGACTACACAAATTAGTCTACACAAATTGGACTACACAAACTAATTTTCCAAGGCCTTTTCCAAAATACGACACAGCTAAGACATTTGGCCAGTGCTTATTTGCACATTCAGGCCTAAAATTACTTTCAGTTTTTAACATTTCCCCTGAAGATTCATTCATGTTTAATTTTCAGACTAGGTCAGCTACCTGATTTTTCAGAAAACGTATTTCCCTTTTTGTGGTCCACTTGGTGCATGTTTTCATTCCTACCAGAAGGTGGCATAGCATACCTGTGGAGGAACCACCATCAATCTTCTACTAATAATCTGGTAATTCTAGTATTATATTACAAAGCCATTTGGCATATAATTTAACAAGTCCCCCAAATAACCCTAGGAGAATTTATGAAAATAAAGGCAAAAAATGCACATGATACTTCTGTTACCTATAACCCACGCTGGTATCTGTGAAAGGCACAGCACTGTTCATAACACATAGGAGTGAGAAATCATTGAAATAACTCATAGAATCATAGAACTATTGAGTTGTAAGCGGCTTCCAAAGCTATTGAGTCCAACTTCCTGATTTATGCAGGGATTCAAATCAAGGCAGAGTTGACAGATGGCTGTCCAATTGCCTCCTGGGTTGGTATGCTGGCCAGCTCCTGAGAAGTTTATTGATTACAAAGTAGAATCGAAATCATTAATGGTATCGTGTTGGAGCTTAAACTAAAAGAGAATATAGCTCAAACCCACTCAAATTTGGTCGCTAATAAAGTTGAATAAATGCACACCCAGTTCTTAAGTTTACTAACTCTAAACATTTAGTTTTCTTCACACACTCTAAGAATCCTCTTTCTTTAACCCTATCTGTCTTTCTCTTAGACTGTGCCAGACCCTATCTGATTCTCTCAGACTCTATCAGATTCTCTATCTGCAAATGTAGGTCTTTCAGTAGGTCCCTATCTGGCCTATCTGTTTTTGTTTTTGTTTTTTAGCCCTATCTGACTGAAACAGAGCTGAACAGAGCCTTAAATCATCTTAGGCCACTCACCAGACTTTCTCATTGGTCTCTAAACCCATACCTATCATACATTATTCATCACACAGGTAAACGCCACAATGGGTTCCATTGTCATACCGCTTTAATAGTGAAGAAGTTTTTTTTCCTGATATTTAGCCTAAATCTGACTTCCTGTAGCTTGAGCTCGTTAATTACTCTTTCTCATTGTTATAACTGTTTAGAAAGTACAGTATATGCATCAATGTAGGGACGACTATCAACCAGAGATTCAGAAAGTCACTGTTTAGGTTACAAGAAAAGAAGAAACCGGTGTGGTTCTTGTACCCAATTAGAACCCGGTCCTGGAACTGAGCTCACATGCTTGTTCTACAATAGCCCTGGTCTACAAAAATCTTGCAGAGGGCAGGCAGTGATACCTAAGCAAGTTACTTTTGGGGCATAGATCAGAAAACCCACTGCCTCCAGGAATAACCATCCAAAACTTTTTTTCCAGCTTTACCACAAACTGGGGTGGGGGGTGGGGGAGAGGGGCAGAATAGTCTGGGGAGACCAGGTTCTGCCATTGAGCCGAATGGGCCACTTGACTTGGGCATCACATTTTGGGGTGTGACATTGGGGCAGCACGTTTTCAGTTCTTTAACTTGTTCTCACTGTGCATTTCACAGTGCCCAGAAAGGGAAGAGGCACACACACGGTTTTCTATCTCTGGTGTCAAAATCATTAGAGCACCTAGGGCAGGCACGCCCAAACTTTGGCCCTCCTGATGTTTTGGACCACAACTCCCAGAATTCCAAGCCTGTATTTCCAATGGCAAAGGACTGTGGGAGTTGTGGTCCAAAACATCTGGAGGGCCAAAGTTTGGACATGCCTGACCTAGGGCAATAGGCCTCTTGATTTTGTATGGCAAAGGCCATCTTGGGTGCACTACCCCAGGCAGCAAAATATCTGAGTATGTCTTCGTTGGCTTCGTTACTTTTATTTGTTTGGCCTTAGCTGGGTCCCATCGATCAATCGACAAATTCAGTCTTTTTTCTTCCTCCTCCTTTGGGTTATTTTCAGAGATGTTCTTTATATTCTCAAAGTATAATTCCTGTGATTCTATGGGGCATGTCCTGACCTTTAAGCTAGTAGAAGGGCAATAAAAAAAGTTTATAGTGCAGAAATGCCAGCGGTGTGTGTGTGTGTGTGTGTGTGTGTGTGTGTGTGTTTCCTCCCTATGCCTTCTAGAAAACAGCTTGTCCTTCTGCATTTTATGAATCCACGTTTGCATGAGTTTAGGCATAGGGTGAATGCTTTCTCTAAAGGAAACTTTCTCTCTTTTGAATACAGTGGACCCTTGTATAACAAATGGTTTGTATAACATAAAATCTGTACAACATAAAAAATTCCAGAGATAGGGGAAATCTGCTTAACAGAATTGCCTCTGGGGTGAATCCGTATAACATAAAAACGGTCGCGATTAGGGATTACTCTGTTTTCAATGCATTCCTATGGGAAATTTGTATAAAGGAATATTTGCTTAACATAATTTCATTTGGAACAAATCAATCCCTTTATACAAGGTACCACTGTACTTTTTAATACTAATGGTGTGATATCAAGTCCATTCTGGTTTATAGCGCTCCAGTCCAACATTTGGTAGGTCGAGAGCTACTGAGACTGACTCTCCTGGACTGCACGATGGAAAACTGAGCACTTGACTAGAGATAGGGATGAATTTTAAAAAACCGTGATTTGTCATCATTCATGCTTCGCTGGGGTTGACGAATTGATGAATCAAATTGTCTCTGCTTTAAAATGCTGTACAATCCCCCCAGACACCTAGGGACCCTAAATTCTCAGAGAAACTTTCTATGACTCTTTCCTACAGTTCCTTTAAGTTTAGTGAAGATTGCATTTCGGACGTCTGAGTTATAAACCCACATTGTGGGGGTGGGGGCTTAGGAAAATGTCCTTTATCAACTGAGTACAGGGAAACTCAACTTTCACCAAACTTGCAGAGATTGTAGAGGCAAGACAGAGAAAGCTGTTCTGCAAGTTTGGAGTCTCTATGTGCCTGGGGAGAATTTTCCAGGGGGGGGGCACTTTTGGAGGTGTATAACTCAAACATCAAACAATCCTTCCCCACCAAACATGGAGGGATTTGAGAGAAGGGTTAGGGTGTGCCTCCATGTGCCTTGAGGACCACACTATAGCCTGACAAAGAAATGAATCAAAAATTGCTAAATGTTCATCCATTCATATTCATTGGGGGGGGGGCTCCATTGATGACCATTACAAATCGACAAGTTTTGATCAATCAGCCAAATATGCTGAACAATGTAATTTCTTTTTTATTTTCTCCTCCTCTCTACTCCCAACTTCTAGCTCAGCCTAACTCGCATAAATAATGATTTTAACCTTTAGTGCTGTTGAATTCTTGTTCTGTTGGGACGCCTTTTACATATGCAGTGATTAGAACACAAGGTTGTAGTTACACAGGAATGCTTAGGCATTGCTGTATTGAATGATAAATACCGTTATTAAAAAAAGAATCTGGTCTCTGGGTGTCTGAATTTCGTTGTATGTGTAAACTGTGTATATACACACAATGACAATAAATTATTATTATTAATGCAGGTCCCCCTACTTCCCTGCTCCTAGTGATAAATCTGCAATAAAAATAATTACATTCGTTTACTTTGTCCCTATTTTTAATGGGGAAATTTTTGAGAAATTAATACGGAGGGCAAGTATGCACATACTTGCCTTTTGTGTCAAGTTCACAACACACCTGGCAGGTAGGTGAGACGCAAATTTGTCTTGTATTTAAATGTTTTTTAATTTTAATTTTAATTTCCATTGCCTTTTTAATGTTTTAACTGTTTTAACTGTTCATTTTAATTGTACGCCGCCCAGAGACCTTTGGGTAGTGGGTGGCATATAAGTTGTATAAATAAATAAAATAAATAAATCCTTGGATGTATTACCATGAAATAGAGCAAGGCGAAGGAGAGGAGGAGGAGGAGGAGGAGGGTGCCACCGCCACCGCGCTCCCTGCCTGCCTGCCTGCTTGCTTCGCTGCTCACCTAGCACGCGGAGGAGGAGAAGGAGGCGGAAGCTGCGGCGGAGTGGGTCCCATCACCAAGCCTTAGCCCGGGGAAAGGAGACTACTGGCAGGAGGGGGCACAGCTTCCTCCTGCTGCTGCTCCTCCAGGCACCCCCCAGATTGCTGTGCCAGGGGCAAATGCACCCTTCCACGCGCCCCCGCAGATACGCCCTTGCCCGGAGTAGGAACTGGCAAGCCACTCCGGTATTCCTGCCAAGAAAATTCCATGGACATGGGGTCACGAAGAGTGAATGATGGACTACCATGTGTATTTTATATGACTCTATGGGTTCACATATACTTCGTGTTTATGACTACTTACAACTGTGTTGCTTTCATGTAATGTTGTCTATTAATGCTGTAAGATGTCCTTCAATTCCTTTTTCTCAAATACTTGAACATGTCTTAATTGTACTGGACTGTGTATTATCCCACATTACTGTCAGCCGCCTTGGGTCCTTTTCCAAGGAGAAAGGCGGGGTAAAAATACTCTAAAATTAATAAAAAATAAATAACAACAAACAAACAAACAAACAACAAAATCCCTGCACAGAGTAAGGCTAAAGAGTGGGACCAAATACATCAGCACATTTTTACCATAAAGCTCTGGCTGCGTCCGCTTCCAGTAAGGAAGCTTTAAGGAAAGCCATCTCTATCACTGATAAAAATCCGACAAAACTCCCCCAAAGGCAGAACATGGGCCTCTGGAGAATGCTGGAAGGAGCCTCCAGGACATCCCCCCGGGAGCCTTATCCCTTTCCAGGGTCTCAAGTCCCCACCCTGTTCTACAGCTTCAGCTAGCAAATCCAGTCTGCTGAAATACAGACGCCACTAAGCTTCCGTGCACTGAATCCTTTTTAATGAGCAATGAGACAAGACGAGGGAGAGCCGTCAAATCGTGACTCCAGGGAGCCGTTGTCTAATCGCAATCTGGGGGTGATTGGGAGCAGCTCGTCGGAACCGAATGCTTCCCTCGTCTTTGCTGGGAGGAGCCCATTGAGCCTTATTGCTTAATTAAAAACAAATTCCCCGGCAATTTCCCCTCCCTCCCCGCCTTACCATAAAAATCGCTGTAGCACGCTGCTATAGCCGAAACCCATCCATTAACGGATGGTAAACGCCGATTTACAAGGAGGGCTCGAAACCCATTTCTTTACCACTCAGGGTTAAATGGAAAAGCATTTCCTATAATCTGCCCACTGCTGTGCACCAAGAGAAATAAATGCAGGAAAGAGAGATTCATTATTCAGCTTGGGGTCAGTTTGCTAGCAGAGAGAATTTAGAAGCTCTTTTCTAAACAACAGACACAGACTAGCCATGCACGTCCCTCAATGAAGCATTGTCCTGGGTGAGCTGGGAGTTTTTACAACCTTGCATGCTGCCTTTTGTAGGCGTGAGCTGGAAGGGACATTATGGACGGGGATGACTGTCAATCAATCCAGCACTAACCAATTGTTCGTTCCCACTTCTGAAATAAAAGACAGCCCCGCCTTTCTGCCAAGTGTTCTTTTCCCCTATCTTTAGTCTGTTGGAAGTTAGTTACTTGGTTGGGGAGGGCCAGAGGGGCACACAAACAACTTTGTCCCCAGGTGCTCCAAAACCTTGCTATGCCGCTGACCCCAGGCACCTACAGCATCTGCTACAGTGCCTGTTTAGGTACTATCATAGAATCATAGAGTTGGAAGAGACCTCAAAGGCCATCTAGTCCAAACCCCTGATCCTGCTTAGCTTCTGAGATCAGATGTGCTCAGGCCAGGGTTGCTGGGGTGATGGTCTGGGGTGATTTTTTTCAGCTGCCCATGCTGCAGCCAACCACCACCTCTGCTCCAAAGATCTCCCACAAAAGGAAGAGACACCCGGCAGTGTAAATCAACCCTCTGAATTGGAGTGTGACAGGTTTTATAATGCCCGATGATCCAGCCGTGGCAGCTTCTTAATCGTAGACCTAAAACTGTCTGAAGTTTTATTCAGCGTGGTTCTTTTATGTACCCCTGAGAAGACTCTGTCTATCATAGTGAACACATTTACAACTTTTTAAATTAACTGATTATTATCATACACTTGTCCTCTGCAATATTTTTTCAGTTCTAATATTTGAAGTAGCTAATCTACCTAAGTTTTAGTGTTTGAAATACCTAATCATTCATCACGATTTCCCTTGTATAATAAAAGAACACACATTGAATATAAGATTACTGTTTAAATAAAAAGGAAGCTGGCAAAGAATGAGAATTCAAAACAGGAATGCACTCAGGTGCCTGTCCTATGGATAAAGACAAAGTGAGGGGGAAATGCAAAATAACACCCATTTGTGAGTACTGGCGAGTCAACTGATCAAAAAGACCATTGTCGAAAATTAAACCGTGTTCAATTTTGCTTCTGAATTTGCAAATCGGAAACGTGATTCTGACACTGCAGCAATGTCAAGTGCTGCAATGTCAAGTTCAATCCCCGGTAGCAGGCTCAAGGTTCACTCAGCCTTCCATCCTTCCGAGGTCGGTAAAATGAGTACCCAGCTTGCTGGGGGGGCAATGTGTAGCCTGCACTCTGTAATTAAAATTGTAAACCGCCCAGAGACTACTTGTAGTAGTATGGGGCGGTATATAAGCAGAACACTTTGCTTTACATTTTAAAGATGAATCATAAAAACAATTAAAAAATACTAATCACGTACTGTACATGAAATCTGTCATCCCATGCTGAAATTCTTCATTGGCAATGAAGCAGGCCAGCTTTCTAGCCCAAAAGAACTGCCTAGATTCTTTTTGCAAAATGCTTCTGCATTAATTATGTCATGCTATGGAAGACTTGCCCTGAAGGCCCAGGTGGCACATTATTGATTATATCAAATTATTGGCAATTATCTGATATATATTTTTAATTGTACGGTGGTGCTTCTGACACGGTCAAATAAAGAGCCAATGCTTGTACCTCTTCCTGTTTTCATAGAAAATATGAAATTAATTAAATATTATATCAATTAGACTTAACATGTTGCAATTTGTTTTAAGTATACAGTATAATTGGCTGGATAGCTTAGTAGGTTGGGGTACCTGAGGTCAAGAATTTGGATTCCTAAACCACACACACACACACACACACACACACACACACATAATTGAGAACAGACAGCCTGTGTAGCCTTGGGTAAGTTGCACAGCTGTATAGCAAACAGGCAAAGACCTTTCTCTTCAGGCAAGCTTTCCCTGAATGATGGACTACCATGTGTATTTTATAGGAATCTATGGGTTCACATAGGCTTTATTATAACTACATATAACCATGTTGCTTTAATATAATGTTGTCTATTAATGCTGTAAGATGCCCCTCAATTCCTTTTCTCTGATAGTTGAACATGTCTTAATTGTACTGGACTGTGTATTATCCCTCATTACTGTAAGCCACCTTGGGTCCTTTTCCAAGGAGAAAGGCGGGGTAAAAATACTCTAAAATAAATAAATAAATAAGCTGTTTTCCTTTCTAAAATGAAGACTGGAAGATGCAAAAAAAAATGGCATCACGAATCTAAAGAAATCGGTTCTTTGTCACTGCACCTTATTTCTGCCACCAAGTTCTGCCATCAAGTTCTACCCATCCTGTCCCCCACCTGGCTGGCTTTTAAGTGAGGCTGCAAGCTACACGTGATTGGTTAGGATCTCAATGTTGTGGTCGTTTTTGGAATGCTGTGCTGCTGCTCTTGTTGTTTGTCGCCATTCCCCCCCCCCTCTTTGTGACATGAGTTGCTTGGCCCAATATTGGTCCAACTGCCTATTCGTGCTGGAAGAAATACAAACGCAACCCCCTGCAAGGTTTTACAGCTGGATGGCTTGTTCAACTGATGGAGATGAACAGAGTATTTCAGGTCAGGTTCTACAGAAGCCAAAGCAAAGCAAAGTGATCTGCTTAAATACCGCCCCATAGCACTTCAAGCACTCTTTGGGCGGTTTACAATTTAATTATGCAGGCTACACATTGTACACATACTCCAGCAAACTGGGTACTCATTTTACTGACCTCAGAAGGATAGAGTCAACCATGAGCCGGCTATCTGGGATTGAACCCCAGGTCATGAGCACAGTTTTTGCTGCAGTACAGGCATTTAACCACTGCACAACGAGGTACCTCCAAAAGATTATCAGAAGAGGTGGCTACTATTAATTCCCTTGATCTGGGCACTACTGTTGCATCCTATTATTGGAGGAGTTGTTTTTGTCATGGTTTCATACAGTTAATTATAGCTCAACAAGAGTGAGGCCATGATGTTGTGGAGCATTATAGATGGCAATTTTAAAAATAGGTATAGCCCAAATGTGAAAAATGACATGTTTTTTAATTTGAGCTCTGGATCAGCATCAAATTTGGCACAGGTGTAGAGACAGTCTAGTTTTGCTTTGTGCCAAATTAGAAACATTTGGACCAAGCGTGCTTAGGGTGTCTTTTTTAAGTTTAGGATGTCTTTTTAAAAAAGTTTCAGGCAAAAATCAAAGAAAAACAAAACAAAACAAAACAAAACAAAAGACACAAACATGTGGCACCTTAAAGACTAACTTTCATATTTTAATGTGACGTTTCGTGCACATGTGCACTTCTTCAGACATATAGCAGCAGAATGAGGTGTGAGATGATGTATAGTATGAGATATACATATCATACCCAATATTGCTTGGCTGTAGTCTATAGTTTTGGGGGGTGGATAGGGGAGGGGAGGAAGGAGGGGGGAAGAAGAGGAGGGCGAGTTAATTAGTAGAAATGGTGAGAAGGTTAAATGGTGAGAAGTATGGGCTAGAGCTGTATAGTTTTATGGCCCACGACAGTCTCTTTTAAGTATGGGAGGTAAATTCCTCAAGTGACAGAAACCAGATCAGGTCAGGTCAGAGAGCTAGTGGAAGAGGGGGGAGAGGGAGAGGGAGAGAGAGAGAGAGAGAGAGAGAGAGAGAGAGAGAGAGATAGAGAGAGAGAGAGAGAGAGAGAGAGAGAGAGAGAGAGAATGGGAGTTTTTAAGTTAAGGTCCATGAAAAAAATGCAATGTAGAGTTTTTACCTTGTAGTCCATGAAAAAGGGGCAATATGGTAATATTACATTTGATAATGACTTAAGAACCCCCGACTTATGTTTAATCCCTTTTTCTGTGTGTCCATCATGGTTATAAACCTTATTTCAGCTGTTTCCCTTTGTATTCTTGATCTGTAATGATTCTGTTCCAAAACAGTGACCTTCAGGTCATTCAAGGAGTGTCCAAAACTCAAGAACTGCAATAAATAAATGAATAAATAAAAGTATGATTGATTTTTTTAAAAAAGCTAGATTCCCAGATTAGACCCAAAAGGTCCTTTTCGAAGAAGAAAGGTGGGGCAAAAATACTCTAAAATAAAATAAAATAAAATAAAATTTCCAGATTTTGACAGTACTGTGTGCCAGCTCTTGGAAACACATAGACTTGAGCTCTATTCAAACTCGACTCCCTCTTTTTTAGATCCTCTTTCCTGTGGTTCCCCGATTCTCCGTTCTCCCCCCCCCCCCCCCAAAAAAAAAATCCTTGTAGGGAAAGGTTTCTTTCCATGCAAGTTTTTAAACCTTCCTCTGCTCCTACCGACGGTGTGCTTTTATTCCACTTTCATTCTTTTTTCTCAGGCAAAAATCAGAGGAAAACAAAACAAAAGACACAAAACATGTGGCACTTTAAAGACTAACTTTCATACTGTAATGTAACATTTTTGTCTTGTTTGTCTCTGACTTTGGTCTGAAAACTCTCTCTCTCTCTCTCTCTCTCTCTCTCTCTCTCTCTCTCTCCTTTTTCAGCCCCGCCCAGCGAAACGTACCACACTTCGGTTGCGCCCCGTGATTGGCCGCTTGAGTTTGGGGGGGCGGAACTAAAAAAAAGAACTGCTGAGGCTACGCTTCGGAGAACAGGACGGTCCTGCTTCTGTCTCGGAGCGCTGATTGGCTCGCCTTCGGACCGAAGAGAGAGAGGGGGGGGAATGGAATGTTGGGGAGTTTGACGTTCCATTGAGACTTTGTTTCTTCCCCCTCCGCCTCTTTGATCTCCCGCCGCCGCGCTTGCGAACGACTCGCGGGCAAGCAAGCGGAGATGAACGGGCGCGCTCGTGTGACTCCTTACAAGTAAATCTTCCCCGAGTTCCGCCGGACTTTTTCTTCCAGGTAAATTTATTTATTTATTTATTTATTTATTTATTATTTTTATTTATTTTTATACCGCCCGGTCTTCCCAGGGAACTCCAGGCGGTTAACAATATGGGTTAAAACAACCAGTAAAACAGCCAGCGAAGACTCAAAAGAAGAATCAAGAAAGGAAAGAAAGAGAAAGAAAGGAAAGGAAAGAAAAAATGTGCATATAAGCTTTAAAAAAAACACGGATTACCACCAAACTATTTATTTATTTATTTATTTATTTATTTATTTATTTATTTATTTAT
>JAHTLZ010000213.1:2966768-3002567 GCA_023846285.1 Phrynocephalus versicolor | reverse complement strand
TATTTATTTATTTATTTATTTATTTATTTATTTATTTATTTATTTATTTATTTATTTTGCTGCTTCGAAGCTTGCTTTCCGGAGGCGAGGGACCTCCTAAAAGAGTGGGTCCCTTTAAAGAAAAAAAAAGACCCGATTGGGACGGGAACTAGGAAAGTCACGAGGAGGTCCGTTCCTCCACCGCGTCCTCCACCCTGGCCCAATTGAGCGGCAGCGGAGGAGTCGGAGGGCCCCCGCGTTGCCCTTTTGACGGGCCGTCAGATCGCAAGAGTGGTCTATATCTGTATTGTTTGCTTGCTTCTTCTGTCCACTCGGTCGCGGCGGGATCGGATGTGCAAAGGAAGTGGTGTTGCGTCTAGCTAGCCGAAGGACGAGTGCGTGAAACTACAGGGTTCCCGTTTCTAGCTGGCGCGCCTTTTTTCAGATTTCGTCAGGAAGTCTCTCTCTCTCTCTCTCATTCTTTTCCTAAAAATAAACCTGAAACTGGTGGTGTCTTTTGAGGAATTGGTCCTTCCTAAAAAAAAAAAAAAAAGAATAGGCAGAACATCTGATATTGTTGCTCCTCTTTGTGAATGTAAAAACAGCGGCGGCCCCTTTGAAAAAAAGAGAAAGGCTGAAGCAAAGAACGAAAAATATTGTAGGAGCACTATGACATGGAACCAACGACCTGTCCAGGTGGCAAGGTTCCATTGTTGGAGGCATTCAAGAGAAAATTGGGACAACCACTTGTCAATCTGCTTTGATTTGCCCAGAGCAGAGGGGTTGGTCTCCTCAGCCTTCATCAAGCTTCTGTGATTCTGTGATTTACTGTTGGACCCAATCCTTTATCTCATGTTGGCAAAGATGGCTTGGGGGAGCTTCTCCCATTCTTTCTTCACAGCAGCCCTGTGAGGTAGGCCGGCTTGAGAAAGGGTGCCTGGCAAAAAAATATCTGAGATGAAACAACAGAAACCCACTGTGTCCTGATCTTTTGGTCTCAAAGGGGCAGGCAATGAAATGTGTCCCTCGCCTCTGGAGATACTGTCTAACCACTGGTTGTCCGATGACTCTGTCCAATGACACTGGAATTTAGAGATTTAATTCACCTTGGGTTCTTTTTAAGGAGAAGTGTGTGTGTGTGTGTGTGTGTGTGTGTGTGTGTGTGTGTGTGTGTGTGTGTGTGTGTGTGTGTGTGTGTGTGTGTGTTGTGTTGTTACAGTCGTGTCCAACTCTTCATGACCCCATGTCCATGGAGTTTTCTTGGCAGGAGTACAGAAGTGGCTTGCCAGTTCCTACTCCAGGCCCCTGCTCCTCTGCTAAGATCCAAGATGTAGCTAAACCAGCATGGGGGTGTAGCATGTATTTTGAGTTCCCAAATTTGAGTACAGGTGGTTGTGCATTGGGTAATAGTGAAACTCAGAAATGCTCCTGTCACTAGGAGTGTCGCAACAGCTACATGACTTAAAAGTCAGCTCTGTGAGTCAGCCTTGTGCGCTGAAAAGTAAGCAAAAGTATTAAAGGACAGCGCATCTTAATGCAATTGTAAATCCATAGCAAGTACTCTGAGTGCAGGATAATGGGAAAGCGTTGAAGTAATCTCTACTTGCATCAGAAAACTGGAACTCAAGGGGCGGGGGAAACATGGGTGGAGGTCCCATCTGAAATTGCTTCCTGTTCTGCAGGGTTGTCAAATTGTAACTGGGCCGCAGTATATGAAGTCCATTTGTAATTGTTTCCTGTTCCGTGGGGCTGCCAGATTATAATGCAGAGATTTCACTGTGATTTGCAAAACTGCATATGAAGCAGTTTGCTGCGACCGTGGCCCATGCTTCCTAAGCCTCCTCAGTTACACTCTTATCTTGTTTTCTGAAGCGAGTAGCACTTGGATCCAGAGTCCCACCATGGTGCCTTGTAGCAAGTTGAACAGAAGGAAGAATAACAGGATCCAAGCAGCACCTTGGCCAGCAGCAGCACCTCTGCATCCTTGTTCTTGGCAAAATAAATGACTGTGTTGTTTCATTTTTATTTGATGTCCCCACTAACAGGCACTTGTGGCGATGCAGAGTAAAAAAATACCATCATCGTTGCAAGAAGCAACAAAAGGTGCTTTTACATGACCCCTAAAATCCGAGGCAAAGGGCTCCCAGATCCGGAGCTTAAAACTGTTTCCCCACCAGGTGTGGACTTTAGAAAAAAATTAAGTACAACCACGCCCACCTAAGCATGCCCTAGCACATTTTACAAGTACCTGGTCTCCGGAGGTAAAAAAAAAAATCCGATGCGGATTATAAAGCTGTGGGTGCCGGGCTCTCCTCGCCTTCTGTTTGTTTTTGTTTTTGTTTTGTTTTGTTTTGTCCCCATGCCCCTTTATCAGACTAGAATCCTTACGGGGCTGCTTCAGACTGAGGTGAGCGGAGGTGAGCCTGCATTCTTTTCTCCCTTTTTTTTCTCCCTCCCCTCACCGCAGACAGGAGCAATGGAGTGCAGAAGGGTGGGAACATAGGAAGAGGAACCACATCCCATGATCTCTGGTCCAAATTTAAGTTGCCAGCGGATTTTAGAAATTGTGTAAAAGCGCCCTGAGTCGATCACCAGTTTTGGTCGGATTCATAAAGGGAACAGGTAGAGCCCCAAGCTCTTTGGGGTAGGAATTAGAACACGTGGCCTTCTGGGGGGGGGGCACATCTTATCCTTGGCTGTGCTGATTGGGGATGATGGCTAATTGCAGCCCAACAGCATCTGACATGCCACCCGGCCAGTTTGAGGGCTTCAAATTGTATTTGGGAGATGGGTCAAGGAAATCAACATCTTGGGCCAAAGCTGGCATCCTGCAAGTTCTGGAGAAATTCCAGGCCACCCTACTATGCCCAAACTTACATTGTGAAATGTATTTTGAAGGGTGGACTTCTATAAAGCTGCCTGTGTGCAGCAAGCCTTTTGTGCCTGCCTTGTGTGGGAGTGAGTCAGAGAGGGAAAGTGGCCTTACCAGTGGCCTCATCTATTTTCTTTTATGAAGTCAAGCTTCTGACCCTCTGAAAATTCTTTTCTTGAAAAGAACCAAAGCAAACAGCTAAAAACCAAGAGGCTTTACACAGTTGGCCAGGCATGTCCATTTTTAAAGCACATCCGATCTCGCCTAAGCTAAGCAGTGGTGGCCCTGGATAGAACTCGAAGGAATACCACCAGGGAATACCAGGGGCTGTAGGGGCCTGGAGTAGGAACTGGCAAGCCACTCAGTATTCCTGCCAAGAAAACACAGTGGACATGGAGTCATGAAGAGTCAGTCATGACTATAACATCAACACACACACACACACACAGAGAGAGAGAGAGAAAGAGAGAGAGAGAGAGAGAGCATTTGACACAGAGAGAAGGATCTGCAGTCACACACAGAGACACACACACGTGCACACGTGCACACACACACACAGAGAGAGATGATGGGCTGGTGGCAAATTGAGTCCAGAGGATGACATGCTGAAATCACATAAGCAGAAGACCAGCAAAGATGTCAATGTTTGGGGTTGCTTCCACCCTAACATCCAGAGTTAGGAAATGTTCCACGTTTTGGAATACAGTATTCAAGATCTTCCAACCAGGGTGGGGATGTTGGCCATTGACGTCCAAGAGAAGAGCTTTGCCAAGTTCTACCTGAGACTCAAGCACAATTGAGATATGACCCCTTGGAATTGTTGAATGGACTTAAAAGAGAGTGGGGGTCACAATCATAATCCCCCCTTTCCTGCCCCCAACACTTAGATCTTTGTGTGATAGATGCCAAGGTCTAAAGCAGACCTACCCAACAGGTAGACTACGGGCTACCGGTAGCCCGCAAAGGGTTCAAAAGTAGCCCGCTGGCCATCAATAAAAGTGAGGGGATAAGTTCTCCACCCCTCCCTCCCCCATCCCAGGGACCACAACTGCCCTAGCAAAGTTCTGGGTCTGCCAGCCCACTGGCTCAGCCGAGTGGGGCAGTTCAAGGGCCATGGTGCAGTCCCCTGCTCGAGGCGGGTGTAAGGGAGGCATGTGCATGGTCATGTGGGTTGCCTCTTGGAAGTGGTGATCTGTGCAAGCATGCATGAGCCCACCCACACCCACACCCACACCCACACCTGTTCGAGCAGGTGCAAGGGAAGTGTGTGCATGGTCAGCCTTCCCATAGGAATGCATTGAAATCTGTTCCCTCCAGAATGGATTTTCAATGCATTCCTATGGGAAACCACTGCTGCACCTACAATTTTTTTTTTACTTATGAGCATGTACTAGGAACGGATAAAATTCGTAAGTAGAGGTTTTAGTGTAGTAGCCCTCAGGCACTTTGCGCCAGAAAAAGTAGACCTCGGCCTCTTCAAAGTTGGACAGCCCTGGTCTAAAGCAAGGCCTGTAAGCACGTTTGGCTTTCTACTCTTGCAGAGCTCAGTACTTAGACTAAGAGACTATCTGAGTGGCTTCCACCGAGGAGAAGACATCTAGATTTCTAGACCCTTTTTGGTGTCCCCCCCCCACCGCATTTTAAGCACTAAACACTGGCAAATGACCTCAATATCAGTCCCTCTGGGTGTCCCAAGAATTTTTTTTCCCTGAAGCAAGCAGAGCTGCGTAATGAAGAGAGATTCCATCCTCGCCCAGAGGTAGACCCAGACTGGTAACGTTATTACTCATCAGTTGGGGTGCCATAAGTAGGAAAATGTAATCCATCCACAGCTCCACTTCTTGACTCAACAGAATTCTCACATAATGCCTGGTAGCTCTTTCTTTGGATTAGTCCAGAAAATATCTTTAGGGAGAATCCTAGAATCATGAAGTTGGAAGGAGCCTATAAGGCCATCAAGCAAAACCCACTGGTCAAGGCAATAATACACGTCTGCTAGGTGATTGTCCAAATTTCTCTTGAATGCCTCCAGTGTTGGAGCACTTGCCACCTCTGGCGGTAACTGGCTCCCTTGGTGTACTGCTCTATTGGTTAGAAGGTTTTTCCTGATATTGAACCAAAATCTGGCTTTTGGTTGAACATCCGGAAAGAAGGGCGCTAGGACATCTTCTTAATATTTTGTTGTTCTTAAAACAAGATAGAATCCAAGCTAGTTCAGTCTAGAGAAGGAGTCCATGCTATCTGCAGGGCTGTGTTTGAATAGGAGCCTGATTCTGCCTATGGGCCATGCTGACTGGTACTTCTGGGTGTTGGCGCTCAAAATATCTGCCGAGTCAGAGGTGCCCTGCCCCAGCCTTAAGTTGTCAAATTGATGCTGTGGCATGACATGCCACAGGGTAAGGTAAGACAAAGATTAAACAATGAGCAGCTTTGTTGATTTCATCGGAGAAGAAGATGAAAAGGAAAGGTGGTTCCTGGGTGAAGCAAAGGTTAAATCCTCCGTCCCGGTTCTTAGCATCTCTGTGTTCTCAGTGTGGGTGGGGAGGGCACAGCCTCGATGATTTATTTCTCCAGGAACCACTTCCCTTCTTGCTGGTTAGAAAGAGAAATTGGGTGGTGGTGTTTCTTCTTTGGACTGTAGCTCCCAGAAGGTTGTAGTCAAAGCAGTTGTTTCTCATCTCTAGTTGTATGTCCACATCTGGAATGAATGAGGAACCTTTGGCTAGCTAGATGTTTGTACTACAACTCACACCATATTGGCCATGCTTGGTAGGGCTGGTGGGCTTTTAGTGCAAGATGCCTAGGGGCCAAAGGGCCACATAAAAGCAGATTGTGGACTCAGACTCAGAAAGCTAGATAGCCATGCTGAGTTAGAACAACACCCCTCAAAGAGAAGAAAACAAGTGTTTTCTGCAATGTTTCTGCACTCGAGAGCATTGGCTCCAACTTGGGTTCTCCAGATGTTCATAAAGAACGGCAGGATCAACATATTTTAAATAAATAAATCTCCCAGAATCCTTCACCACTAGCTTCCCTGGCCAGAATTTCTGGGAGTTTGAGTCCGAGACCATTTTGGGAAACCAAGGTTGGGAACCATTTCCCTATCAGTGGTGGTCAAGGTAGAGCCCTTGAAGGCAGGGGTTTAAGGATGGAAGGCAGTGGTTCTCAACCTGTGGGTCCCCAGATGTTCCTGGACTGCAACTCCCAGAAATCCTGGCCTGCCCAGCTAGTGATGAGGACTTCTGGGAGTTGCAGTCCAGAAACATCTGGGGACCCACAGGTTGAGAACCACTGATGTAAGGTCTTCAGACATTGCCAGTGTAGCCAGGGATGATAAATGCTGGGCATTACATTCCAACCAACCCTGGAGGTCTGCAATCTGTCTCCCTGTTATAAATGAGCATGTTTTGCAATGCAGTCTCTTCCTGTAAGAGAAAGAAAAAACTGTCCCCATTTTCTGCGGCCGTCAGTAGAGGTGTGTTCTGCCGGCATCACAAGTCCTCTCTGTCTCTGAGGTTTTTGTTTTCAGGTACTGTAGCAGAAAGATTCGCTTACATTTCAAAAGACGGTCTGTGTGGCTAGATAGTGTTCAATAGCAACTTTGTTTTTGTTTTTTGTTTTTTCTCCTTCTCTGAAACCCAACAGACTAAGGCGGCCGTCCCACAATCGATTGGCACCAAACTTTGCCAAACTCCCTGGGACAACATCTGAGTAAGCATTTCTGGGATTGTTCTTTGGAATGGTTTAACTTCAGCTGAGCTGCCTAGATGCCCTAAGGGTTGGCCCTGGTTAGTACTTGGATGGGTGACCACCAGGGAATACCAAGTGCTGTAAGGCGCCTGGAGTAGGAACTGACAAACCACTCCAGTATTCCTGCCAAGAAAACTCCATGGACATGGAGTCACGAAGAGTCAGTCACAACTGTAATGACACAACACACACACACACACACACACACACATTTCTCCTTAAAAAGAACCCAAGGTGAATTAAATCTTTAAAATCCAGTATTTAAAGCTAACAATAGTAAGCATGTTGTTGTTCAGTTGTTCAGTCGTGTCCGACTCTTTGTGACCCCATGGACCAGAGCTCGCCAGGCCTTCCTATCTTCCACTGCCTCCCGGAGTTTGATCAAATCCATGTTGGTTGCATCGATGACACTGTCCAACCATCTCATTCTCTGCCGTCCTGTTTTTCTTTTGCCTTCAATCTTTCCCAACATCAGGGATTTTTCCAAGGACTCCTCTCTCTTCATGACGTGGCCAAAGTACTGGAGCCTCAGCTTCAAAATCTGTCCTTCCAGTGAACATTCGGGGTTGATACAAACACTAAAAAGGATCAAACAAATAACAAGCTAAAAAAACAGTAAATGTAAGGGGGTGCAGAAACCCCCCCACCAAAATACGTTCAAAGCAGAAAGGTACAACAGTCCATTTAAAAGGACCACCCAGGCAATCATTCGCTGTGGAGAAGTCTGCCTATGAGTCCTTGTCTGCTTGTGGACAGACAGCAAGGATGGAGCCAAACAGGCCTCCTGTGGGAGGGAGTTCCAAAGTCTGGGAGCAGCAGCAGAGAAGGCCCTGTCCTGATGGGGCTGCAAGAAAGGCCTTTGCTGATGGTCTGAACACTCAAACAGACCCATCAAGAGAGAGACAGTCCTTCAACTAGCTGCCGACCACTTTGAAATCAGCACGGCACTGTTCACGCTGCTTTTCTGGATTTTATTCCATCAAACGTTCCTACGATCAAAAGGTACTATTTGGGGAAAGACAGAGAGGTAGCAGTGCTGGGGAGGCGAGCCATACGTCTTGAAAAACCGTACCTCGTGCTAAGGGCCAAGCCCTTCCCGTCTTTCATCCTCCGGGAGCATCAAAGGATGCAATTAAGCCCATCAAGGGCCCTGCAGAACACATTTACATTCTAAGTGGGGGGGGGGAGTCCACAGAAAAGGGCTGTGTAACTAATCAGTCCCATGGATCCTGTGATAAAAGGTTACCCCCTGTCAAGAGCTCTTGAAAAACAACTTCTTCCTCATAACTATGAAAGGCTGCCTCTCTCGCAGCCTTCCTAATAGAGATAGAGACAGATAAATGTAATAATTGAGGGATGCTGTTTTTAGTAGCTGTGTGTTCCTACTTCAAATGAGCAATGAAGTTTTAAGGCATTTTCCCCCCAAGTGGCTTTCATCCATCTGTGTCCCTTTGCTCTTGATTGGGCAGGAGTCATTATGTTCATCATAGCATAAGCAAAATGATTTGATGGCGGTTTTCTTTTCTTTTCTTTGAGTCCCTTTCACTATCAAATTATCAGACTGACTAATGGCAGAGGAAGTCAGTGGGTCATTGTGACTAACTCACCTCCAAAGCAACCTGGTCTATTAGACAGTGCCTTCATTTTAAAAATGTGTTGAAAAGATCCTATGATGGATAACTCAGAGGTTGGGAGTTCATCTCCCCTCTGTGCCTTTTTGACAGGGGCTAAGATTCCTGTTATATTATCCGAAAACACAAGACATAGTGTTTGACTGGTATTATATAACAGACATAAGTTTTGACCAGAAACACTGCACCAACAATCACAACAGCATGATTTGTTGGGTCACGGGGTATGTGGAACTGTGCTAGATGTGGAATTCCATGTGTGCAATTATACTCTGTTCATCATCATCATAGTATTTGGTAACTTGATTTTGCTTGGGGTGGATACTTTTTAAGATTGTGACTTTGCCACTGTAAACTTAGCTATTGGGGCTTGTTGGTGCTTCTTGGTGTGTTGGGACTGGTTTTCCACAGCCTCGAGGAGGGGAAGGGCTTTGTGTTGTCACTAGAGATGGGTACGACTAAAAAAAAAATGGTGTTTCATTTGTCGTTTGGTTGTTTAGGGGTCCGTTTCGGTTCGTTTTCGTTTTCATGAGGTTTTTTGCAAAAAAATTCATTTTCATTTCATTAGGTAACGAAATGAAAAAACGAAAATGAAAAATTGCTGTTCGTTACCATTCAATGTATTTGCCGTAGCGAAAACAAAGCGGTCGACAATTTTTTTGTGTTTCGGGTTGTTTCGTTTCATTTTGGAGTCAAAAATTCGTTTTTCGTTTTGTTACGTAACAAAACGAAAAAACGAAAATGAAAACGAAAAATCGCTCGTTCCGTGCCCATCTCTAGTTGTCACTCACAGAATCTTATTTTTCTCCCTTGCTTGCAGCTGACTCGCCAAGATGGTCGACCACCTGGTCAACACGGAGATCAACAGCCAACGCATTGCTGCCGTGGAGAGCTGTTTTGGGGCCTCTGGCCAGCCGTTGGCCGTGGCAGGAAGAGTCCTCTTGGGGGAAGGGATCTTGACCAAAGAATGCCGGAAGAAAGCCAAGCCACGGATCTTCTTCCTTTTCAATGACATCCTTGTGTACGGAACCATCGTCATCAACAAAAGGAAGTATAGCTCCCAGCACATCATCCCCCTCCACGAAGTCACCCTGGAAACCTTGCCAGACACTCTGCAAATGAAGAACCGGTGGATGATCAAGACGGCCAAGAAGTCCTTTGTCGTGTCTGCCGCTTCGCTGACGGAGAGGAAAGAGTGGATTAGCCACCTGGAGGAGTGCACCCGCCACTTGCTCTCGAAAACTGGCCAGCAGCCCCCCACAGAACACGCGGCCCCTTGGATCCCCGACAAGGCCACCGACATCTGCATGCGCTGCACCCACACCAAGTTCTCCGCCCTCACGCGCAGGCACCACTGCCGGAAATGTGGCTTCGTGGTCTGCGGAGACTGTTCCCGCCAAAGGTTTCTCATGCCCCGGCTGTCCCCCAAGCCCTTGAGGGTTTGCAACCTTTGCTACCGGCAGCTGAGGGCAGAGAAGGAGGAGATAGAAGGCCAGCCGAAGCCCGTTCACTCTCCCCTCGTGGGTTACGATCCGTCCAGCGGAGACGACAGCGACCGATCCGACGACGACAAACTGGGACAATGGCCGGCAGGGGCAGAGTTTTACACCTCAAATGTACCTTGGTCTTCGTTCCATAGGTGACCTCTGCATTGCTTCGTTCATTTTAGGGGCCATGCTCTATCTTTGGAGGAGCGTCAAAAACTTGCAGGTGCTTGGGTTTTGTTTGTTTGTTTTGTTTGTTCTGTTTATTTTTATTATTGTTTTAGCTCTGTGTATATTCCATTCTAAGGGTCATGGTGGCTGAGCAGGCTAGAGCGCTGAAACTGTCGGCTGCAAAGTCGGCAGCTCGGTGGTTTGAATCTCGGGTGCCATGCAGTGGAGTGTGCTCCCGCTGTTGACCCCAACTCCGGCCAGCCTAGCAGTTCGAAAGCATGTCAAATGCAAGTAAATCAATAGGTGTGTGTGTGTGTGTGTGTGTGTGTGTGTGTGTGTGTGTGTGTGTGTGTGTGTGTGTGTGTGTGTGTGTGTGTGTTGTGTCCATGGAGTTTTCTTGGCAGGAATACTGGAGTGGCTTGCCAGTTCCTACTCCAGGCGCCTACAGCACCTGGTATTTCCTGATGGTCGCCCATCCAAGTACTAACCAGGGAGCACCCTGCTTAGCTGCCGAAATCAGGAGAGACCAGATGTGCTTAGGGCATCTGGGCAGCTTAGATAAATAGGTACTGCCATAAAAAGCGGGAAGGGAAACACTGTTCCGTGCGCAGAAATGTGTTCAGCCATGCTATCCTCATGGCCACGGACTTGCACAACACTGGCTCTTTGGCTTGGAAACGGAGATGAGCACTGCTCCTAGAGTCAGACACAAGCAGCACGCATGTGCATGGGGAACCTTTACCTTTTTTACCTTTATATTCCTATTCTATGAAGAAGGGAGTAAAGATGCGCCACCCAGCAAGTCCATCATTGGTCAGGGATTATGCACCAGGCTTTCTGCCTCCAAGGGGCTTCTTGTCTCTTCTTTGCAAATTGTGTTTTACCAAAGTTTTTACAAAGCAGAGCTACATTTGATCCAAAGCACGACAGATGTCAAACCGTCTTGAGAGCGTTGCCCCTTTTAATTCAGCCTTCCCTAGCTTGGTCCCTGCCAGATGTTTGGGGATTACAGACTCCTTATTTGTGACCATTGTTGAGGCTGGCTGGGGGTGGCAGGAATTGTTCTCACAACATCTGGAAAGCACCAGTTTGTGGTGTGTGTGTGTATGTGTGGCTGTTTTAATTTGATTTGGAGGCTAACGCTTGTCATATTTTCCACTCCTGAGTTTCAGCCTGGGAATGATTGATGTTTGTCTTTATATGCAATCAAGTCAGCTGGATAGCTCAGTGGCTTAGGTGTTGGGCTGCTCAGCCAGAGGTTGGAGGTTTGAGTCCCCCCTGAGCCTCTTTGACAGGGGCTGGATTCGATTGACCATAGGGTCTTGGTGTTATTTCCATAGGGCCTGCTTCTTGGGAGGAAAGTGATGACAAACTTGGCAGCATCTTAAAGAGCAGAGACATCACTTTGCCAACAAAGGTCCAAATAGTCAAAGCTATGGTTTTTCTAGTAGTGATGTATGGAAGTGAGAGCTGGACTATAAAGAAGGCTGATCACCGCAGAATTGATGCTCTTGAGCTGTGGTGCTGGAGGAGAGTCTTGAGAGTCCCCTGGACTGCAAGGAGATCAAACCTATCCATCCTGAAAGAAATCAGCCCTGGATGTTCCACTGGAAGGACAGATTTTGAAGCTGAGGCTCCAGTACTTTGGCCACCTCAAGAGGAGAGAGGACTCCTTGGAAAAGTCCCTGATGTTGGGAAAGACTGAAGGCAAAAGGAAAAGAGGACGGCAGAGAATGAGATGGTTGGGTGGTGCCATCAATGCAACCAAGATGGATTTGACCAAATTCCAGGAGGCAGTGGAAGACAGGAAGGCCTGGCGTGCTCTGGTCCATGGTGTCACGAAGAGTCGGACACGACTGAACAACAACAACAAAGGGTCCCTTCCACCTTTTCAGCTCTGTTAATTCTGACTTCTGATAACCATCCTTAGGGGTTTTTAAAGTATAAGGTACTCAGAGGTGTTACCTTTCATCTGGGACTTGTATAGCTTGTCCAAGACCACACAGGCTGGCTCTTCTCGTACAAAGCACGATGGGAAACGGAACTCCCAGCTCGTGGCTCTGTAGCCATGGCATCTAGCTCACTGAGCAATCCAGCCAATAGGTTTGAAGCTAAAACATTCTAAATTATTCCCACTAAAGAAACTCGTCTTTCTCAGAGAATGGGAGAGATCAGACTCTTAATCCACGCATCAAAGTTATCAAATCCAAAGGGAGATCCACTTGATAGTTGGAAGCTGGGAGACTTTGATGCAGTAGCTCAAGAAGAGTGTTCAACCCTATTATATTTCACACACTAAAGCCTATATATACATATTAGGCATTTACAGGATAGATGGGTTCTTTTGGATGGGAAGAATACAAAACCAAACAGAAAAATTAATATTGCTTTGATGATCTAATTTTGAATAGTGTTAGGGATTAACATGAATGGTAGATGTGCAGTGTTAAGGCTAGTCCTAATACTAAGTTCGAGAAGTGTATGTGTGTGTGTGTGTGTGTGTGTGTGTGTGTGTGGTACCTTGTATAAAGGAATTAATTCGTTCCAAATGAAATTATGTTAAGCAAATTTCCCTTTATACCAATTTCCCATAGGAATGCATTGAAAACAGAGTAATCCCATTTTTATGTTGTACAGATTCACCCTGTAGGCGATTATGTTAAGCAAATTTCCCCTATCTCCAGAATTTTTTATGTTGTACAAATTATATGTTATACAAACTGTTTATTATACAAGGGTCCACTCGTGTGTGTGTGTGTAGGCAGAATAACTTGGTTGAATTTTAAAAAACCACCTACTATATATTCTTAACTGTGGTACAATATTAAGAGCTTTGTTCTACCAGTATAAATGCTTTGTTATATTGCCTAGCTCTGGAATTTTTATTTAATTTTGGCTTTGATTTATTTTCAGTATTGAAAACAATAAAATAAATTCCACTAGCACTGACTTCTTGGTGTGTTCCTGATCCACCAAATGCCACATTTCCACATACACAGCCCCATATGAAAAGGTTTATTTATTTAGAACAGTTGGTAAGCCAAAATCTGGTTTGCAGATTTTCTTGTGTGAGGAGAAGGACCCTATTAATTTCATTTGTTACCCTTATTTCAGGATGGCCACAAGGACAAACTTCCATTTTAGAATAAACCTAGTTTATCATTATACCTGAATAAAATCTCCAGAATATTAGAATTAGCACCAATGCAATCACAATAAAACATGAAAAAACTCAGTTTGTTAGTGGGAAATCATTAAGGAAACTCTTATAAACTGTATTTGTGGATTGATTCAACAATTAATTAGATAAATTGTTGCATTTTTTAAAAAATTATAATTTACTAAAATTGCCAGGAATGAATTAAAGTAATGAGAAACATGAATTATTACTCAACAGCAACATTACTGGTGTTTAATTATTGCAATAACAGATATTAAAACCATTGTTGGAAATGTGAAGGGAATAACATAAATTTTAAACAAATTATTTCCTGGCTCTGATCTGAACCCAAAATTATTATTTGTCTTAATTACAATTATTGTAGGGTCTTTCTTTCTTTCTTTCTCTCTTTCTTTTTTGCTTGTTTTTGAGGAAGTAGTCATGTTACTGTATCAAAACTAGAAATGGGTCCTTTGGTAGCTTTAGGATAAACAAGTTTTGTTTGGTTTAAACGTTAATGGACTGCATTCCATTTCTTCAGATGTAAAGAGTGTAGCCTCAGTTGACCGGCATTTACAGAAGATGGAATTTCATGGAAATTCAAGAGGTCTCAATCAGTAGTTATTAAAGCAAAGTGTTCTGCTTATATATGCTGCGAGTTCCGCCACGCTCTCCAGGCATCAGGAAAACATATCCAAGTTTAACAACAACAACAACAACAACAACAACAACAACAACAACAACAACAACTTAAACTAGAGAGTGAACGTTAATGAAAAACAACCCAGCCTCCTCTCTGCTTCTCCCCCATGTCCGTTTCATTCCAGTGTCAAGAGGAAGGGTATTTCCCTCACCACCATTCTAGGCCAAAGGGGGCTGGACAGATGTTTTTGATTTGAAAGAGCATTTTTTGACAAAAGCTAAACACTTATCTTGTTTTCCTCCACTGGGTTGAAAATAAATACAGTGGACCCTGGTATAACAAGCAGTTTGTTTAACAGAAAATCCACAAAAGGAAAAAAAGTTCCGGAGATAGGGGGGAATCGCTTAACAGAATCGCCTAAACTACTTTTTTTTAGCACTGCCCTATAACTCTTGGGCTGAAATGACATTTCAGGAGGCCCCGACCGGGGGTTGGAGGGCAACATTCAGGTGAGTTGGCACAGGCTCGCGATCTCGGTTACTTTGCTGTGCGGTGTTTTGCTTCCAGTCAACAAAAGGTCTTTTGTGCGACTCTCTCGCGGAGTCCAACTGATGTGCTGAGTCAGCTACAGGGATTGCCCAGCCGGAATCAAAACACCAATTGGAAGCACAGCCAGAGAGCGGGCATGCCAAGTCCCTTCCCCATCCCCTCCTTGATTCATTTATTTTTTTCCCAGCCTTTCTAAAAAAGAAAAAGAAAAAGGACCCAAAGAGTCGTTAAACATATGATACAAAAAGCTAAACATGATAAACTATTCAAAGAAGAATGAACAACAGTCTCCTAAAACATTAGGCAACAGCATTATGGAAAGCAGATGTAGAAGAAACAAAATATCAACCATCTTATTTATTGTCTCCTAGACAGCCAGGCGAGCTGCCCAGATGCCCTAAGCACATCCGATCTTGCCTGATTTCAGAAGCTAAGCAGGGTTGGCCCTGGTTAGTACCAGTGGTACCTTGGATAAAGGAATTAAATTGTTCCAAATGAAATTGTGTTCAGCAAATTCTCCTTTATACAAATTTCCCATAGGAATGGATTGAAAACAGAGTAATCCATAATCGCGACCATTTTTATGTTTTACGGATTCGCCCCATAGGTGATTCTGTTAAGCAAATTTCTCCTATCTTCGGAACTTTTTATGTTGTACATATTTTATGTTATACAAGCCGTTTGTTATACGAGTCATTCCCTGGAAGACCACCAGGGAATACCAGGTGCTGTAGGTGCCTGGAGTCGGAACTGGCAAACCACTCCAGTATTCCTGCCAAGAAAACTCCATGGACATGGAGTCACAAAGAGTCGGTCACGACTGTAACGACACCACACACACACACACAGCCAGTGGTGGAGGAAAAGCCTGCCTATGGTGGATAATGCGAAGGGCATGAAGAGGAAGATGGGGAGAAGTGGGGTGAGGAACATAGGGAACCAAATGGAAATTAAAATCAAAGGAATCTTGGTTCCACTAAAGCTGGCATGTCCAAACTTCGGCCCTCCTGAGGTTTTGGACCACAACTCCCAGAATTCTAAGCTTAGATTGCCAATGGCAAAGGACTGTGGGAGTTGTGGTCCAAAACATCTGGAAGGCCGAAGTTTGGACATGCCTGCACTAAAGGAAAACTAACCAACAGGTATGGAAGCCAGGAATGAGTGGTTTGGGATCTATGGGGTAATGGGATCCAAATTCCAACCCACATTAATCCAAGCCACACACATGTGGATGAGCTGTTACCGTTACACAACAATTTGGAAATTAAGTGGAGAGGCTTATGAACAGTGCTGCCACCTGCAAATTTCAGCAGCTGGTTGCCCACCCCTAACTTGAAGCATGGGGCCTCTCTCTTAGGAATATCTACTGAAATGTCTGGTTTCAGAAATTAGCGAAGAGAACTCATAACAGAGAACTTTACAACAGGACATTAACTAGACGAGTTTTATTGTCTCCAAGAATGTGCACCTTGGACATAGGTCGAGTCTGTTACAGCAGCCTAATAAGTTACTGATAAACAGCATCCCTCTAAACCTTGCTTAAGATTGGATCCTGCTGCTCTCATTTAGTCTGCAATAGCAGGTCCTCCACAGAAGTGTTAAATAATACTCTTCCATCAAGTCAATTCTGACTTAGGGTGACTCTTTTCTAGGCTGAGCCTCAAGGAGCAGTGCATGAGCCTTGTGGCGCAGCAGTTAAACTGCTGTATTGCAAGCTATAATTGGGGTTCATTTCTAGGTAAGCAGGCTCAAGGTTCACTCAGCCTTCCATCCTTCCATGGTTGGCAAAATGAGTAGCCAGCTCTCTCTCTCTCTCTCTCTCTGTGTGTGTGTGTGTGTGTGTGTGTGTGTGTGTCCTGCATAATTACTCATTAACCACCCAGAGAATGCTTTAAACTCTATGACGCAGCACTCTGCTTTTTTTATGGTAGGCAATACCAGGGATATTGTCAAGTCTTTAGGTCTGAGTCTGAGCCCAAGTCTTTGGTACCAAGTACCAAATCTGAGTCTGACTCTTTGATACTGAGTCCCAAATCCCAAGTCCAAGTCCCTATTAAAAACAACCTTTTTCCTCCAGAAAAAAAAGGAGAGAATGGGCAGGTTCTGAGTTCAGGTCCACATCAGTGGGGAAAAATCCCAAGTTGAGTGTGAGTTGAGCGACTGGTGCAACTTAAGTCTGAGTTGACAGCAAGTCTGCATCCATGGAGCATATTCCAGCTCAAATATATGTTCCAGAAAGACGGCAGGACAACTTCAAACGGAACCCCCTCCAGCATTTAGTAATTTCATATCTATGCCTTCCTTTCTCCAAGGAAGAAGTATATTCAGCCATGCATCTGCCCTACCAATGCCAATGCCAATTATTTGCACAAGACCCCATTGAAGAAAGTGAGGTTGAGTGTCAACTACTGAACAGAGGCTTTAACTTTAAAAAACAACACCTGCTTAACCTAATATGGTGGGTTGGACAGGAAATCATAATTGAGATGATGCTTGTGATTTCCCCTTCTCTCTTGACGTGACAACATCAGTGACCCACTGAACATGTGCAAGGTACAACTGAGTGAGTGATAATCCTCCAACACCTAGGGGTGTCCAAACTTCGGCCTTCCGGATGTTTTGAACCACAACTCCCAGAATTCCAAGCCTGTATTGCCAGTTACAAAGGACTGTGGGAGATGTGGTGCAAAACATCTGGAGGGCTGAAGTTTGGACACCACTCTGCTATGTTCAATTGTGTCGTCCATCCAGGGTTTGTAGGGTCAAAACCCTGGGGTTTTCTGAGCAGCAGGGACTAGGCCAGTGGTATCGAACTTTCAGCACTCCAGATGTTTTGGACCACAACTCCCACAGTCCTTTGTCACTGGCAGTCTAGCCTCAGAATTCTGGGAGTTGTGGTCCAAAACATCTGGAGTGATTAAGTTTCGCCACCATTGGACTAAGCCATCATCCACCACCAGTGGCTCAGGTTTCACTGGTAGATCTGAGCTTAATTTCAATCCTCACAGCAGGGAATCAAGTGAACAGTATATGGTGTATGCTGTCCCTGTTGTAATGTCAAGCATTTGAATGGGTGGTTATGAACCACGAGCTTTGTAAAACATCTGCCTCTTGTTTGTCGACAGGGATGGATCCAACTGCCAGCTTCTCAGATATGCTGGCTGTTCGGACTTTTATAACACCCACATTTCCAAAAATACCCCTGTACCACTGGCTGTGTTCCTCCAACAATGGTTCCTCTGTTCTGCTCCTTTTCAACATTATGAAAGTCATGTGGGAAGATACTGAGCTTAGGCCACAACTCCATCATCCTAGTAGGGAAAGTGGTGCTGATGATGGCTACTTTGTTAACTCAACGTTCACGGCCACTTACTCTTTAGGCCAGTAGATGGTGCATTTCAGTGGGAAAATAAACATATCTCAAATAGATCCTGGAGGCAAAGAGGTCCTTTCAATTGCATCTGTATATGGTACCTGCCTGGCTTTGCACACTGCTTTTAGAAGCTTGCACCCAATAAAACGTGTCAGTCCTAGAAGGCCAGACTCAACTCTGTGTGGTTTTCAGCTAGCTTGTAAACTGAGTCACCCAAAGGAACTTGTGCGGGGAGGGGAGGAGGTTTCTGCTACAGCAGAAATGAGCAGCAAGAATTGCCCAAACACTCACCATCTGCCTGCTAAAAGTTCAGCTTGACTCTTGTCGTACCCAAAGCACTACCAGGTTAATAACCATGACGGGAACAGATGGTTCCTTTGTGCAAATATGGCTCTTTCTCCCCACTCCCCTCTCCCTCGGCTGTTTGCAAAGACTGCTGGCCCAGCGTTTCTGGGTTTCCAAGGCAACACCTCCGCACCTGGCAGTTGGCGCTGGCGTGATGCAGCCGAGAAGAGGGATGGAAATCACCATCTTAGCTGCTTCAAGGCAGCTCGCTGAGCTGGCAGGTGCCTCTCTCTCTCTCTCTCTCTCTCTCTCACACACACACACACACACACACACAAGGCGCACTCACCAAGAATCCTAGCAAATCTTGCCGCCAAGAGACCTTACCAAGGATACCGCCCCTCCATGGAGCCAAGAAAATGATTCTAATCCTGCCATTATCCTGAAATGGCTGTCTTAATAATTGGCCAATTGGAGGAAAGGTTGCTGTGGATCAAATTGGATCACTTAAGCGCCATAAGTCATTTACATGTGAGGATACCAAGTGACATAGCATATCTCCAAATGGCCTCATTTACTCCAATCCAGCTCACTCTGACTATGTAGAAAAGCCCTCTGTTCTCAGCTTCAGAAGTACAAGTATTGTGGAGCAATGGTTGTAGAAATGGCGCTCCAGGCTTAAAACCGGGGTGCTTCAAGGGCCGGATGCAGGGGAGTGGTATCAGGAGACAGAGATCTAGCCTCGTGTGCTCCCAGACTCATTTAGTGGAGCCTCTGTGAGATACATGAAGCTGGACTAGATGGGCCTTTGGCCTGATCCAGCATGGCTCTTCTTATGTTCTTATGTACCAGGAGTGTCCATTTTTTGGAAGGTGGGCGTGGTCGCACTTAATTTTTTTTAAACTCCAGAGCTGGTGGGAAAACAATTTTAAGCTCCGCATCTGGGAGCCCTTTGCCTCGGATTTTATGGATCGTGTAAAAGCGCCCTTTAAGACTGGGTGGCCTGTCATGGAGGGTCCCCAGGGACCTGCCCATGGAACTTTAGACCTGTAGCTCCCGCTGATAATCCCAGCTCCTGCCAACCTAGCAGTTGGAAGGCATGTAAATGCAAGTAGAGCAAATAGGTACCGCTGTAAAAAGCAGGGAGGTAAACAGTGTTTGTGTGCAGAAATGCGTTCAGCCATGCTGGCCACAAGAACTTGCACAACACTAGCTCTCTGGCTTGAGTTCCAAGATGACGGCGCGTTCACACGCAGTTGCTCGGTGCTCTTTGTTCCACTTCGCATGGTTGCTTTCATGTGTGTTTTAAATTTTAAATTTTGTGTGTTTAGGTTTTAAATTTTGTAAGTGGTTTTAAGAGTTTTTAATATTTTGTATGGTGTTTTATGTGTTTTGCATGGTACCTTGTTTTGAGTGTGTAGTGGAATAGCACTCTAATTTTGTTGTGGATATCTAGCATATACATAATGACAATAAACCTCTATTCTGTTCTATTCTATTCTATTCTATTCTATTCTAGAAAATGACTAGCATGCATGTGTAGGGGGAACATTTAACTTTTTTTTACTTACTTCGTCAAACACCTGACTCATTGCACCACCCCTGCCATTCAAAGGTGTTTCAAAGAAAGCAACAGCTGCAAAAGCTCAGGAGAAAATGATTTATTGGAATCCAGAAACATAAAAACAAGAGATATCCTTGCTTTTGTGCTCTGCATGTAAAAATGGAATGTTGTGACCCAAAACACACTTGTCTTTATTCTTTCCAGCAAATAACAAAGACCAGTAGCAAAGTGAGAATAAAATTGCCCAAGAGCAAGCTAAAGGAAGGCAAAGATATCGTGGTGGGTGGCATTCCTTTGCTTGATAGGCCCATATTAAAAGTCTCTTTCTATTTTCCATAGTGGATTTTAACTCCCACCTCCTTGGTGAGGAACTTTGCTAGGACTCCCACCAGCTGGTTTTGTACGTTTCCATCTGTCATGACCAGGGCTGTGAGCGACGCCATATCGGTCTGGTCCTGACGCCGAATGATGGGAGAGACCTTATGATAAAGCAGCTGCTGCATCCCATGAGAGAGACCCATAATAATTTGCCGGACAGGTATATAATTTCCACGGAATATGCTGGCACCGACTGCACCTCCAAGTGCGCTTCCTGATTAAGAAACACAAAGAGGCGTTCAAAAAGTCAGATCTCACGATCTCTTACAGATGCAAGACTCCGGGTGCCCATTGAAACAGGTAACGTCTCTTCTAAGGCTGATAGAAATCCTGATCCGGATACTTCAGCTGTATCTACATTCCATGATCACAGCAGTTTCGTTCCACATTTTAGCTACCACGGCTGCATCCCGAAGGATACTGGGTCATGTAGTTTGGTGAGGCGTTTGCAATTCTCTCGCCGTGGTCAAGGGTTGGCGCTGGACCTTTCCAGCAAAGAGTTCTATGTCCCTCGTCAAACTACAAATCCCAGCATCCCCCAGATTGCAGCTGCGTCATTTAATGCCAAGATGCAGTGAATCATAAGCAATATGAAATTTAAGGATTCAGGAATAGTTACCAACACACATTAAAATCATAGTGTGTTAACTTTTCCATGTCCCTCCCCCAGGCATGGACGTCACACATCACCAAAACACCACTAATACACATACCTCTTGTCTTTACAAGAATGGCTCACAACAAACCCCATGGAGGAACGACTGTTCAAATTGTTCCAGATTGAAAAATTGGAAGTTTCCCAGCAACAGAGGGGGGAAAAACCCACTTTGGGAGGGGGAAAGGGCTGGACCAAATCAAATTGTCCTCTGTGTTACACAGTCAAAAAAGAACACAGTAGGACCCCAGTATCCGCTGGGGATTGGTTCCAAGCCTTCCCGTAGATAATGAAAACCTTGGATAAGAGAGAATGTGAAAATGTCCTCAAAACTGCTGTTTTATGATAGCAACTTGCTTTACAGCTTCTGTTTTGCAACAGTAGCTTGCTTTACAGCTGCTCTTTATGACAGTAGCTTGCTCCTGCTGTTAACCCTAGTTCCTGCCAAGCTCTAGGGGCTTGTCAAGCCGAAGAGCCAGTGTTGTGCAAGTCCATGGCCACATGACCGGCATGCTGCAAGGAAACACTGTTTTACTTTCCCGCTTTTTATGGCAGTGCCTATTTATCTACTTGCATTTACATGCATTCGAAATGCTAGGTTGGCAGGTGCTGGGGTTATCAGTGGGAGTTCGCTCCGCTGCGTGGCACCTGGGATTCGAACCGCCGAGCTGCCGACTTTGTAGCCGACAGTTTTCGGAGCCTTAGTCTGCTGAGCCGCCAAACCCCATTTCCTGACATTTACCTGACAGTTAAATCCCTCCGTGTGTCCATGTTTGGGCATTCTAAAGATATCCCCAGGACTATGAATTCTAGGCACCTAAAACATAGCACAATAAATAAGGGAGCACCTTGCGTGTACGTTTGATGGCCCTTTAGTTCCCTAAGATATATCTGCTGCCTGAATTACCATCTTATGTGTGGGCAGAACAATCATTAGCCCCCTTTAATCATCAGAGAAGGCCTCTCAGTATCCCTCAGGTGTTGCTTCCTTCTCCGGTCTCTCAAGTCTCCCAACAGTTATAAAACAAACAAAAAAGGAGATATAGCAGAGACCCTGCTCTCTATTAAGGGGGGGACAGGGGATGGAAGAGACATCAAAGCAGCCTGGACCCCCAGAGTGGACAGAGAGAAAGAACAGCCCAAAAGAAAAAGAAGAGAAGGGGAAGAACAGAAGGAAAGAGAAAGGACACAGAACAGAGAATTTGGGTTTTCTTCCCTTTTGTGAAGCTTGGCTGATTCTGCTAAAGAAGGAGAGAGATAGGGCCAAACACAGCATTCCTACTCACAATGAAACAGGCAAAGGGTATTTGTACAGGACCCCTAAACTCCGCCGCAAATGGCTCCCAGCTCCGGAGCTTAAAATTGTTTCCCCACCAGCTCCGGAGTTTACAGAAAATTAAGTGCAACCACGCCCACCTAAGCGTGTCCCAGCGCACTTTTCAGGTACCTGCTCTCGGAGGGTGAAAAATCCCAGATCCGGATGTAACCTAGAGTGCCGGGCTCTCCTTGCTTCTGTTTGTTGTGTTTTTTGCCTCCCGCCCCTTTAAGAGAAGGAATCAGGACGACAACAATGGGGCTCGGGGCGGCTTGGACCAGCAGAGCGGAGGTGAGCCTGCATTCTTTTGTCCCTTTTTTCTCCCTCCCCTCACACAGACAGGAGCAAGGAAGTGTAGAGGGGTGGGGACGCAGGAAGAGCAACAAACCCCCAAGATCTCTGGTCCAAATTTAAGTGGCCAGAGGATCTTAGGGGTCGTGTGAAAAGGCCCAAACTTACCTACAGCAATTCCAAGAAGGCCGCCCATTACGCCGCCGGCAAAAGCACCTGCGCCTGCAATCAGGGCGCCATATACAGAACGCTCGAAGGCAGCCGTCATCTTGCGTTCATCAGCTATCAGGCACAGCAGTTCCATCATTTCTTGCAAAGTGAGGAGCATCTTGGCTCGTGAGTCCCTTTCGAGTTCTTAAAAGAGAAGGTGCAGTATCTTCTTTGCTAGAAACAGGGGGAGAGAATATCAGGATCTACCTGCAGCTATCTGGGTGTTTTGTAGATCAGCAAGGGCTTCTCTCATTTGGCATCACCTAGCACAGGCATGACCAAACTTCGGCCCTCCTGATGTTTTGGACCGCAACTCCCACAGTCCTTTGTCATTGGCATTCTAAGTTTAGAATTCTGGGAGTTGTGGTCCAAAACATCAGGAGGGCCTGAAGTTTGGACATGCCTGACCTAACGTCATTATCCTGGAAATCTGTGATTTCCCCCACAATTGCATTAACACTATGTTTTCAATGTTAGTTTCCATCACTCATCACTTCTACATGGAATTTTACTCTCCTTTTAACTGCTTGCGTTCTCTTGTAGCTTTAATGCAATGTTGTCTTTTAATTCTGTAAGATGTCCCTCAATTCCCTGTTCTTCATTCTTGAACATGTCTTAACTGTGTTTGACTGTCCCTAGTTACTGTAAGCCACTTCGGGTCGTTTTCCAAGGAGAAAGGCAGGGTAAAACTACTCCAAAATACTAAAATAAAATATTTTTTTTCCTCAAAAACCCACTGTCCTTGTTTCTTGGAACCTTGGAGTTTCCCACCTATAAGAGAAGAATTAGGTTGCTTTTATAGGAGGTTATTCTACAGTGCTCCAGTTTTGATGTTGTTCTTTGAACGTATTGAAGTGGTGGCCAATCATTAGTAGGATCAGCTCCATTCCCCTTTTCTGTTTCCTAGTGATCGCACAGTGTACAGAGAAATGCATTCCAGTCTGATATCATTCTGTGCCCAAGCTGGTCCTTTTTTGGTCCTGCTATAGATTTACTACTTTTAGGGGGCAGGCGAGAGCAATTTTGCAGCAGGCGGAAGGGTCCATTTAAAGAGTACACTTACCATAAAAGCAGTGTATCCCAGCCTTGCATCCCCAGATATTCTTGTACTACAACTCCCAGAAATCCTGGCCAGTACATCTAGTGGTGAAGGCTTCTGGGAGTTTTAGTCGAATAACATCTGGGGAACCACTGCATTTTAAAAAAAAAACTCTTTCTGATGCAACCAAACCCACACATTTACAGCTGTCTGGTTGTACCCAAAATCTACAAAAAAGTGTTCTAATTTGGTTTTTTTTTTCTTTGCACTGAAAACAGGCATTTGAAATTTTAAGAAGATTAACCAGCAGAAAAATCACAGTTCCTTTCCAACAACCCTAATGATGGTTGAGGGAGACATAAGTACAACTAGGCACCTGACTTACATGAAAGTAAGTGCTAATAAAATCAGAGGCTCTTATCTTTGAGTAAAACTGCTCAGGCCTACATAGCAATACAAATAATTCTGGAAGTTAGTAAAACAATGGATTGGTGTCTATTTAGTAGTCATGAATAATATCTCTTACAGTTCTGCAATATCACACTTACCCAAATATCCTGTTCTTCTTACGGTAGGGTGTTTTTTTTTTTTTTTTTTTGGAAGTTCCAAGCTGCCAAAAGAGAATGCAACACTTAAAAGAGTCTAAAATCACGTTTGTTTTAGGAGAACTACAATTCAGTTTACTGAAAAGGGTTTGCTGTTGAACTCAAATCCACACACTGACTTTTAAGGCGTACCCTCAAGACCTCCTGTAGCCCATCTCCCATTATTTCCAGGTGTGTGAGTTTGGCTCCTTTTTACCTTCCTCCTTCAGTCTAATGTCATCCACTCTTTCTCTCCTGCCATCACCTGGGTTTGGGACTCCTTTCCAGAAGCCCTAAAACAGGTGTGGCCAGAGCACAGCACTCCCTCCCCCATGTTGTTGAACTACAACTCCCATCATTCGTCACCATTACCTTGTTGGGTTGGGCTAATGGGACTCCGAGAGCAGCAACACTTGGAGGGGGGCCACAGGCTGCCCGGCCCTAAAGATCATGCCACAGTTGCCCTATTTCTCTTCAGATCTGCCACTTCTGTGGTGCCTCTTCCTTCATCTTCCTTCAACCCCGTCTCGCAACCTGGAGATGTCCTATTAAAACAGAGCTGTTTATAAGTCAAAGCTGTGTAATGCAAGAGAACTCCGCTGTTTGCTCACATGGTACTACCCTGTTTCCCCGAAGATAAGACCTCCCCAAAAAATAAGCCCTAGCAGGATTTCTATGCATTTGTTAAATATAAACCCTACCCTGATAATAAGACCTAGTGATGGGCGTGGCTATGGTTGTGTGCAGGGCTGATATTCAAGCATATTATACTTATTAAAAGTAAGACATCCCCTGAAAATAAACCCTAGTGTGTCTTCTTGAGAAAAAAAATAAATATAAGACAGTGTCTTATTTTCGGGGAAACAGGGTAGTGATGTGGGAATAAACCTGGAAGTGCCTGTACTCCAGATCACAACCCCTGCCTAGAACATTATTGGCGAGCCTATGGCACAGGTGCCAAAGGTGGCACTCGGAGCCCTTTCTGTGGGCACCCAATATCGCCCCTTCACAGCCACCTGTATTCAGGTCAAATTGCTGTTTTGGCTCTTTGCAAAATATGAGTGGGTTTTGAATTGCAGTTTGGGCACTCCGTCTCTAAAAAGTTTGCCATCACTGCCCTAGAACCAGAGCCCTAAGGCAGGCCCAAGGACACAGGTTTCAGTTGGCTGAAGCTTTTTTGTTTGATTGCCCTAGATGGATCTTTTCCAGTTCAAAGTCAAGTCCTCCAGTAAATAAATCACAGCTCAGGGCCCAGGGAAACAACACATAGGACTGTTATCAGCTGCCTGTTCGGGATCTCTGTGCCTCCTTTAGTGTCAACAACAGAAAATGGAGAGATGCAGAGCAAGAGGGACCGAGACCTTTGAGCTGGCCTTATGGGTGCAGTTTCTATTCTGGTCTGTGCCAACCCTTTCCCAAAACCTCTCGCCACCACATCTCTTGGGCGTGTCCCATTTGCCTTCCATACTTCGAGGCTTCCTCTGTATGGAGACTTGATTGCAAGCCCCTTGCAGAAAGGAGCCCAGCTGTTTCCTTACTCCCCACTAATGGAGTCTTAGTAAATTTCAGATGCTCTCCAGATGTTGCTGGCCCATCGCCAAACAACAGAACTTGCCAGCATCGGGCAGGAGGACATCTGAGAGGTCATGGGCAATACGGTCAAGAGATCCTCTGAAATACCACTATTGATCACCCCAAAGTAAGAAAGATTAGGGAAGGAGATATGGGGTGAACTAGTAAACTGCATAGCTAACTGTTTCAGTATAGTTTAGTACAGGGGGCATGCTTAGAAAACAGGGCACCAAAAAAAAAAAAGGATGAGCTTCGGTTCTCACATGATGCTGGGCCTATGGAAACTGCTTCACTGACAGAGGAGTAAAACATACTTTCCTTCCCCACTGATACATCTAGGGCATGAAGGTCTTGTCCAGATCTGTCCCAGGATAGGGAATCTCCAATGGGGAAATCACACAAGGGCGTCCAGGTTAAAAGAGCTTTGCACCTGAGACTGTTCACTGACCCATGTTTGTTGATCATCTAACCAGCTCACATAGTTTTCTGCCTGAAAAGCCAGAACTTGGGAGTTCAATTCCCCACTGTGTTCCCACCCCCACCCCACCCCAAAAAGACTACCTGTGTGGCTTTGGGCAAACAGCACAGTCCCGGGATGCCTCTAGAACAGTGGTCCTCAACCTGTGGGTCCCCAGGTGTTCCTGGACTGCAACTCCCAGAAATCCTGGCCAGCTCAGAGAGTGATGAAGACTTCTGGGAGCTGCAGTCCAGGAACATCTGGGGGACCCACCAGTTGAGAACTACCACTCTAGAAGAAGGGAATATTAGTAAACCACTTTCTAGGAACTCTCTACTCAGAAAATCCTGAAAGAAGTGTTGCCATTAGAATTGACTTGATTTATTTGTATTTATCATTTTCATTTCCCCCCCAATATATTTCTGTCCCAGCTTTGTTCTACAAAAGGCCCAAGGCGGTTGTAAAGGCTATTAGAGATATAAAATTACAGCCTCTTTTAAATATACAGGGGTATGCATGGGTACATCTGTGTACGAAGAGGGAGAACCTACATAATGAGACTAAACCGACAAAGCTGGGGAAATGGAAAAGCCATGAGACACACGATGTCAATCAAACAGTTTATTATGCATCACTGTCAAACAAACATTTCTTTTTGTAAACAAAACCAGTTTTAATTAGCTTGTGTTTTCCCTTTCTCACTATACAACACACCGGATGACATACCACATAACACGGAAGGAGAGCTGCACCAATTTTTCTGAAATCAAGAATTTCCAGTCCACGCCCGATCTCTCCAAAGGTCCCGAGTAAAGATGGGCACGGACCGCTGGTTCAGCGGTTCGTGCCAGTTCGTTTCTCAGCCCAACAGGGGTTGGGTGTTTCACAGCCCCACCTCCTTGGATGGGCGCCTATTCCAAGGAACTGCCAGGAGGAGGGAGTGGAGCACAGAGTCCAGGCTGCTGCCTCTGAGCCTTCACTGGCTGTGAAGGGCCAAAGAAACAAACCAAGGCAAGCCTCTGAACAAGTCCTGAATATCCTCAAGATCCATTGGGGAGAAGCTCCCCCGGGTCTTGAGAAGGGAGGATAATTTTACTGGCAGGAGCACTTTTTGGGGAAATTAAAGACATCCCTTCCCAATCCTGTGGCCCTCAGGGCTCCCCTGTGACGAAAAGGGTTCCAATAAAGCCTCAGTGCTTTCAGTGTAGAACTGGCCGTTTTTAATGTATTCTCGAAGGTTTTCACGTCTGGGATCCAATAGTTGTTGTGAGTTTTTTTGGGCTGTTTGGCCATGTTCTGGAAGTTTTTCTTCCTGACGTTTTGCCAGACTCTGTGGCTGGCATCTTCAGAGGGCAAGGAGCTCAGAGAACTAGGAGTTCTCTCTGTGCTTTCTGAAATCTCAGGGAACTAGGAGTTCCCTCTGTGCTCCCTGAGATCTCAGGGAACCAAGAGTTCCCTCTGTGCTCCCTAGTTCCCTGAGCTCCTTGCTCTCTGAAGATGCCAGCCACAGAGCCTGGCAAAATGTCAGGAAAAAAAACTTCTAGAACATGCCAAACAGCCTGAAAAACTCACAACAGCTATTGGCCATTTTTACTTTCCCCAAAATTTCAGTAACTGATGTCATCAGCCTCCCGCAGCATCAACTCTGCAAGAGGATTTTGGCTATTTGGTGCGATCCTGACCTACCCTGTTTAGATACTCCAGTCCATCAATCTGCCATCTAAATCTATTTAGACAGTTTCAATGACAGCACTTTTTGCAGTGTGGTTTGCATGTTTAATTAAAAGGCAGCAGTTGGTGTTCAGATGGCTGAAGATCTTTTTGTTCGTGTTCAGCGTGTTTTCCATTTAAACGTAAACAATCCAATTGATGCAACAAAGATTACTCTCCGGCCCCCGAGTCATAGCCTTGAAGCTGCCAGTTGCTTGATTGTTTTGGACATCTGTAGTTTTATAGTGAAATGTTTAACACATAGTGGAAACTCCTTCAAGTAAAAATAGTAGAAAATGGAGAGAAACAACAACAGACACAACTCCCTGCTGGAGACACCACTGTGGATGCACACCAGAGCAACAAATTCACGGTGGGCTCATGTTAAGCCTGTGCCTCACTGTTTGCCTTGCCTTCTCTGCTCTGCAATCTAATGTGTGCAAAGCCGCTTTCTGCCATATCAGACGACTGTCGTATCCAACCAACTGTTGTTTAATCTTGCCAGCAAACACCTTTATAAGGCAAGAGTCTTGCACCAGCAAGAAGGCTGAACAGGAGTTGTAGTCTATACATTTCCCCCCCCCCCCTGGAGAGGCATTTATTTGTTAGTGTTATATTTGCCAGTCTAATACAGACCACAATGGGAAGCTCGGTTCAATTACAAGGGGGGAGAATACCTAAATTAAAAATACAAATCTGCTAGTCAGTGGTGGTGAACCTTTGGCACTCCAGATGTTTTGGACCACAACTCCCAGAATCCCAAGTCTGTATTGCCAATGGCAAAGGACTGTGGGAGTTGTGGTCCAAAACATCTGGAGTGCCAAAGTTTTGCCACCACAGTGCTAGATATTCCTGGGTTCTTTAAACACAGAAATTATTACTTTAAAAATATGCTCCCCCCCCCCGCTCAGTAATCAAAAGTGTAATAAGAGAATGGGGGGAATCCCAAATTATAAGGGATTCTGGCAATTGTGGTCTTAAAAAATGATTTCCATTTCCATATTCTGGATCCAACTTAGCCAGTAAGAAATGGGGTGAGAAATAAGGTATACCCGTAGCTAGTTTTCCCCACTCTGGTGTCCTCCTGGTTGTGTCATTTACTACTCCCACATTCTCTTTCCATCACCCAACTCACACAACAAAGTGTGGAAGCCTGAGCAGTGCTTTGTTGTGGGTTCCAGATTGTTTCATTCTTCACCCTGTCTGGACAAGAGTCAGACTGAACTGAAGTTTGAGTTAGTCCAACCTTGAGCATCCCAACTGAATGAAGGGAACAAGTTAAGGCGACACTTCTCTATGTTTGCATCATTGAAATGGGCGTACTCCAGTTAGAAGTTACAACTGCACTTAATCTATGATCCTCAACACAGGGAGATTTGTCTTAGGTTTGCTTTATGATGTGCCACTCAACATCCTCCATGTTGTTGCTATGTAGAGATGGTTTCAGATGGAAGATGCTAGAAACTCATTCACAGTTCATATGCAGTATAGAAAGATCAGTACATAGAATAAATAAATCCAGAGGTAAGCCACAGGCAGCTCATCTATGGAGCCAATATGTCAGGTTAAAAGTGAGAAGTCTGCTTAGAAAACATTGTAGATTCCACAATACCAGAGGTAGGCACATTCAGTTAACTTGGCAAGCACCGTTCTAAGTTGCTTAACAAAGATAATTCTTATGGAGTCAGATTACCCTGCAAAAATATTTAGAACACACTGAGGTATCTATGAAAAGATTCACATGTGCAGTATAATCAAACAGTGGGGCAGTATTAACTTAGGCAAACTGAATAGATAACACAGATAGTTCCACTTCCAGAAAAAAAACATATTTCCAGTGTACACCTGCTGGTCTGAGTATTTAGGTCCAGCTGATATATTTCTTTACATAAGCATGTCTAACTTGTAACCACTGGAGCGACCAAGATATTAGCAGAAGAAATACAGAAGTAAATTAAGAAGTGAGAGACAGGGGCTCATCCAATCAACCCAATTCACTCTTCCAGCATGCCATGAGCCTCCTGTAGAGGAATCTTGGATGTCCATGAGGAATTACACGTTGCTAAAATCTCATTATTACTAAGAGTAATCTAACAATAGCACAAATGATTTTGCAACTAGAAGCTCAGATACTAATACTGTAGAACAGCCGTGACCCAACTTCGGCCCTCCAGATGTTTTGGACCGCAACTCCCACAGTCCTTTGCCATTGGCAACCTAAGCTTAGAATTCTGAGAGTTGTGGTCGCAAACATTAGGAGGGCCGAAGTTAGGTCACGCCTGTTCTACAGTATTAGTATCTGAGCTTCTAGTTGCAAAATCATTTGTGCGGTAGAATATTAGTATTACTAGTGTTATTACTGATACAATCAACTAATTGGAATCTATTCACTACTAGGAGCAAATCCATTAAGATCCTATTTCTTTTTAAAACACCTATTGTCATGTGTCTGATCAGAGCAGGTCATGAATTCATAGGATTGCTATAAGGCCGAATCAACTTGATTGTGCACAGCCGCCACAAAGCATGTCTTCCGCCCTGAGACGGGTACGTGAGCAGCTCAGCATACAGCTAAATCCACGGAGGACTCTACTGCCCGTATTGGATTTCAGCCTTCAGCTCATTGGCAATGTAGCTTGTCAGCATGGCCAGCAACCTCTCGTGGATGGTGGCATTCCCCATGACGAGGACTATCAGCTGCGCCGCATCAGTCCACTCTAAATGGCTAATGATCGCATAGGCTCTGTCATAAAGGCGCTGCTGCTCCACCGGAGGCAATTCCAGTATAATCTGAGGGATGGGCTTAAACTGTCCACTGGTCATCCAGGCCCCAAGCAGGCCACCGACAGCACCTCCTAGAAACACAACACAGTCGTTTTCAAGGCATAGCATTTACAAAAGTCACATGACCCACAAAGCACTCCTTTTTCACCGTGCAGGAAATCTGGCTTCCTGCACCGTCAAACACGGTTAAAGGTCAAGGTGCACAAGATAGGGCAAGGAATGTGTGACACCCCTCCCCACAGTTTTTGCTTCACTGCTACTCCTCCACCCCACCCCCACCCTGGCCAGCAGTGGTGAGGGTTCGACAACATCTGGAGAGTTTCATGACAGGCAACGCTGACACAGAATTCAGAGTGTGGATGTTGTGTTGTCTACAAGGACCATTGCTTTCAACTGTTGTGATTCCCCTCCCGCAAAAAAATGTACAGTGAAGCCTTGTCTAACAAACAGCTTGTATAACATAAAATTTGTACAACATAAAATATTCTGGAGAACTAGGAAAGGGCACAAAATGGGGACATGAGGATTCTGAGTCCCCAAAAGGTAACATTTCCAACCTCAGCTTCAGATTGTATCCTGAGGCAGGACACACATGAAGGGCAAAAGTAAAACTGTATCAAATGTCATGATTCATTTTAAGGAAACAGACCAACTGCTGTTCTTAATCTCAGTGCTGTTGCATCCAGCTTTGAGGTGGGATATGTAAACACTGCCTGTAAACAACATGGTTATTTTCTTGGCTCAGTGTTTAATTTATATTTCAAACACGCCAAGAATCTACTTCCCCATTCCCAAATGTGCGGGGAAACCACTATGCTTACTCTGTGGAAATAACTAAAACATACTTCGTTTCTCTCCCCACATTGACTGAAATCCGAGTGGCACTGGAGAAGTCCCACAGAACCAATAGCGATTTGGTGACCTCTGTACGTTATTCAAAGGCTGCAGTTTTTCAATTTATATAGTGCCTCACAGTGTTAAAGCACACTGGGTGGTTTGCAACGTAATTATTTACTCAGTGGTACATTGCATTAAAGGAATTAATTCGTTCCAAATGAAATTATGTTAAGCAAATTTTCCTTTATACAAATTTCCCATAGGAATGCATTGAAAACAGAATAATCCCTAATCACTACCATTTTTATATTGTACGGATTTGCCCCATAGGCAATTCTGTTAAGCAAATTTCCCCTATCTCCGAAATTCTTTATATTGTACAGATTTTATATTATACAAACCATTTATACGAGGGTCCACTGTATTATATTTATTTATGCAATTTATTTGCTACCCACTACCCAAAGGTCTCTGTGAACAGTGATTTGCTCCCCTCATTTTACGGATCGCGGAAAGATGAAAGGATCAAACGGAAGGCATGAGCGGAGTCTTGACGGCAATACTGCAGTTTAACCACTCTGCCAAGGTGCAACCGTAAAGGTTCCAATGATTATAGTCTTTAAAAAATGGGCCAACTATAGTGTGGGTTCCTACACCGGGCATTACTGGCTCAGCCAATGAGCCAATAACGCTATAGCACTGGAACAGGTTGTTGTTGGTGGTGGGGTAGCTTTGACATAGGTTCTCCTATAGCAGAAGTAGAGAAGAAATCTTGTGTTGCCTCAAAGCAGTGATGTCCAAGCCCTCCAAATGTTTGGGACCACAACTCCCACAGCCCTTTGTCATTGGCAATACAGGCTTGGAATTCTGGGAGTTGTGGTCCAAAACATCTAGAGGGCCAAAGTTTGGACACCCCTGACTTAAAGGATTTTGCTGGCAATAAACATTTGTGAGTTGCAGCCAACTTTTAATATTTAGTCTGTTATTGTTATTGTTCTGTTGTAAACCGCCCAGAGTTCCTTCGGAAGACGGGCGGTATATAAATATTAAAATAAAGAAAGAAAGAAACTTCAACAAACACATCTGAAGCCAAGCCTCACAGTCTGTGAAACCTTAAGTAACACATTTTAGGCTTTAAGCTTCCACTGGGATCATCGTTAATTGAGATGGAGCAAAACTCTATTTTTTTTAAAGAGACGGTCACTTACCTACAGCTATACCGGGAGGTCCCCCCACCAAACCTCCAACGAAAGCTGTGGCCCCAGCCACGAGGGCCCCCCGTCCGGAATGCTTGATGGCTGCTTTCATCCTCCGCTCTTCCGATATATGGCACAGCAGCTGCATCACATCATTCAAATTTATAGGCATCATTGCCCAAGCCACACCTGAAAGAAGTTTTAGCATATGAAGTGTCTTAATAGCTCATGCCCGTAGCCACTCGTCGTCTTTTGCTTTATGTATGCACACAACACATGCTCCTTGTCATGCACATATTAGCATGGAATAATAACTTTAATGATCAGTCACCGTGTCTCTCTTGCATAGCTGAAATATTCTAGCAATCACACTTCCAAAAAAGAAATGAACCTCCACCAAGCCCTGCTTGTATGTGTATAACATGGATGAGATTTTTGGATTACAAATTCCATAATTCTCTACTCTGGGAGTTCAGTCTAGCAGACTCCACCTCACTGTGGGTCACCTGTAAAAAAAAGTCCTAAACAGGAAGGCATTGAGATCTACCTAGGTCTGTTTTGAAAGAAAGCTCCCAGCTAGCACCGGGACAACAAAAGGCAATGCTAGACTGCTACACCTTGAGGAGCTAGCTTTCTACATCTCTCCCCTCCACACATATGCCAAGAGGCATTCAATCATATGAAATCCCTCCCCCAAGGTCCACAACCCCAACGTAAAGGTAAAGGTCCCCCACACACAGGCGTGCTAGTCATGTCCGACTCTAAGGAGGGTGCTCATTTCCATATTCATTTCCATATTCGAGTATATACAGTAAGTACAAGACACAAAACTCAAGAAAATTCTTCTCCAATTTTTTTTTTAATGATGCACAGCAGTTCTCTGGAAAAAAAAATCATCTGGAAGGCAGCACCCGACCAAAGAGGAGGGAAGACGTGGCCAAGAGGAACTTTGGAACCAAGCCTTCTCCAACATTGTCCAATAGGCCAACCACAACATCACCCCAGAAGAGCCACATGAACCAGGGTGAGGGGAAAGGAGACTCAGTGGCCGGTATCCTACTGTAAGGTCAGTGATGTGTTTCCAACCCTCATCAGACGCCATCATGCAACAGACTGCACAGCTAGCTGTGTGACTTATTTCAGAAGTTTTGCAAGACCATTTGCAAATAGCCTATTTCCATCCTGAAAGGAATCAACCCTGAATGTTCACTGGAAGGAAAGATTTTGAAGCTGAGGCTCCAGTACTTTGGCCACCTCATGAGGAGAGAGGAGTCCTTGGAAAAGTCCCTGATGTTGGGAAAGATTGAAGGCAAAAGGAAAAGAGGACGGCAGAGAATGAGATGGTTGGACGGTGTCATCGATGCAACCAATATGGATTTGACCAAACTCCGGGAGGCAGTGGAAGATATAAAGGCCTGGCGAGCTCTGGTCCATGGGGTCACGAAGAGTCAGACATGACTGAACGACTGAAAAACAACAAATTGTGGGGACGGACGGACAACCTCACAGCCGCACAGAATACGGACCTCTGCCTGTGAGGATCCTGACAGAAAATCCTTCTCAAAGCTGTTGGGAGATTTCAGGGGACCCACAAGCCAAACCCATGTAGAAAAGGAATTTCCTCAAGGCCCTAAAGTATCAAGTAAGTGAAGTTATCTGTTCATCTGCCTATTGCTTATTTACTGTGCCTGATTGCATTATGGTTGCCTTCACATTGTGGTGAGTCATTTTGGAAGTTTATGAAGGGCAGTATAAGACTAGAATAAAATCAACAGATAATGTGTGCCAAGTTATTCACCTACGTCATTGTTCCCAGCTCACAGCTGCCCTTCTAGGCTTCAAACTTCACAATGCAACAAGATTTACCTGGCTGGTCTGAGCATCATCACCATGGAAGGCTCCCTAAGGCCATCTTCCATTCAACACCACCCGGCTCCGCCCAGCCTCAGCCAAAGCAGCTGCATCACCTGAACTCGGAAAAGTTGCTTTTCCCAAATAAAACTCCCAGAAAGCAACTTTTGGGACCGGGAGTACTAAATGTAACTTCCCCACACTCCAATTCAAAACAAGCCTTGATCTGGAGGAGGTCAATGAATAGTCCCCAGGATAGGACAAATGTTACAAAATGGGGGGGGGGGGTTGTCACAACAATGTCTGTGCATGTGTATTCCTCCCTCTGCAGAGATCAGAACAGTAACTATTGCACCCTTTGTAAACAGCTTTGAGATAAGATCTGTAAACCCAGCTTGTAATTCAAGCCTTTCCCCCTCATCTTGCATTGTCTGGTTCAGGGGTTTCACAACCAGTAGGCCTAGAATCTATATCCCAGATGTCAGCAAAACAGTTCTGGTTCTTTCAGAGCAATGCTCTCTAGACATGCTCAACTACAGTAGCAGTTTCCTCCACCAACCACCCACACATACCCCAATCTGTTTGCTAGTTAGGTAGAAGAGACTGCCACTGTCATGTCACCATAAGTCAGAACTGACTTGATAGTCCATGGTTATTATTAGTTCATGTAACAAATTCGGTATTGTCAGGTTGTCACCCCAAGTATTCCTCATGGAGGGCCATCATTGCCATTCCCTGGCTAGACAACTGCAGCAACTCTAACAGGGCTTCGAAGGAACGCGAGATGTCTAAACACACAGTATCATTTTAATACAACCACCAACCACCCCTGGTATTGTCCCATGCCCCAGCGGTGATTCAGGTCTCCTAAGAACCTTGACGAGGAACCCAGGTCCATCCATCTCAGCTCATTGCACGGCCCCACGATCCTTCAAGAGGACTACATGCTTGGATTTAAAGCAGGCCCCCCCCCCAGCTGTTTTTTTTGGGGGGGGGGGGGGGGGTGTATATCCCATTCTCCTGTCGCTGGCGATTCTGGTGCTTCTCTATTATGATGGCTGTCAATTAACGGGGCCAGAAGCCTGGCAGGTGACGTTACCAGTACCATGTAACGCCCACGGATGGGCTTCCAAGAGGCCGATGTCGTTCCTTTTGCTCTTGGCCCGGGGCAAAGCTGCGCCCTGGGAGGATCCGCGCGCGTTTCCTCCTCCGCCTTTTGGGAAAGCCGCTCCCGTCCCTCTTTCTCTCTCCGCCCCCCGCGCGGCCCCGTCCGCGTCGTCCCGGTTCGCCGGTTCGCCCACCCCAGCAGCGTCGGGCTGGCTCCCTACCTGGGCGCGCCGTCCTCGCCCCCCGCAGCCAAGGCAAGCCAGGCCCCGGCCGGCGGCAGGGAGGCGCCCAGCCACGTCACCCGGCCGGCGCCCGAGGCCGGATCTCCCCGCTTGGCCGAGGGTGAACTCCG
>JAHTLZ010000213.1:2910188-2966758 GCA_023846285.1 Phrynocephalus versicolor | reverse complement strand
TCAGCATCCAAAGCTGAACACACCTACAAAAAGAGAGTATCCCTCCTTCCCTCAACCACCCTGCCACATCTCCTCCCACTCCACGTGGCCTTCCGTTTCTTTCCTCCCTTCCTCTCTAGCCATGTTTTTTGGCTACTAGGGCTCCTTGTGCCTTGCATACCCTCACGGGGGGGGGGGTAAAACACACCCCATCTTCCTGGAACTTGATGCCAACTTGGTCACTGTAAAACCAGGCGAGCACCACCGAGAATGGCTGCCGAGAACTAACGAGCCCAGCATCCCCTTTTCTAGCCACTTTCTAGCCACGATTTGTGCTTTTAAAACAGCCGGAACTTGGTTGGGAATGGAAGGGAGGGGGAGATGCCACATGAACTCAGCTGAAATGTATTGGCCTGTGCTGCTAGGTTTGGATTTTCATTCCCACGCCTACTAAAGGCTCTTTATATTTTTATCTCTGTTTGTCTGTTTAGACTTGGCCTGATATGCTTGCAAAAACAAACGTTTCCGGAGTGGCTTTGCAAAAAATGAAAGTAAAACCAGTACAAGACAGGCCTTCAGTGCCTATGAGTTAATAGTTTTTAATCTGTTAAAAACAAAATTAAAAACAACGGTTAACAGAACAGCACAGAAGCAAACTGGAGAATCATAAAATCATAGAATCATAGAGTTGGAAGAGACCTCAAGGGCCATCCAATCCAACCCCCAATCCAGGGAGAAGGGTCATTCCTAAAGTCCAGGGTGTGGTGGACAGATGAGGTTTACATCTGGTGTTACTTGGCAGATTGGAGGTAAGTATGGGAGGCTTGAAACAGGCCTTTTTTCATATTCTGTGGTCCCGTGATATAGCAGGACCACAGTACAGTGGACCCTTGTATAACAAATGGTTTGTATAACATAAAATCTGTACAACATAAAAAATTCTGGAGATAGGGGAAATTTGCTTAACATAATTGTCTATGGGGCAAATCCGTCCAGCATAATTAGAGATTACTTTGGTTTCAATGCATTCCTATGGGAAATTTGTATAAATTTGTATAAAGGAAAATTTGCTTAACAGAATTTCATTTGGAACTAATTAATTCCTTTATACAAGGTACCACTGTATATGAACCGCAAAATAGTGGGAGACCACTGTATTGAGAACAGGGAATTGAGGGACATCTCACAGCATTAGCAGACATTACATTAAAGCTACAAGAGAATGTGGGTACATGACCCCTAAACTCCGCCGCAAATGGCTCCCAGCTCCGGAGCTTAAAATCGTTTCCCCACCAGCTCCGGAGTTTGCAGGAAATTAAGTGCGGCCACGCCCACTTTAGCGCGTCCCAGCACACTTTTCAGGTACCTGCTCTCGGAGGGTGAAAAATCCCAGATCCGGATGTAACCTAGAGTGCCAGGCTCTCCTCGCTTCTGTTTGTTTGTTTGTTTGTTTTTTTGCCTCCCGCCCCTTTAAGAGAAGGAATCAGGACGACAACAGGGTGGCTTCGGAGGTGAGCCTGCATTTTTTCCTCTCTTTTTTCTCCCTTCCCTCATGCAGACAGGAGCAAGGAAGTGAGGAGGGGTGGGGACGCAGGAAGAGGAACGAACCCCCAAGATCTCTGGTCCAAATTTAAGTGGCTAGCAGATCTTAGGGGTTGTGAGCAGTTAAAGGAGAGTAAAGTTCCATGTAAAGTTATGGAAACTAACATTGAAAACATAGTGTCAATGTAAACCCATAAGGTTATAATTCTTTATAAACACAATGTCTATGTGATCCTGTAGTTTCATGTAAAAGACATAATAGGTAGTCCATCATTCAGGGAAAGCTTGCCTGAAGAGAAAACTTGCTAAACTCTTTTGACTGTGCTTCTGCCTATTACACAGGAGCAATCTTTCAAAAACACAATAGGGGGTCTAGGGCAGAAATAACTGAGAAAGGAAGGATTTCTAAAAACCAAATTGTTGGCAGCCAGAGAATATCATAAATAAGGATGCCTTTGAAGTTTCTGTAACACAAATAGCTCCATCTGGTGGTTGTATTAAATTTCAGCACTGTAAGTATCTGACATAGCTTTAGATTAAAAAGCAGTTTTGAGCCTGCGGTTTTGAGGGACGCATAAGAAAGCACACATAGCAGTGGCAGTCCCAGCTCAAATACAGGTGTGTTCTGATAATGGTCTATAATACAGTGGTTCTCAACCTTCCTAATGCCGCCACCCTTTAATACAGTTCCTCCTGTTGTGGTGACCCCTTGCCCTGCTTGGAAGAGGCCACAAGCCCCCCTTTGGCAGGCCACTGCCCCAGGTGCCATAGATAACTTCCCTCTATATAGGTACCATCAGCCAATCACAGCCTCTGTTGCCACTGACTGACATCCCCTCCAACCTGTCAAGCTGTAACTCACTCTTCCCCCTTTCCTTCCCCCTCCTCCAGACCTAAGCCGTTTGTGCCTTTTTCTTCACTGGCTCATGGCGACCCCTTTGAAATGGTCGTTTGACCCCCAAAGGGGTCTAAACCCGCAGGTTGGGAACCACTGCTATAATAGAAGATGGGGTGTGGTTTAAAGGACCAAAGGGGTACACAAAATTTAGAAAGCCTTCCATCCTTTGGTGCTTCTTGCTTAGGGGTATGCCCTTTGTTTGGGGTGGGTTTTTTGTTGGGTTCCAACTCAGAGAACTCCCTACACAGAATATTGTACGTTCTTGCCCTTGGACACACATCTACATTTCACTCACCTGGAACAGGAGACACCTTCCCATCTGTCTCCGGCCTATGCCCCATACCAGTGATGGCGAACCTTCGGCACTCCAGATGTTTTGGACCACAACTCCCAGAAATTTGAGCCTAGACTGCCAACGACAAAAGACTGTGGGGGTTGTGGCCCAAAACATCTGGAGTGCTGAAGGTCCGCCACCACTGGCCTATGTTTATAGGAAATTGCCCATGTGTTTCTTGGGAGGTCGAGGTCTTTGTGGATGGCGTAGTCTTGCTAGCCATTTGGAATTATATAGGGCATTTCAAAGAACTACATCCCCTAGAACAGTGGTGGCGGACCTTCAGTCCTCCAGATGTTTTGGACCACAACTCCCACAGTCCTTTGTCATTGGCAAGCTAGGCTCGGGATTCTGGGAGTTGTGGTCCCAAACATCTGGAGTGTCAAGGGTTCACCACCACTGCTTTAGAAAGCCCTGAGGCCACTTCTTTCCCTCTCTATTACCAACTGTTTCTCAAAGCCCTGTTTCTTTTACATATTGAATTCTAGCTAGGAGAAAAGCACCTGTAGAGAGACCTTATAAATTCAAAGATGGCAGCTGAAGGAGGGAGGCATAAACCTAATCCCTTGTCTTAAGTATGCCGAGGCGTATCTAGACATCTGTGACACCCCTTCTCAATGAAGCTTTCCATCAGGGTGTGTTTCACAAGTTCAGACGACTGATCTTGCCGAATGGCTCAGTAGTGGCTGTCGCTCTTTCCTTGGACAGACCCCCAATTATGGCATTCCTTGTATTACTTATCCGTCACAAAATGGTTCTTTGTGTCCATGTGCAACGTACATGAACGCATTCCTTTGATCGGTTTGAGTCGTATGTTGATTGTACTCAAGAATTTTCATCAGCTCTGGTTCAGATACACCTATATCTACTAGTAACTAGTACAGTCATAATATATACAGTACCACTGTACTTATGCTTTAGAGACAGATCATGTTTCACTTGTGTGGAAGATAATACCACCGTCTCATCTTTTCTTATCCAGCAGACAGCTGCTGTTCTGTAGAAGAACCACAGTCTGCTAGTTGGCTTGTGATCAGTTGTGGCCCCACCCAAGTCAGTGTCTGAATCTCCCACAAACCTGGGATATTTGATTGCCAACAGTCTCACATTCAGATGTGCATGTGCCTTTTAGATCTCCCTCGACTGTTTTGACCACTTCTCAGTCTTTCTTGGGTGGTGAACAGATTTCCCAGCATAGGTGCCCAATGCTATGGCCACATTCTTTTTCTTTTCTATACCTGGCCGTGATTCATTATTTTGATGTTGTTTGAGATATCCAACATCTGTTGGTATAGTTGCTGGGTAGGGTCGGACCTGGTTAGTACTTGGATGGGAGACCACCAGGGAATACCGGGTGCTGCAAGCGTCCGGAGTAGGCGTCCGGAGTAGGAACTCCATGGATATGGAGTCACGAAGAGTTGGTCACGACTGTAACGACACAACACACACACACACAGGTCTAAGTTTTCAAAACAGATATTTTTTTCCTAGCTGCTATAAGCATATCCGATCTTGCCTGATTTTGGAAGCTAAGCAGGGTCGGCCCTGGTTAGTACTTGGATGGGAGACCATCAGGGAATACCAGGTGCTCTAGGCGCTTGGAGTAGGAACTGGCAAACCATTCCATTATTCCTTCCAAAAAAACTCCATGGACATGGAATCACAAAGAGTCGGTCATGACTGTAATGGCACAACACACACAATCTGTTTCCTATCGTCTCTCCCACTTTTCAGCGAACTCGGATTTTTTTCGGCGTAGTCCCCAATGCTGGAAAAACGGGCAAAGAAGCCTGTTGAAAGGCTGCAGTGCTGCCATGATGTGAATAAGTAAATAACCGTTTAAAACTATCTATCAAACAGTAGATGTCTCCCTTTGCTTGTGGCTGTGTGATGTGTCTTGCATATGCACTAGGCAAACACTGACAGCCAGTATTAATTTTTCCCCCCTTTCTTTCCCAAGCTAACATTCCCATCATGCTTTGTAGAAAATCCACAGGGGACAGGAGATAACGTGGAGTACAAGCCCCGAGAACAGAGCACCATGAAAGCAACAAATTATAAACTGTACCAAAGAGGGAAGAGATTTCTTCCTCCGCACCCCCACTCCTCCCCGTCAGGAGGATCACAGGCCTGGTACTTTTAGTCAAAGCCTGCTTCCTTGCCAGCAGGTTCAAGAGAAGCATCCATGAGCACTAAGCGATTCCTTTCAACCAAAGATTCTCGCGACGGCAGCAACCCAAAAGGATTACAGGGCCCGAACAGCGGGAAAGAAAAGCGGCTTCAGAATAATGCAGCCCAAAACAATGGGGTTACCGTTCCAGCAGCAAAGCAGAGCGCAGGAGGGGGGAGCCATGAAAGGCACGCGTGATCCGTTGCACACCTCAGAGGACGCCCGCGTGTCGCAAAATTTGGCAGGACTCGTGTCTCTCTCGCTTGTTCCTCTTCCCTTTGAACAATGGATCTAAACCCCACCGGTGTAAGGACTGGACGAGGACTGGCAAAAATAATAAATAAATAAAAACTGGAGGAGGGGGAAAAATCTATTACCTAATCACACCGCATGCAAAATCAGGAGAACAAAAGGAGTCGGCAATGCTTCTCTTACCATTGGGGAGATCATTAAGGATGAATGAAATATTGTTCTGTGGATTTGACATGAATGTGAAAACCTTCTTAGGAACAATTCTGTTTTTTTCATTTGGGCCAGAGTGCTCCCTCTGCTGCTAAAGTGTGTGTGTGTGTGTGTGTGTGTGTGTGTGTGTGTGTGTGTGTGTTTGTGTTCATGCATGTGCATTCTTCCTGGCTTGAAATTTGCATGTAATGTAAATCAATGCAGTATATGATGGCAAACTTTATTTGCATAAACACACAAAGCTGTTTCCATTGTTTATTTATATAAACCGGCATTTATGAAAAGCAAGAAAAGAAGAGATTATGAATGTCTTGCAAGGCCTAGAAAGGATCTTTAAATTGTGGTCTACTGGTCTACACTTCATTTAGTGCAATGCCAAACGATCCTATGTTTGGAGGCCTAACATGTCAGTGAGCCTAACAACACATTGAATCAAGTTAAAGTCATGAACCAAGATTAAAGAGGAGGAGGAGGAGGAGGAGAAGAAGAAGAAGGAGGAGAAGGAGAAGGAGAAGGAGAAGGAGAAGGAGAAGAAGGAGAAGAAGAAGAAGAAGGAGAAGAAGAAGAAGAAGGAGAAGAAGAAGAAGGAGGAGGAGGAGGAGGAGAAGGAGGAGAAGAAGAAGAAGGAGAAGAAGGAGAAGAAGAAGGAGAAGGAGAAGGAGGAGGAGGAGGAGGAGAAGAAGACCTTGCATCAAATGAATTGTGGGGATTTTCCTGGCCCAAATTCTTACACAATGAAAGTTATCAGGAGGGTTAGCAATGTGATGAGGGTTAGGATTATGGCGTCATGTCAGCTTGAGCCTAGTGAACAAGGAGTTTTTCTCTGTGAGAGCTCCTTGCCCTCTGAAGGTGCCAGCCACAGGCTCTGGCGAAACGTCAGGAAGAAAAACTTCCAGAACACAGCCAAACAGCCCAAAAAACTAACAACAACTCTCAAATCCAAAGTATACTCCGAGGACCTGTGCCAGCTCAAAAATAACAAGTTAACAGGCACATCGGTAAGAGATACCTGAAACACCTGATCCTATTTTGCAATTTCTTGATATCACTAGAGTGTGCTAGAGCTCCTGAAATCTCAAGGAGATTGTGCTCTCCTACCAAGTCTTTTAAATTCAGGGGAAACAGCTTCAGTTGGAACAGCACATCTACATATGAAGCACTGTACTGCATGTTATCAGAGAGGGTAAACAGGAAGAAACAATTTATTGCTTTACATGGCATTCATTGGGTTTTTCTCTCCCCTGCCTCTCTTTCACTGGAGGGAATATTTAGCATGCTTAGATCCTCAAAACATTTTACATATCCTGTATTATCTCAGCATACAGATCTTTTAAAAGCAGAATGATAGTATTTTTAGCATTTCATAGTCTACATCATGGGAACCTGTAGAATAGTAATATAAATGTATTATTATTCCCATACTGCAGATGAGAGGGGCAATAATGTTGAAAGAAGGGACATGCCAGAAGTCTAGCTTTTATTGAGAGGATAAATATATGTCCCAGTGATTCAGCTAGAGGTGGGGGTCTCTTTTATGTAAAGAGATCAATATATCTATCTCTGCACATTAAGAACCAAGGCTGAGTGTGCCATGATCAGGCAAGACTCGCAGTGGTTCTCAACCTTTGGGTCCCCAGATGTTCCTCGACTGCAACTCCCAGAAACCCCTTCCAGAACAGCGAGTGGTGGAGGCTTCTGGGAGTTGCAGTCCAGGAACATCTGGGGACCCACTGGTTGAGAACCACTGGGCTAGAGGCTTTTTCCCCAGGAGTTGCTAGCATCCTGTGGGCACAATACTTTTATGTTTGGAGCAGCCTTCCATGCTAGAACCTCTTTTTTATATAGTTGTGTATACAATATTTATAAATATCCTAGGTGTTGCTTTGTGGCATACAGCAATGTGACAGGCAATAAATATTTATCCATAAGCAGTCTGAGACTCATTTGAGAACCAATTTATGAGCAAGGAACCAACCGACCTAGCTCCCAGGTCAGGAAATTGGACTCTGGATCCAACTCTAATGAAAATGTGGGCATCAGGGAGATTATTTAGTAGTACAAAGATCACTTGTTCATTCTCAGGGAGTTGCCATGTTATAGCCTAGCCACTAATTCTATTTAAAGAGGTGGTTCCAGGGTTCATTGATTTGGATCAATATAACAGATCCAGCTGATATTATAGATCACAAATAGATTAAATCAGATCTGTTACCACCATCTGTTCCTTTGTCCTGAATAAGCAGGGGTCCTGTGGGGGTATGCACTATTACAGCTCCTCTGACATCAGCTGTGATGTCAGCTTTGCGACTGTTCGAGTGCGACTGCCTCTCCAAACAGTGATGGAAAGGGTTTTCCCCCCCTCATTACAGCTGCCTCTTGCTCTCTGCTTCATGCCTGGCAGGTTCAGTATAACATGCTGTTAAAAAACAAACAAACTCTGCAGACTTTTCTCCTTTTTACGAAGGGCCAACACTCCCTTCTGCACAAACTAGAAGCTTACCAAATCAGAAGAAGTGAATGTAAAGTGTTCTGCTTATATATTGCCCCATACCACTTCAAGTAGTCTCTGGGCAGTTTACCATTTTAATTACAGTGTGCAGGCTACACCCCCCCCCCCAGCAAGCTGGGTACTCCTTTTACTGACCTTGGAAGGATGGAAGGCTGAGTCAAGCATGAGCCTGCTACCTGGGATTGAACCCCAGGCCGTGAGCGCAGTTTTACCTGCAGTACAGGCATTTGGCCACTGCTCCACAAGGTGGAAACTCAACCCAAATTACTGTATACTGAAAGGAAACTTCTTATGGGTATAGAAGCATGAAGTGAGGAAATCTGGATCAATGGGGAAAGAGACCACAGTTCCAATCCATATCAACCTTAGTCACACAGCTTGTCTGGAAGGGGCCTTAGACTGTTATGTTCATAAAGCAGGAACACAGAAATCTTTAAAACTTAAAAAAGTAAACAAGCAAAGTGTGCTGCTTATATTCCACCCAATAGCACTTAAGCCACTCTCTGGGTGGTTTGCAAGTAATTATGCAGGCTTCAAATTGCCCCAAACACCCCCAGCAATATGGGTCCTCATTTTACCAACCTCAGAAGGATGGAAGGCTGAGTGAACCTTGAGCCATTTACATGGAACTAAACCCCAGGTCAAGAGCAGTTACAGCTGCAGTATAGCATTTTAACCACTGCACCTCAGGGCTCTGTAACAAACCCATTTCTGTCTTTGACAAAGAGGATTGTCATTGATACAAACTCACGCTGATGTATATTTTGTGTTCTTAATTGTGCCACAAGACCTTAGCTTTTAGGTTCTAAGCTGTTGGATTTTCTGTCAATTGACTCTGAAGGTGTTCAAGCAATGTCTTGTGCTTTCCACAGACTGGCTTCAGCAAGGCCTTTATTGGCTCACAAAAAAGTTAGACAAGAGAAGCTTTTGTGCCCCCCCCCCAGTTTTTCAGGCTTGTTGCCTGAACAGGAGATCACAGTGAAACTGACTTAGGCCCCTAGCCCACGTCCCTTTAAATGCAGATTAAATTTGTAGATAAAATATGTCTAAAAATGCTGTCCCCACGGCCACCAGGCTTTTGTGCGGGGGACGGAAACCCGGTAACGCCTCCTTAAGCAAGGTTTCCAAGACTTACCAGAAAGGTAGGAATTTGTTTTGCCTCGCTTAAAAATCCACCTTTTAAAGAGGCAGACATCATGGGACCCATAAATGAACCGGTTTTCTTTCTTCTGCTTTTCTCATAGCGCCGACTGGCTGTTCCTGGGGCCAATTGGCGCTATTTTTTATTTCCCCCCACCCTCCTAGCGACAGGTAGCTGGATCTGGTGTTGTTTGTTTTAACTTCCCAAAGCCCTAGCACCAGCCAGCTGGTCCTTTTAAAAAAATCCTAGTGCCACCTGCTGGCCATGGGGCTGAACTGCGCTTTTAAAAAAACCACCTTTGTACTGGGAACTGCTATCCCACATCTTCAGTCACGTGACAGGAGGAAGAGGAAAAGCCAGACCTTCAGAAGATCAGGATCTTCCTCAGGTAAGATAGCAGCATAGTGATCTGAAGAGAAGTTTCAAGGGGAACGGAGTATTTGAGAAATGAATTTCTGGTGCCATACACAATGAGTTTCCATGGTTAAGTGGGAATTTGAAGTGAGATAGCCCGAGCCCCTGTTCGCCACCCTGGGTACCTTCAGATGTAGATGTCATAAAATTGGGGATGAAGTGGAGGTAGAGGAGAAAGATACGACCACAAATGGTGGGAAAGTTTTTCTTGAAGGCAAGGCCCATCTTATGTCCCCAACCACAATATTATTTTGAGCTGGCTTCTTCGTTTCGTTGGTGTTGTTCACCCATTCCCCATTTTTTACTAAGACATTGCCTTTCAATCTTCATTTATTGGAAAGCTAAAATATGTTTTCTAAAAATAACACTGGAGCTGCTGAAAAATGCATCCATTTACTTGTAAGCTCCCACCAGCTGGGCCTGTCTGCTTTAAAAGTGACACCCTTGAGAATTACAAATAGGATTTAAAGGGAGGGGTGGGAGGCTTTATGGGAGAATGACAAACATTCTTTTTAATTCCTCATTTTGTGAAAACTATTGTTTTAATTGTTCTTTCCCCTTTACATACATAATTATGTAATCAGCGAGAGGCATGCTACATTATTCCTTTAACTCACCTATATTGGGCTTTCATTAGTGTATCTTACATTCCCCCACTGGTTATTTTCTTTGTGATGTTTTTTAATACAAGGAAGTGTGGCTTTATTTGAGTTGATTCAGTCCACTGCTTATGGTTGATTGAGGGATTGTCAGAAGTAACTTTTAAACTCCAGATCCAGATGTATAGACATAGAAAGCTGCATTTTAACTATAGACTGACTTTTCTTCATCTCTCCACATTGTCTCCATCTCTGATGGACTGTGGAAGGGTCTCAGGGCCCCACATAAGCAAGCACATAGAGGATAGAAGCCTCTGCTAATTGCCAATGAAATTAGCTAAAATTCATTACCAATGAAATTAGCTAAAATAAAGGCTGCACAGTCTGAGCGCCAGAAGTAACACTTAAGTGTCACTGCTCTGAAACTAAATCATACTTGCCTCTTGACAATATTTTAACTGCAAGCTTACGAGGACTTGCCCAAACAAATGGTCCGCCACATAGGTAACACAAAATAGAAGGAGCCTCTCACTTGACGGCACAAATTGTTGTTCAGTCATTAAGTCATTTCTGACTCGCGACCCCATGGACCAGAGCACGGCAGGCCCTCCTGTCTTCCACTGCCTCCCGGAGATTGGTCAAATCCATGTTGGTTGCATCGATGACTCCGTCCAACCATCTCATTCTCTGCCGTCCCCTTTTCCTTTTGCCTTGAATCTTTCCCAAGGAGTCCTCTCTCCTCATGAGGTGGCCAAAGTACTGGAGCCCCAGCTTCAAAATCTGTCCTTGCAGTGAACATTCGGGGTTGAGTTCTTTCAAGATGGATAGGTTTGATTTCCTTGCAGTCCAGGGGCCATCATTAAATGCAAAGAGAGCCCTGTGTTTCACAGTCCACGAAGCCCTCTGCAGGTGCCTTTTAAAAAAGCTGTTCGCAAAGCATGATCAAGAGTTGATCTGAAAGCAGTATAGCCTTACCTCCCGCTTTTCTCTGTCTCTAGGGGCAGAGGGATGCCTGAATCGTGTTGGCTATATCTGGGGTCTCTCCGAGTGACGGGAAACCCCGCAAAGCAAAGCTCCTGATCATGGAGAGGAGCTCCATATGCAGAAGTTTCCCCCTTCACACATTCTGTCTCCCATGGAAGTAGCAAGCAGCGGGGAGGACTGGAACTCTCTCCTGTTCTCCTGAGCCTGGACTGGACTGGGGTTACCTGCAGGAGAGCTTGAAGCTGATCAGCCATCACAACCTCTACTAGCTTGCTTTAAAAGGATACATTGGTGACAGGTCTGTATTTGTGAATATTGTCTACCACCAAGTTAGTATTGGCCTAATGAGTGTCTCCTTGAGGGTTCATTAATGATAGCAGTAGTCCTTCCTGTTGTTACAAGCCAGGACAGCCAAGCATCTAGTGAGGACGTGGTGGCCTTACAACAATCAAGCATCTGGCCTGCTGACAACACAGGCTGAAATTGTGCTTCACTCACTGGAAGGTGGGGTGTTTCACTTCGCTGGAAGATGGGGTACAGTGGATAGCTTGGCTCAATCTACTGAATGGAAATTGTGTGCAAGGTCCTGATGGATGGCCACCACGTTGTGTTTTTAAAAATTAAGAAGCAGAACAGAATATTGTGTACTGCAACATTTGCTTAGTTAAATGTGTTTCCAATTAATCAAGCAAACTGCTGACAAACTATTTAGTTTACAGTTGTTTATAAACATTGCAGAATGTGTCAACTGGTTTAAAAGAGGCATTTGTTCCTCTGAAATGATTTGATGTAGCACCTGTGTGTCATTGTACCATGTGCTTGTTTTTCTTCCATTTGTTTTCTCAGAGGCACAAAAACAGATTCAGATTAATTAATTAATTTTTCTGAACATTCAACAGGCTAAGATTTCTTTTAATAGGCTAATAGCTCATGTGCAATTCCACACAGACCTACGAAAAGGAGAAAGGCCATGCCTTCTTCCACTGACACAAATAATAACCTGCCATTTCAGAAACGTTTTAAGAGAGGAATAAAAGCGCTTTAAATCAATAATTTTGATTTAAATTTCCTCAAGAGCCTTGTGCTGCTCTGCTCTGCCAGCTTTACAGATCGCTGCTTAAAAGTGTTCTTTAAGACTGGACCAGAAGCTGCTAGCCAACTGGTTTTGTCAACATCTGCACCGAGCCATCTTGTAAGGCACCATAAAAAGTAGCTGGCGACAAGAAACGAGAATACAAAATGAGGCTGTGCCTTCTCTCTTCTCTTCCATGCTCTTTTCTATAGTTCTCAAAGCTACCTCTTGCGTTCAGAATTGGTAACAGTACAGAGCAAAGGAAGAAAGGGTTCTTCATGAGGGGTTGGCTATTGGGGTCCCCTGCATAAATCTTTCTCTTACTGACAGAGGCCAAAGTTTCAATTAAGATTTGACCATAAGTGGACACCGTCTCATGCTTATATTACCTCTAGCTTTCCTTGAGCGCTTGTTAAGCTACTTAACAAGATTTCTCCGGGGTCTGCTGCCGAGACGGCGGAGGTCCCCCGAACACCAGCTAAGTATATGCTAGTAATGAGAATAAATCATATTCATATACCAATTTCCACCAGTCTTATGTTAGAGCGCCCTGCATAAATATCCTCTGCAGAAATAAATCAGAAACATTAGCAAGAGCCCCGCCACGTGAAACAGAAGAAGACTTAACAGTTATCAGGATAGTTAACAGAATAAACCTATTCAATAAATAAAATTGCTCTCTCCACCAATTTATGTCACTGCTGTACTTAAAGTGAAACCTTTTAAATGAGCAGATTTACTGTGTATGGAAGTCTCCACTGGGCCTGGGTAATTACACAAACGTGGGACGTTGCTTCTAGAGTGGATGAACGGATTGATACTTTTTTGATTTACTGCTGGAAACAGAAAAGATGGTAATGGCACAAAATAAGCTTTTTGCAAACCCCATTTGGCAGATGGAAAATGTTTGATTTACCTAGGGCATCCATCAGGTTCTATATGGTAGATTAAAGAAGATAGATGTCAAGGCACATGTGGAGGGTGGAGGCGCGTGCGGGGGGGGGGGCAGGCTACTGCTTCCCTCTTTGCAATGTTAAGTTAAATTAAAGGCTGGGGGGAAGGGGGAAATCCTATTGTGTTAGTGAGAGGAAGTCAAATATAATTCATTGGCTAATCTAGTAAATGGATCTTCTATACTGCTGAGGCTGGGAAAGTCATGTAAAAGCAATTGATGCCATTTTTTTTGTCTCTTCTCCACCCCAAACTATTTTGTGGGACTCTCCCCAGAACCCTTTGTTCCACCAAGAGCATCAATTCAGATGGTTCACAGCCCTCCGTGCACCAGTTAACACTCAGGAAACCCCATGTTTCAAAACTAGAAGCATTTAAAAAAAAAAAAAACCTTTGACTTTATTTTACTTGCTTTTGGGTGGTCCATGCAGCCTTTGGATCCACCAAAAGAATCCATTGTTGGTTTTGATCCACTATTTCTATAGGGCGCTATCCAGTGCACATGGGCCCTATAATAATCTTGGAGCCTATCAACAACAACTATGCTAGAATCAACTCATAACATAAATATGAACAAATATTAAGGTGTTTAGTTGTTCTAATGTTTAATGTCTAAATGGCCCTCCAGGCCCAAATCTCCTAATTTAGAGGTACCTTGATTTACAAAACCTTGATTAATCTGTTTCAAATGCATTTTCATAAGTCGAAATGCGGTTCGCCGTAGGAATGCATTAGAAATGGATTAATTCTTTCCGGGGGCTAGAACAAAGACAGAAACACCCTTTTTTTGCACAAAACTCTTTATCAAGTACACTTAAAAGACATGCACACTGCACAAAAACATGACTAATCCAGAACAAACATTTCAAACAGCACATAGCATTTTTGTGAACATGATACAGAACCGTTTAGTGCAGTTTAAAGGCAAGGCACACTGTACAGGGACATGTCTGATCCTGGGCTAACATTTTTAAGTCTCACAGTTTTGAACATGATGCAGACACCTCTGTGCACTTTAAGGGCAGGCACACTGTAAAGGAAAGGAACCCCCCCCCCCACAGCCCCCATGCAAAAACAAAAGGCAAAACAATAATCAACCAATCTTTCCAACAGTAGAGAATTGCAGGAAAAAGCACTCCAAAACAGCCACAAACACCACCTAAATCTCTCTCTCTCTCTCTTAACCACCACTTCACACCTCCTCACTCCATGCCACGTGCAACCCACAGAGGTCTGGAAGCATAGTGCTGGCATTTTAAAACCTCTCAGATGCAATGTGCCCACAACTAAAAAAAAGGGTTTTCATACCTGAAAATTTTCCTATACCCACAGATTTATATTCATAACTTGAATTTTTCGTAAGACGAGTTGTTCATAAATTAAGATACCCCCCCGTGTGTGTGTGTGTGTGTGTGTGTGTGTGTGTGTAAGGTAGCGTGCAAGTGTTCCTTGCCATTCTCATGAAATACTAACATTTTCTTTACATGTGCATAAAACTGGGAGCAGGGTAAGTAATAATAGGCAATTTTATCACCTACATTTTGGTGATGTAGAGCTGTACCTGAGATATGATTCAGATCTATCAGATCACAGGGATGTTGTGACATGACTCAAACATGACACAAAGATAATAACTGTACAGTACAGTAGATACAATTATCCAAGTCTCAGCTCTTGAATGGGGGGTGGGATGTGGCTGAACAGAAACAGAGGTGAAGGTGACAATAAAGCAAATATATGCAAATCAAGGGGCAAATTGATGCAGTTTCTTGGCCTCAGTTTTTTTTTACTCTTTTCTAATAAAATCCCCACAAATAATTATCCTTCAGTATTTGGTATCATTTCATTACCAAGCACCCATGCAAATAGTTGCTCTTTCAATGTCAAGAGAAACTTGATTTTTTGCACTGCCAGGCAATCAAAATGAGGTTCATGCATTCAAGGCAAAGCCCATTTAAAACTGAGACAGGTAAACAACAGAAAGCAAGGGTAAAAATACTATAAAAAAAAACAAAACAAAAAAGCCCAGGGTGGCAGCTTTAATGTCTGTAACGTGTGACAACATCACGTGACATGGTTCTTGGTAGGACACAAAAAGCTATGTTGTCATCTATACGCTTTTTATCCATCTCTGCCAATGTTCTTGAGTTGTCTACTGGCCCAGAAGCAAAGCACCACGTGCAATTTGGAGGCATGAGAATTTCTGTACTGTACCTGGCAGATTTATGAAGCTGAACATGCTAATGTCCTCTGACCTGCTTAAAAATAAATATGGCCTACCAATTTGTCATTTTTACAACTATTTACAGCCCAAGCACTCTGTAAACCTAAGAATTCATTTTCCCCAAAGGAGGCTGGTAGTCTTTTCAGAATGCCTACAGCTAACAGACCTATAGTTTATCTGTAGTCCCTTCTTTTCTCTAGTCCTTCTCTTCAGCAAAATTAAATATTCTATGGACTTGACGTCTGCCAAGTTTGGTCATATAAGAAATGGCATTTGTAGGGAAAGGAAAGAATGAGGACATGTGGGCAGTCCAAGGCATTTAGTAGCTGGAAATTAAGCGAAAATATATAGCCCATGGGGAATTTTTCTCTCTCTTTCTAGCTAGCATTTTATTATCCTCCGGGACATACTGATGCTTATTCATGTTCTGGTTGTTGAAGTTAAAGTGGCCATAAGGAAATGGAAAATATGAGGGCCAAAGAAGTGAAACAACAAATAATATGAGTCAAAGTGATTATTTTAGCGAAAACAAGGAATAACCCCAATATGTATAAAAAGGCATTGGACTTACAAGAACCAGTGTCCTAAGGTATCATAGATCCTGATGAGATGAACAGACGTTTTGAAACCAAAAGACTAAGGCTGACTCCAGTTTTAGTCATGCTGAGCAGAATATACCAATTGCAATGAACACCCAGTTACAATCAATGGGGTTTATGTTACGTATGGCAGACTTGTCCCACTGATTCCAGTAGCTCTCCTCCAAATATGACTAGCTATGGCCCCAACTCTAAAATAAATAATGTAATAATGAAATTATTTTAGTAGCATAAAGACCATCTGACACATGTGCCTGAAGAAATGGAGTGCAATCCAAGCTGAATTAATATGTAATTTTCAGAGATGCTACAAGTCTTTGTTCTCTTTTTTTTTTTGTATACATCTAATCACTTCGGAGGATCACAAAAAAAATTCCAGTTTTAGACGTTAATGATGGCAACATGAACAAGTACTTTTGTTTCTGTTTTTTATTCACATGCAAATATGTCCAACATCAGAACTGCTGTAGCATGTATCTTGATGCACCTGTTAAAACAGCCTTCTCCAAACTAGATCTCTGATTTCGAACTATCTTCCTTTAAAAACCTGGCCCCGGAGGCCCCAACCCTGGCTAAAATAATCAAACATCAATCCCATCATGATTCAACCATGATTGCCCGATGTGTCTTTTGCCTGGTGTTCCTCCTAATACTCCATGTTACATGACAGAAATACCCAGGCCCAGTGCAAGACTGAAATGTGAGAATAAGGACAAATTCTCCCAGGCAAAAGGCAGCTATATGACATTTTTAAAAGGGCAAATCGAAAGCAATCAACACAGGGAAAAAAAGTTGTTGTGTAGCCTGGAATGTTAGCTTAGGATACTATAATGAACCTGGCAAGTGCTGTAGTGTTTTAATGTAAATTAACACTGGATAATCTCTTTGCATATTTAAGCAATGCACTTCAAATTAATTAATACATATTTAAGAGATGTCTCCTTGAACAGCTGTTATTTACTTCTAGACTTTCTCCACATTAACACAAGTTGCTTTGTTCTCCTCCAAAGTTATTCATGCTTCTTACGGTGCTTTACGAACATGCATGATGTAAAATCCAGCATTAGTGGCTCCCAAAGAGATAACCCTTTCTGATAACTTAATATTTTAACATTAAACATTCAAGCAATTTCCCAAAACAGAAAAGGTCAAATCATACTTACAGCATCTGCTTGCGACAGACAAGCAGATGCTTAACGCTACTACACAAATACGTGGAGCCGTGAACATGATAAAGGGGAGGCAATCAATCTTCCACAGTGGATTTTAAAGTCAAATTTACTTTTGATGCTAGTCCACTAAATCCGACCATTTTTTTCTTTGTGTCTGCCTCATTATTTAAGGCCACATTACAGGCCTTCCTGTGGTTTTTTGTTTGTTTGTTTGTTTGTTTGAAGTACAGTGGTACCTTGTATAAAGGAATTAATTCATTCCAAATAAAATTATGTGAAGCAAATTTTTCTTTATACAAATTTCCCATAGGAATGCATTGAAAACGGAGTAATTCCATTTTTATGTTGTATGGATTCACCCCATAGGTGATTATGTTAAGCAAATTTCCCCTATCTCTGGAATTTTTTATGTTGTACAGATTTTATGTTATACAAACTGTTTGTTACACAAGGGTCCAGTGTTCTTGAAACTGGCACACAGAATGCCTGTCATTGAACAGAGGTGCCACAAAATATGATACACTGAACACTGCACATTCAGAAACTCCATGCTTCTTTGCAACTCATTTAGATATTGCTGTAGAATACAAATGCTATATTCCATCTCTCCACACACACAACCAAAGGACCATCTAAACTGCAGTCAAACACATTTAATAAGCATTTCCGTTTTCTCACCAAACCTACAGGACTTAGGATAGTTTTGGTGGTTCTCTGGTCAAACTAGCATAGAAACCGGTGCAAATTGCTAAGCAGATGCTCTCTAAGTACGGAATCATAAGACTTGGAAAAAACCTGAATTCCATTCCAAGGTTAAATAACCTTCTATCAATCCATGCTAAGGGAGATCAAAGCAGCATCGTGACGAAGAGAGATCTAGGACATCATTAAAATGTGACAAATTATGAATTCAAGATGAGGAGGATGTTCAAGCAAAAAGTAGGGGCACTGTTTTATTCATCCCCCCCCCCCCATTGGCCGAATGTACACATACTTCCACTAGAACAGCTCTATCTTGGAACAACTCCACAAGCACCACTAGCTATTACATTTTAAGTTAAACGAGTATAAAGGAGGGAATCATGTGCTTTTATTTTTATTCCTTGTTAAATTTCATCACTGTAGTTAACACATTACAGCTTCACCTTCCTAGTAATGAATAAATATGACTTCTAGCAAGTCAGCATCTGTAAAATCATGACTATCATCACTCCTGAACAGTCATTATCAGCATCTCTAATGCAGCTTCTAAATGCCTTTCTAGAATTGTGTTCGTAACACTTGAAAAACATTAGCCTGTTTATTAGCTGATGCCTTAGGTTCTAACGGCAGGGATTTCTGAAAAAAAATGCAGTTTCAGAGCTAGTGATAATTTCATCAAGAAAAAAATATAGCAGCACAAGAAAACTGAAAGGAAAGACTTCAGATACATACTTCTTTGTGATCATAGAATAAGAGAAGCATGCTAGAAACCTCTCCAATAATTTACACATGGATAAATTAAGTTGTGTAACCAACTACAGCAGATTTCCAACAACCAAGGAGGTACAGATCATGTTACAAGGCATCCATCCAACAGCAGAACAGGTATACATCTCATAACATGCTTGGTACTTCGTTATTTAACAACACTTCACCACAATGCACATAATTTAACTTGAATTTATGAAAATCAGCAACAGGATTTGGATGAAGTAGAGTTGTGCAGGTTTGAGGACTTTCAAATCAACTCTGTCCCAGTATTTGGCCAATACCAAAATAAGGTGTTTGGCAAGACTGCATCACGTGACAAACCCTCTGTCTGTAGTGAAATGACTATACAGTAGGACACCCATATCAATGGAGGACTGACTCCTGGGGGGGGGGGTGCTATGGATACTGAAATCAGCAGATAGTAGCAAACGCCCTGTAAACCCCCCCCCCAATTATTTTATAGAACAGAAAACACACACACACACACACACACACACACTGTTCTGTCAACCTAAGTGTCAGTAACCTAGTAAAATAGAGAGCTTATTCCTGTACTGCTTCTGCTGGTGTCTATCCTCAAGCACTGTACAACCATAGAACAGGTTCAGCACAGAATCCCTTCCCTTCTGTACTTCCCTATATTATGCATATAGGAAAGGGCTGAATGGAGCTTAAATCATGATTTCTGCATTCACAGCAGTGATTTGAATCCCCCAGTACAGTGTGCTCACTTAAAACACAGCAATGTAAGGAATTTCTTATTTTTCTCCATTTCACACTGCACTGTACTTGGCTCTTTTATTGTTCACCATTGCCCATTGCCAATCCCAGGTAACTGAATCAGTGGATAGTGAATCAGTGGATACAGGGGTCCCAATGTACTATATGTTTGCAATAAATCCTGCCCATGTCATTCTCTCAGTTTACTAATGTGCTCCATAAATCTCTTCACACGACTTGAGTCAATTCTATTTCCCCAGTAGCCTTCTTTCTTGAAATATGAACCAACGATCAAAGCATTTGCGGCCAAGTAGTCCTCCACGTTGTCCAGAGTCACTCCAGATCCAACCAGCACTGGAATCTTCACAGCATGCCCAACCTCTACGGAAAGTGAAAAAGAAAAGAGATATCTTAATAAACCCTCTTTGGATGCAAGGCAGGCTGGCAAATTGTTTTAACAGCGTGCAGGACCACACATGATTATGCAAGTTTAAGTAATAATTATGTCACCTATCTTGAAGGTTTTAACAGATCCAAGTACTGTTCTGATGTATCTATCACGGCTTAGTAAGCCACATTATGTTATGAGAGTTTGGGTCACCTATGCTTCTATTTGGGGGGCGTTAATTGGAGCAGTATTCAAGTTCTGCAGCAAGATTCTTACTTTTCAGACTCACCACCTTCTATGGTTATGAAGCAGCTGTTTTGCAAGAACAGCTGTTTTGCAAGAAGCCGTAGCAGTCATTTTGAAAACGGGCAACTGTGAGGGAGATGCCTCAGCCAACCCTGGTTGGACATCTGCTCTCACCCTGCAGCGTCAGGTGAGTCTGGAGAAAAGTGAGTTGCAGAAAAGCTGCCTGATCAAGGGCACCCAGAGAGGGAGGCAACAGCCAGGACAAAGGAGCTGGAAGGCAACGGCTTGGGCATTTTGATGGAAGAAGAGATGTGGAGAGACCAGTCGAGGCATCTTCTGCACCTCCAGAGGGGTGGAGGGCCAGGCAGAAAACCTCTGGAGCAGCCTCCTCTTACCTGGCCAGTTTGGCTGCAGACCTGGGGTAAACACATCAGCTTACCAGGCAAGGTAGATCCCGTAAGCTCCTCCCCAATAAAGCCTTGACATCCTGCCAACTGATGGGACCTGCTGAGCCAACCCCAACCCCCCCCCCCCGTTATGGTGGTGGAGGTGCCAGTACCAATGCCAAGGGCAGAAGAGACTCTGGAAGGTGCAGCTTGGCAGACACTGATCTCCTTCAGCTATATCAGCTGTCATTGAAATGTCAGCAGCTCAGGCCAGACTTTGTTCTCCCCTTTCAATTTTTCAAGGCCAGGACTTAAGGGACTCCAAGTGATGTTAACTGGGCCTTTACGGGGCAGACAGCACCCAGGGATTAATGCCAGAAACCCAACCCCTTGGGGAACATGATAAGGAAGAAAAGATAGCGGGAATAGGTCATGTTAAAACAATAAAGGCTGCTATTGTCCAGATGCCCAAGATGGAACCCATGGAATTGTTGTCAGAGGGCACACCATCCACCCAAAAGAGATTGGGCTGGTGATTCTCCTAGCAACTAGCCATGATAGCCATTTTGTGAAAGCATTCATTACACTTTCTTCCACTGTGGTTACCAAGAAAGGCTGAAGACCACTATGTAGGTTTGGGATCAATAAAAGGAATTAGTCCTTTTGTTTATAGTTGATCAGAAAGGCTGAACATCTTGAAGTAGATTCCATGCCAAGGGACCCCCTATCTCTTTGCAGTGGGACTTGGTTCCACCACTTATTTCTCAACTTCGTGGCATAACTCCGAGGCATTAACATTCCCCTTTGTAAAACTGCAAACTACTGCTCTACGCACAATGCTAAATATAAGCTTTTTAAAAGAGAACAGTACCATAATTGGAAAGAGAATCAGTAAACACAGCCCACAAAATGGCATAGAGCTCCTCAATTCCCACATCCTGTGACCAATGACAAAAAGTATAACAATTCTAGAAAGTGATATAAATACACTCTCGCATCAGTTCAGCTTTCAAAGAGACAAGTCATTAGATCAAAACATAAATTGGCGTAAGCTGTTGAGTGGGTTTATTTTGTAATATGATGAAAAGAATGCAACTGTGTCTACACTTAAACAGCAGCAGGAGGGCCAATGCTATAGACAAGCTCAATTTGCTGTCATAGATCTCCATTGGGGGGGGGGCAGGAGAGAGCCCATTCACCCAACTGCCCTATAATTCCATTTTTTCCCTATTCAGAACTGCAGCACTAGGATGCATCTCTCTGGCTTTGTAAGAGGCAAAATATAATACTGAAAAAACACTGAAATGCACAATTTCATCACAGGCTTCCCCTCCTTTGCTATGCTGGCTAAGGCTGAGGGAAGCTGCAGTCCAACCACATCTGGAGGGTTACACTTCAACAACCTGTTTTGATCTAAGGAACAGGCATCCACTCCCTTTGAGGAATGCAGCCTTACCTAGGAGTCCTGCACATTCAACAGATGGATCTCTCCTCACCCATGAATATCTAAGGGGTCAATCAATCAATCAATCAATCAATGACTGATTGATTATTAATAAGGGGTCAAATCTATGGGCGCTTTTACACGACCCCTAAAATCCGAGGCAAAGGGGTCCCCAATCCGGAGCTTAAAATTGTTTTCCCACCAGCTCCCGATTTTAAAAAAAAAAAGTAAGTACGACCACGCCCACCTAAGCGCGTCCCAGCGCATTTTCCAAGTACTTGGTCTCCGAAGGTGAAAAATTTCTGATGCGGATGTAAAGCAGTGAGTGCCGGGCTCTCCTCGCCTTGTGTTTTGTTTTTGTTTTTTTGCCCCACGCCCCTTTAAGAGACTGGAAGAGATTGGAATGCTTCCCGGGGCAGCTCCCAATGGCAAAGCGGAGCTGAGCCTGCATTTTTTCCCTCCCTTTTTTTCTCCCTCCTCTCACACAGACAGGAGCAAGGAAGTGCGGAGGGGTGGGAACACAGGAAGAGCGACAAACCCCCAAGATCTCTGGTCCGAATTTAAGTGGCCAGCGGATCTTAGGGGTCGTGTAAAAGCGCCCTATAAAAAGAAAGCAAATCATGGTTCACATTTTATTCTGTTGGGCAATTATTAATCTAACTGCTCGATTCTGAAACATGTACTTGCTGTACTTCAAAATGATGTAACACATTTGTATCAAGGAAAATCTGTCTCCCAATGACTTCCAGTTATTCTCATTTATACTTTCATTTCTTCTGACTATGTTGTTCTTACCGGAATGTCAGTCCCCAAGCTAAATCTCGTATTCCTCCCCCCATGTTAAGAGTTATGTTTTTAATTTACCTTCATTAGAAATAACCTTTCAAAAAAGGTTATGAAGAATGTCATCATTCATGAGCTACAGCTATCAAAAATGAAGCCTTTTCTTTTTTTTTAATTAAGAGAAATGAGAAATATTTTCATGCACTTATATAGTTATCAGCTTACTATGGCAGCTAGTTACAACAAGAAAAAAACCCTGAAACATTTGTTCGAGGTGGCTATGGTGAAGAGAATTTCTACTCACACTTTATACTAAGCCTAATGGGTTCAAGTTAAATCATACAATGGAAGAACTAAAACAACAGTCACCTATCCTATCCTATTTGCAGAAATGGGCAAAAAGAAATCTTTTCCACATAAATAAAAGCAGAGAACTCTAGTTGATGTGAGATTTTTGACTGTGCCAGGAGAACTGAGAACAATACCACCAACAGGCTAAAATCAGCTTCAAGTGTAGACTTCTAGAATGGTCAAATCTGAGACCTCAGACTGAAATGCATCCATCCTCTTCAGGAATTAACATTCACATCAAGAGAAGAGAACTGACAGTTCCAGTAGTGATGGGGGCACAGAAATTCTTGAAGGACAGCTACTGGGCAGCCCTTGTAGCATTACATGATACTGTTGGAGAGGTTTTATTTATATATATACCGGTATATATATCTATATAACAAAAGCAACCCTGAAGCTCACTCTTTGTCACTAGTGCTTTGAAGGCAGCAATGGTAAATGTTTTCTGAATTCTAATACAGTATCTTGAAAACCCTATGATGAGACAATCCAAAAAGGAAACAAAATATATTACTGAAAAATGAGATTCTTAAGTAGGAATGTAATCACCTCCTGGGGAAGAATAAATGGAAAGTAACCAAGCAACTGGGTTAAAGCCAAAATGACATCTACCTGAAGATGAGCAAAGACACAAAGGTAGAGTCCAGTTCTGTATGATACACAAAACTAGAACAGAGAATGTAAGAAGTATGAAACCAAGTATCTCTCAAAATTATAAAACAAAACCCGAAACATTTAAATATTGTAATACTTGGGGTCAGTGAACTCACATTGACTGGAACCGGACATTTTCAATCAGATAATTATGATAATCAGAAGAGAATAGTTCTCAATTGGCAAAGGTGTCGGACCAAAATGCACTTGACCTCCTTATTTGTGCAAACTACATCTTACATGAGAGGAAAAACTAGGTTAAATTCAGTTGAAGGAGCAATAAAAATCAGTGGAAGAGACATCAGTTTATGGAGATGATACCATATTACTGGCGGAAGGCTGCAATGACGAAAAACGAATACTGAGGAGTGTTAAAGAAGAATGTGCAAAGGCTGGGTTATTGTTGAATGGTAATTCCAGACAAAAATCAAAATGAAACAAAATAAAAAACCAAAGACATGTGGCATCTTAAAGACTATATATTTTAGTGTAAGCTTTCGTGGACCCATCCACTTCTTCAGACATAGAGTAGCAGAATGACTACTATATACAAGTGGTACCTTGTATAAAGAAATTAATTCGTTCCAAATAAAATTATGTTAAGCAAATTTTCCTTTATACAAATTTCCCATAGGAATGCATTGAAATTGGAGTAATCCCATTTTTATGTTGTACGGATTCATCCCATAGGCGATTGTGTTAAGCAAATTTCCCCTATCTCCGGAATTTTTTTATGTTGTACAAATTTTATGTTATACAAATTGTTTGTTATACAAGGGTCCACTGTATATTAATCCATTCTGGAGGTCAGAAAAAAGGCATTCCATTTAACATTTTCTTAAACTGAGGCATCCCCATTCTTTTTGTCATGCAAATGTCACACAACCCCCATTTCCATTGTGTGTGTGTGTGTTGTTCAACATATATAAACACACAGAGACACAGAAAAACATACATATATGTTGAATTGATAAGAAGGCAAAATATACCTATAGGAGAGTTAGACAACTTTAATAGTATAAATAATATACCTAGTATCACTTATAAAGCCCAGTATTGTTCAGGGCCAGGCTATTTGAAGAACCATATTTCCCCTATAAGCCTTTCTGGCCGTTAAGATCTTCAGAGTGGGCCTTCCTCTCAGTCTTGTTTTCATCACTGCCATGTTAATTGCAATAGGAAAACAGATAACAATTTGCAATGATATGTATCCAAATCCGTCTGGGTATCAAGGTCAAAGTTGTTTCATGTTTGCAAAGGTTTCAAGCCGTATCCACTGGCCTGTTTTTACAGGTTTCATTCATCTACAGGCGGAAAAGCCCTGAAGTGTCACCAGGGAGCCAGCAACTAAACTCATCCATTCTATGTCATTCCTTATTATAATATCTGCATGTCAAAACTGGACAATGAAGAAAGCTAACAATGAAATATAAAATACGTTAAAGTATAGTCTTCGAGGAGAGCCTCATTCTCATGAGAAGTTAAAATGAGTCTAAGAAAGCTATCACGCTTGGGGTGTATCACAAGAAAGCAAACCTTGCTGGACAAGAGTATAATATTAGGAAATGTCGAAGGCAGCAAATAAAGGAGACCTAAGATGAACAGGTTTAAAGGAAGCCACCTCCTCTCCGAGACCTGAGCTGGGCTATTAATGACATGACTTTTGGGGTGGGCTTAAATTCAGTTTGCCCTAAGTCAGAAGAAACTTGATCTCACATGATGGCAACATTCCATCTCAAACTCACTGGAAGGACAGCACAGCAGCATACAAATGTAGCTAATAAACAAGCAAAGAGCAGTTTCGTATATCGCAGAAGCTACCACGGTCCTCACCTTCTAATTCCTTGGGGTCTGCCTTCAATCCAGTTGCACTTCCAGTCACCACCACCCCGTCAGCTAGGAAGAATTCAGCAGCCTGAGCTGTTTCGGCTATGCTGACATCAGCTGTAAGAGCGTGAGCACTGTCGACAGCAGAAACATCACTAGTTTATTTTGTGCAGTGATACCTGCCGTAACTAGTGCAGTCGTAAAAACCTTCACTCTCTTTGCTAAATAACTGATGGATTATGTTTCAGTCCCCTTAAGATTTAATATATCAAGAGTAACGCGTGTCAGGATTACATGTTTAGCTAACAGCCACCCATTCACAGTGCCCCCCCTCAACAATATACCTGTTACATCTATTCAGATATTCAGCTTATCTGTTTGTTACTATGTGATGTATCACAGAAAGGACATTTTTATCCACCCAGTCCCATTTTACAGCCTAGAAAGCACTAGATCTGCCATTGTTTTACAACCTCTCACCTGCTCAGTATCTTAAAAGGCTCACTCACAAGCAGGACTACCTGTGTGGCTGAAAATAACAAAGCCCCTGGTTCATTTAATTACTAGGGCCCCGTCATCCCTCTAGCATCTACCCATCATTCTTGTTTGAGAGGAGCCTTCATAGTGGCCCTCCTCGACAAAGTAACTGTCTACCAGATAGAGGTCGCAAAATATGTTTATCATGGGACCCCATTTACCTGTGTTTCTTTTTAATGTCAGCAAAAATCTGAACATGTTCCGCTCCAATGTGCTTCCGGTATCTTAGCAAGTCACCTGCACAGGCGTTTATAAGCCCTTCGTCTGACACATGAGAAAAAACATAGCCTTCTGCTCGGATAAAGTCAAGACCTACAAATGGTAATAAACCAATATTACTAGAATAAATCTGAACAAGCAGCAGTTAGAAACAGGCAACCATGCTCCATGACTAGGCAATCCCAAACACAAATGGGATGTGTTAAGGCAAATGCCGCATTACAGCGCTGAGTGAATGTGCACTGCTGGATCATGCTTGCTCTGTGACCTTGTGCACAGCTTCATACTTTATCCTAAATACCCTACAGGTGGTTTTAAATAATGAGATAGCTGGCAGACATGTATTTCCAGGCCAGGAATTAGTGGGTAATGAAATAAGAAGAGGAGCAGTGCTTCATATAGAAACTGAAATATAGAAAATTATTCCACCATCTGTTAGATTTCTCCATATATTGCTGTCATTATCCTCCCACTGGCAAGCCAGTTCTATGGTCTGTGAGCTTTACTAGATTTACCACCTGAAATCTTTGAATTGACATTTTATGAATGGAACTGCAGATTTTTTTAAAGACCAAAAGCAAGTCATTACTGCATGTCACTGATTATCCTTAAAGCTTAAATCCTGGTCAATATGGCATCAAACACATGGGTTAGTGTTATTATGATGGCACTAGAACTAACTGACGATGCCAGCCAGTTTTGCAGTTCACAGCAAGGAGAGAGAGATCACGCCAGAACAGCATTTAATTTTGACCTAATATTTATTAATTCTTCTGTCAAAGAGTCAGATACTTTAAAAAAATCACCAACAACAGGATTTCGGGTCAAGAACTCAGGCCAGATTTGGTAGTATTGACTGAATAGTGCTGGAAATTATCAGGGAGATAGCAAAATGTGATTTACGGTGCAATGTGCATCTATATTTGTATCTTTATCACCTCCATAAATGCTCCCAAATCTCAGTAATATGCATCCTTCTGTTCAGCTCCAAACAGATGTAGTTAATTAAAAGAGGATCTATACACAGGAAATTATGCACTACTGATGAACACATGGTACACCTGTTAAGAATGAAGCAGTTGTGAACAAAGCCTGGCAAACCATTTCAGATATGGGAGAGGTCATGCTGTTCACACACAGATGTGAGAAAAATGAAGAGAGAACGTAGTTATAGCCAACACAATGGAATTTGTATTCTTGTTTTCCATTAAAAACAACAAGATACTCTATGACAAAGCAAGCGCTTAAATCAAGAAATAGAAAATAAAGTTGAACTCATTTCTTTTCCCTATGTTGTTCACCGCCCAGAGTACCCATGGGAAAGTCAGGCAGTTTATAAATGCAAATAATTTATCAAACAGTAAGGTATCCTCAATCCTGCTACTGGACACTAAACAAGTCTACACTTTACTAGTAGTTGCAATGATTTTTGGATATGGCAGAAACAATCAACAGACTTTTTACTTATTTCCCATCTGTGTGGTGTTGGTATTTCTTAATTGCTTATGTAATGTTATATTTTAACATGATGAATAAAATATTTTAAGACAGGGTGTTCAAATATTTTCCAAATCACTTATAAAAAGTATCATTGAAACCTAGCCCTACTCCCTTGTACATATTTCCCCTCTCTTGCATCCTTTTTATGAGAATGAAGTTTTTTTATTTTATTTTCATTTAATACTGTGAAGAGGAAATATGAACAATTATTAATTCTTGATTTTAAAACATTATTTTGTAGAGAAGATAGAAGAGAAGATGGATTGACAGAATAGAGTTTGCAAGTGCTGAGGAAGCTGTTGAGGACAGGACATTTTAGAGATCACTCATTCATAGAGTTGCCATAAATCAGAAATAACTAGGCAGTACATAACATAAAAAGTTAAGGCTGAAAAAGAACAATTTTTGGTATGCATCTAATACAGTGGACCCTTGTATAACAAACAGCTTGTATAACATAAAATCTGTATAACATAAAAATTCCGGATAGGGGAAATTTGCTTAACAGAATTGCCTATGGGGAGAATCTATACAACATAAAAATGGGATTATTCCGTTTTCAATGCATTCCTATGGGAATGTGTATAAAGGAAAATTTGCCTAACATAATTTCATTTGGAACAAATTAATTCCTTTATACAAGGTACCACTGTAACCATAAAAGCAGTGATGCCACTTGAGTTTGTGCCAAGCAATATGCCCTACACCAGGCCTGCCCAAAGTCCGGCCCGGGGGCCAAATCCGGCCCATCAGGCCATTCTGAGTGGCCCACGGGTGGCTGGCCTGCCCCTCCCTCCCCCCCTTCGCCCCAATTTTTTTAAAAAAAAATCTTCTGCCAACACTGACACCGCTGGGAAGCTTGGGCAGATGGGCGGATAGGCGGTCTGCTGCCACTGGCACCACAGGGGAATGTGTGGGGGTGGGCAGGCCAGCGGGCCTCTGCCACTGCCAAGGAGCTTTGGGGTGGGCTGGCGGGCGAGCCGTCGCCAACGCTGGGAGCTTGGGGGGGGTGCAAGGTCGCACAGATCACCTCTTCCAAGGGGCGACCTGTGGCCACGGCTCCCTGTGCTTCCTTTGGTCCCCACCTTCCTCCCTCCTCCTTCCTCCTCCCCCTTGGTCCCCACCTCCCTCCCTCTCTCCCTTCCTTGTTCCCCACCTTCCTTCCTTCCTTCCTCTCTTGGTTTCCACCTCCCTCCCTTGGTCCCCGCCTTCCTTCCTGCAGGTGGGATTGCAAGGGGTCAGTGGGTGGGGCTTATGGGTCAGCGGGTGGGGCTTGCAGTGGGATGGCAGGGTCGGGGAGCAACCGGCCCCTGACACATTCTCAGCCACCAAATCTGGCCCTCCTTACAAAAAGTTTGGGCACCCCTGCCCTATACTAACCAAATTATGTTTCACCTAGGGTGTGCATACATGAAGATGTCTGTCTGACTGACATGTAGCAATCAGCCATGATTAATGGAGAGAGGGAAAACAAAGCACCCCAAAACTAATCTGCAAAGTATGGTTTTCAGAAATTCAGGATTACACTTACTTACATTGGGCCTGAATCATGGATCTAAATAATGTGTGTGCTTATCAGCCAGAGATCAGATAATTATGTTTGGTTGTTTAAAACATTCATTCCTAGAAAGTTCTACCATTTCCTGCATCCATCCATATTCACTCAAAGGTTAGTCTCCTGGGTTCAACTGCAACTCTAAGTTTGCATTGGATCAGGTTCCAAGTTTTGTGTGAATTAAAAAATTATTGGAAAGCTTGGAGAAATATTCAGAGGTCCATTTGATTCAAAATAAATGAAGAATATAAAATGCTTTTCTAAGGCAGAAAGGGGGCAATCACACTCAAGAATTTTCTAGAAACACAGAATGTTAAGAAGAAAGGAGGAGGTGTACTTGAAATTATAAAGTGCACTTTAATGTGAAGATGTATCTGCTGTTTAATCAATTCTGTTTACTGACTCAAGATCCTAGTTGTTTAAGTAAACCAAATCATTCATCTATAACAATGTAGGAGGGAAATTACCATTATATTTTTTGAAAATAAAATATATTATGAAAAAAGTAGTGCCAATCTAAGAAACAGATGTTAGGTATAATGGGTAATTCATCTGTCACCGTTTGCATCCAGATACATTAAAGCGATTGTATAAAAGTAATGTGTGCTTTCAGTATTAATCACCTACCATTCTTGCACAAGACAAAGAAATGAAATGCTGAAACTTTTAAACCAGCATTTCAGCCGATAAAGACAAAGCGGTGTTGGCAGAATTTGTATTATTAATCCCCAACTATAAAGAGGTTGACTTTTTGTTCAAGTAAACTTTCTCTGCTTTTATATGAAATACACCAGGAAAGATTTTAAGCTATATTTTTCAACCCCATGAAGGGTTCTTATCTGGTGCAAATGAAAAATAAAACACCCACTCAATACTTTGCACAATGGTTTGCTATGTACATTTCCTGATTAAGTGCCCTGCAAATAATATAAAAAAAGAACAAATGAAAAAGACTTTTTATTTGGCGTCTAAAATATTAAAAATAAGAGAGTTTTAGAGTCTAGCAGGATTCTTCTCTAGACTTGATACTGAAGGTGAAGAAGAGGGAGAACAGCCCAGTTCACCTGGAGCAGAAGAATCCTACATCACCTGGGATGAACATGATACTACAAGCTGATGCAACAAGCTTGGAGCTTCCATCTTGGGACATTACATGAGTGTAAATCCTGACCTTGCAACATCTGGTCAAGATAACTTTGGAGTTTTTCTGCTTCACCCCTAGTTCCCCTCAAAATGTAAACTATCCACCTGAAGAAACATCCTCTTGGACTTGAAAACTCATTTTAAAAATATTTTAGTGGCTCAGTAAGAACATTATGTACCATTGTTTGTGAATAAGCCAGAAGATCCTTGTGCCCATTTGGGGGGGGGGGGAGAGAGAGAGAGAGAGAGAACACGGAAAGGATGAAAGTTGCAAATATTCCCCAAACCACCTAGTTGTATGACTTCACCTTTGAACTCACAGCTAAGATGGACACTACCCCTTGGCCTGCAGTCAGTTGAGGTTAATTTAATTTGTGCTTAAATGAATTTCATTAATTCCACTGAGGTGTAATAGTTCATTCCAGTAGATTACGACTATATCCTGAGGTATAACTAGAATTAGACAAGTAATCATAATGATAGAAGATTAATCCCTCATATCATTTTATGAATCTAAAGGGAAGAAGGCCATCGATGGATATGTATCATGAACATGCATAAAGCAACGGTTAATATGGCTATGGAAAAAAAAAGTTCAGATAGAGCTCATGAGATGTCTCTCAACTTTGTGTTCAGAGATACTGGGTTAACATCCTATTGTGTTGTCTCTGTGTGAGAGAATTTACAGGCCAGCAAATAGTGAGGTAAAAGGTAAAGATTCTCCCCCACACACACACACGCGTGTGTGTGCTAGTCATGTCTGACTCTAGGCAGTCCCGTTACCTGAAGCCAGTGCAACAGCTATAGCCTGTTGATTTGAAGCACTTAGAATCTGAACACCTACTGGAAGGAGAGGACATGTTTGTTTCACACTCGTACAAATGACGGCCATGGCGGCAGTGATTTCTGCCCCAACATTGACCACATAGGGCAGATCGTGCATGTTTTCCACAATTAAGCCATCCTGTGGGAATGAACACAGAGGAAGTTAAATTAGGATCAGGCAAGCTCCTCAAAAACAAATAAAGGGTTTTGTATTTAATTATTTTTTAAAAAAAAACCAGTTAGGTAAGGCTCAATAATATGCATTGAAATCATGTAGCAGGCAGTACAGAACAGTATGTGTTCATCTAGGCTTATAGCTGAATATTGTATATACAGTGGACCCTCGTATAACAAATGGTTTGTATAACATAAAATCTGTACAACGTAAAAATTCTGGAGATAAGGAAAATTTGCTTAACAGAATTGCCCATGGGGCGAATCCGTACGACATAAAAATGGACATGATTAGGGATTACTCTGTTTTCAGTGAATTTCTAGGGGAAATTTGTACAAAGGAAAATTTGCTTAACAGAATTTCATTTGGAACAAATTAATTCCTTTATACAAGGTACCACTGTATCTGTATATCTTATATCTGTATATTGAGACTGTGTTTATACAAAGTAATGCAAAAGCCCCATTACAGTGCAATAAAGAGTCGTATGAGCCTCTAACATTATTGTGATAATGGAAGCGAGAAGCAAGCTCAAGATGAAAGCATGATGGAGATATGTCATCTCCAGGCTTAAAACCAGTGCACTTCAAAGGCCAGATGCAGGGGAGTGGTATGAAGAGACGGAGATCTAGTCTCGTGTGCTCCCAGAGGCATTTGGTGGGGCCACTGTGAAATACAGGAAGCTGGACTAGATGGGCCTTTGGCCTGATCCAGCATGGCTCTTCGTATGTTCTTATGAGGATGTCATACTACATTCCACCAAATACCATTTTTTTCCTTCCAAAGAAGAGATTGTGAGAATGACTCTGCTGGTACCAACATCTGCTTGTTCCTGGACTGCAACTCCCAAAAGCCTCCACCACTCACTGTACTGGAAGGAATTTCTGGGAGTTTCAGTCCAGGAACATCTGGGAATCCACAGGTTGAGAACCACCGATATAACTGTTGCTGCTGCTGAATCATTCCTGGTCTCTTACACCTTCCCTTTTTGTGCAGCTGGTGCTGTTTTGAATGCAGAAGCAACAACAGAGTATCACCTTGAGTTTCAGTTACATAGTATCACCTTTGCAGTAATTCCCTGGGAGTATCAGATGTGTCATTATTTTTTACCTGGCCCCTTATCAATTCCAACATCCCCCACTGATCCCACATTCATATACCAGGCATTAATATGAACCGTTATCACTCACATGTGGATTCAAAATTGCTCAGTGGATAATTCTGTTCCTTCCATTGATTCTGGGGTCACGATGGTCACGGTGGTCCATTGATTCTTATAAATCAGAACTGCAGCCTTTATGATTTACAGCACTCAGCTATTGCTTTTGCAGATAAAATTCTAAATAGCAAGTCATCATTATTTCCAAAGTGTCTTTAAAATGTTATGGCACCACTTAGGTGAAAACGTAAGTTTTTGTTTAAAAAATGAATTATAAAAATTATTTTAATAAAAATTAATAAAATATTATTCCTTGCAAAAAGTCAGCTGTGTCTATTTATAGACCCATTAGAGAATCAATTCAGTTTCATGTTTTACTGCTAAAGTGGCTTTGCCCACCAGTGGAAAGTACTTAAATTGCACAGGGAAGCTGATGTTTCCTGAAGTATGCTACTGAAAGGCTTATTGGCCAGAATCCTCTTGCGTCTACAGTGATATATTAACTTGAAGCAGTATATCTCCAAACTCCCATAATTCTAAGCTTAGATTGCCAATGGCAAAGGACTGTGGGAGTTGCTGTCCAAAACATCTGGAGGGCCGAAGTTTGGACATGCCTTAGTATTACACTGGTGCACCTGCAAATGAAAATTTGGGCCACCAAGTAGTAGTTTTAAAATGCAAGAAATTCTGAAAGGAGCAAGGAATTGCAACTCCAATAGAATATTGCTTATCACTTCTTTTAAATATTCCACCAATGACTATGCCTTCTATTGCCATGAATAGCTGGTACAGTATTGGAAAATATATTCAGTCTCTTTCCGGCCAATAGCTGAGAATAGCCCAACTCTCCTTTTTAAATTACATGACAGTAAAGTGTGATGTGAATGGGATTGGATTAGGGACAATAGAAAAGCTAACAACAATGATATACAGAAGCTTAAGTTCTTAGAACAAAAGCCAGGAAGGTCATGACTGTAATGGCTTCTCTTGTTTTCAGACCGCAGCAACAGGCATTCTAAGACAGTAGTTTTCAAATTCTAGACCTCTCAATGTTTTAGATTTCAGCTGTGTGAAATCTGGGTACAGGGTTCTGAACTCCAAGCCCAAATTGGTCCAGAATCCTCAGTAGCACCTTCCAAGTTTAGAATAAAACCCAGGTCAGATTCAGTATCCCAACAGAATCTGAGCTGCTAAGCCTCCTTACAGAATCTTCTGCCAGCACACCCAACAGTCAAGAATTATGGAAGTTGAAATCCACAATGCCAGCAGTTAAAAACCACTGTGTTTGCATGTGTTGATTTCACCATCTAACATATTAATGACAAAGCACCATAGTCTCTGAAGATGGATCCTCAGACAGAAACAGTGGCATTGGAAGGTTCAAAGAAACAGCCTGGCATGCAAAAGTACACCCATGCTTCAAGGAAAGGAAAGCTCTTAAAAAAGCAATTTAAGAATATCCTATCTGGAGGGGAAGGGGTATAGAAAGTCAAGGGAAACGGGAAATTGAATTGAGTGTTCTAGAACAGGACATTGTTGTCTGCCACGGGGAACAAAACTAAGAATACGTTTGGTTGCATGTTCTATTAGTTACAAAGAATACGCATTTCCACGGATTAAGCTTTAATAAAGGATCAAATAAGCCAAATTACTCAACAAAACACATTTTCTGCAAACTAATTTTACTAACGTACTTCTGCGCTACATGGAGAAGCATTTGCTTTTGCCAGTCCTGCATTACTTGCAGTCATCATCACTACAATGACAGCGAGCCAGAATTCTAGCTTTACGGAGCCAGGGGGGAAAGAATCTTCATAGCTTCAAAATGAAAATTTTAAGAGACAAGCTAGTGACTTTATGTTGCCAAGCATCACCACAACCTGAAGGTGCCGGCTTTCCAATCATATTGAAAATTGGCTATAGAAACGATGGCCAGAATTCTCTTGGTTAGCGTAGTAAATTAAACTAGAGGAAGCCCAACAGAATTTACAGAGGAGCTGACCTGCCTGAACCCCACTGCTTCAATGGGCCTCTTCTAGAGTCATTTGCTACACTAAGCAAAAGGATTTTGGCTGTTATGAAAAGTAAGTCTCAGTACAGTAGGACCCCCATATCCACTGATGCATTAACCACTGATTCAGTTATCTACAGTTGGCACAGGAAAAAATAAATAAGTAATTCAGCAGCTGCAAACCAACCTACTGTCACAAATAGCAGCCATAAAGCAAGCTACTGTTGCAAAACAGCAGTTGGGGTGGGTTGACGTTCTCTCTTATCCACAGTTTTCATTATCTACCAGAAGGCCTGGAACCAATGCCCAGCGGATACGGAGTCCTAATGCATACCCGTTTTTAGAACGATGAAGCCAGGACCTAACAAAATGTTAGGATATATCACTGCATACAATCTTGTCATGGCAGTTCTGATTATTTTTGGCAAAACATGCATATAGCAACTACAAATTTTCAGCACAGATGGCTTCATGTCTGAGCATTCACTTGTTTTCATTAATACGCTCCAACATTATAAACCTTCCATATTTATGTTCTTTTAAAAAAGAATCACTAATGCATCAAACAAGCTCCATTCTTTTAAAAAAGATTTGAGGATTTGTTTTCATCAGTCATGTCTATATACCACTTTTAAATAGTGAGATGCACTAGCAACCCTCTCTACTCCACTTTACAGTTTCGGAGGCGGAGGGAAACACCATGAACTTTTTAAGGGCCATGGAAGAGCTATACTGTAGTGACAAGAAAGGCCGTGCGACTGATAGGTCAATCATATCACTCCACTTAAATGTGTCCAAATATACCCATGTTGAACTGTCTGAAAGGTTTCTATCATGGCAATCCAAAACGTTTAATAGGGTAATAGTTTTATTGAGGCCAATATCGTATTGTCCAAATTAACAAGCACGTTTGAGTTCTTGGGGCAGAATGTCAAGGAAGCTGGAAAAGGAGGGAATCTGGAAGTAGCGTCATTGCTTTACGACTCGACAGCTTGCAACCGTCTTAAGATGGAATCTACCGGAGAAGTTTTGCAAACCCAACAGGGTAAGTCTCAGAAGCCCAAGACACATTTTAAGAAGGATTAAGGGCTATTGCAAAAGCAAAAAAAAAATTGATGTTCTTCATTCTGACAACTATAGCATCTAATAGTTAGTTCAGTTTTAAGCCCATAAGGCTCTTGGGAGACAGAAAACAAAAACAAACAGAAACATAATAGTCTTTATATTAACAAAGCTGGAAATTAATTTTTAAGTTAAAAAGTCAACAGAAGCCAACTTTGAATAGCATTACTTAGTGCCTGGAAATTATTATTTCATGGGTTTAAACTACCTCAAGCGGCCAAAATTTCTAATGCACCCCATACGAATTATCAATTAATATTAAAGAACCACATGCATTTGCAGAAGTAAATCCCCCGACATAAGTATATCTTCAGCTGTACTTCATACACGGAGCCTATACTCTATTTTTCTGTTCAGTACTGGCCATTTCATTTTCCCAGTAATTTATCACCTTAACAGCTTTCTTCTTTACATCTCCCTTCAGGATCTGAAGCTTACATAAACTTTGCTTGGTCTTTAGCTTTTTCTCACTCACCTATTTGGAACTTAAGTTCTGACTCAGATCCTATAAAGATGGGGATTTATAAATCTAAGAAAGATGCCTACTGACAAAAAATAATAATTTGCCATAATTAAAGGAACAGCAAGAAAATAATTCTAGGGACAGAAACTACTGGTTCATTTAAGTCCAGCTTGAAAACTAGCAATGCTGGAAGTTTATACAGTGGTACCTTGTATAAAGGAATTAATTCGCTTCAAATGAAATTATGTTAAGCAAATTTTCCTTTATACAAATTTCCCATAGGAATGCATTGAAAACAGTGATCCCATTTTTATGCTGTACAGATTCGCCCCATAGGCGATTATATTAAGCAATTTTCCCCTATCTCCTGAATTTTTATGTTATACAAATTTTATGTTATACAAACCGTTTGTTATACAAGGGTCCACTGTACATTCATTGCAGGCAGGCTGACTGATGTAGTGTGTGGCAACAGAGGGATACCGAGGGGCAGTGTAACATATAAAACATCCCTTGACCTTTTAAAAGAACACAGATCCTGCTAAAAATCTCTCAACCTAGAGAAATTACTACAACACCGGAGGACCAAAGAGCCAGGAGCACCCAACTGTTGTTGCCTCTGGCTCAAAATGGCCTTTCAAGTCTTCCCTTCTAAATATACACAGCACACTGCTTGTTGTCAATGAACTGTCATAAGAAAGTTATGGCTGGGTGCTGGGCAACAGTACAGACAAGTGGAAACGCCACTTGAGCATACTGCTTTTTAATCAGATATGCCATTTAATAAGATATGTGACATTGCCTTCAAACTCTTTAAAAAGCACCCAACAGCCAGGGTGCCACGCACTAGCATGAGTATTGTATGTGCTTGAATAAACAGACCAAGAGCTTTATAAAAAGAGACAGACTAAAGACCAGATAGCTCAGTTTATTGATAAGTGGCTAAAACCTTCCAAAGACTTCAGATACAGGTAGTTCCAGCCTGCCATCTGAAATTATTATTTTTTTTAAAAAATCAGAAATGAAACTGCAACATTCTCTAGGCCAGGGGTGTCCAAGGAGGGCCAGTTTTGGTGAGGTGAAAATGTGTGGGGGCCGACAATTCAGCCCAATTGGCCCCCAGGGCGGACTTTGGACAAGCCTCTAGGACATGAAAGGAGGCAGGGAGGATGCTGCAGCAACGGATCTGGGGGTAGGTAGGCCGGGCAGGTGGTTAGGGGGATGGACAGAGGCAGGGAGGGCAGGCAAACCATAAAACTGCAAGCCGACATCTCTATCTGTTATGGGGAGGGGCCTATTGGTGGGGATGCACGACAGGCTGAGCTGGTGGGGAGAAGAGGTTGCGGGCCACTCAAAATCTGAAAACGGGCCACATTTGGCCCCCGGGCCTGGCTTTGGGCATGCCTGCCCTAGGCAAAGACTGAGGTATGCCAGTGAGCCTTCAGCTCTCTTGTGATGCCTGCTTCAAGATCAATGAGTGCACCTGTAAATGTTATGTTGTATCACCTATAGCTATACTGCAACATGAGTCAGTCATCAGCAAGGCAGAAGAGTACCAATGGCTCTCTCCATAATGTACGGCTTAAATCACTTCGAGATATTAAAGACCCTTTTATTTAGATATTCTTTCAATTACATGGATGCCTTTGAAACAGCTCCGGCCAAATTCATGGTCAAGTTAGCACAAGTGACTGTTTGTTTGTTTGTTTGTACAATGTGTACAATTTCCCTGAAAGACATCCTCCAAAAATAAGACCTCCCCGATAATAAGGCCTCCCCCGAACATAAGGCCCCTCAAAGCTACCTTAACTCTGGACTCTGGACCATACCGGTGGGTGATGCAGCGCAGCTCACTGTTGGCCACAGCCCAGCCAGAGCAGACAGGAAGTGCAAGGTCTCTTTTAATCAGAGAGCCCGGACAAGCTGCCGCCTGCTGCTTGCTCTGCCCTGGCGGAGTCAGGCTGACTCACAATTAGACAGAGTTGCGCGGGGCAGGAGTTGGGCACACTGTGTGGACACACAAGGGTGACTGAAGTAGGGGAGACATGTCTGATAAAGGGGTGGGGGGGAGTGACTGGTGAAGGTGTCCACTGGCACAGGGGTGAGGGGAGGGGGAATCACTTAAAATGATCATGGAAAAATAAGACATCCCCTGAAAATAAGCCCTAGTGCATCTTTGGGAGCAAAAATTAATATAAGACACTTTCTTATTTTCGGGAAAACAGGATATGCCGCCCACTACGTCTCTGGATGGCTTACAATTAAAATGAACAGTATCTTCATTTTAGTATCTTCTACCCTCAGATTCCATGTTCGTGAGAGATTTAGGATGTAGCAACTCCCATGTAAAGATATTCTGCTTGAAAACAATGTCATTTGGACATCATTCTTTTAAAAATCACACTAAATCAGTGCAATCATGAAAATATTCCAGTAATGTGTTTGGACTAGAAATCAAAACCAGGGTTTTGTTTTTTGTTTTTTGGACTGGGCAAAACTATAATAGACGACATCAGTTCAAACATCCAGTCATGATGGCCCAACAACTGCAAAGACAGAAACCCCCAAAAAGAGGCTGATATACATTTGTGTTGTCGGTGGGAGAATTTATAGTCCTTCTTCCTAAACAGGATGGTTCTAAATTTTGCAGGTGAGATGACAACTCCAAATGGAGGCCACTAGAAAAATGCCCCCTCCCTGGACAAGACTACGTGGACAAGGCATTAATTCAACCAAACAACTTCAGTGACATTAGAAGATAAATTAGCTTCTCAACTCTCCAGGTGATGTCAAATTTTGGACATTGTTTTCCACTCTGAATGTGGTGACTGATAATGGTTTCACTTATCTACAAAATATGCACATGAATTTTAATTTCTAACCTGCCGATGTGTTTTCATTAACCTAAATATTTCATACAATGTTCTACCACCGAGCCCTAATTTTATCCCCGCTGTTTGGGGCTCTTTCCTCTGTGTATATATATGCACAAGGTGCACACGTACAAAAATCTCCCACCCCCAGGTGTGAGTTCCATCACAACTACAGCAAAAAAAAAAGAAGTTGTAACAGGTGCACAGGTCTTTCCCACCCCTGTGTGGAGGGGGCTGGAGGTGGAACCTTGTCCACCACATAAAATATTAACAACCAGGAAGTTTTGGAGATGTGACAGAAGGAAGAGGGAGAGATAGGGAGAGAAAGAGAGGAAAACATAACTTACAAGTCCTGCTGTCCTATAAATTTCAGCTTCCTGACATGCCTTTTCAGTAATCTGAGCCAATGACAACGAATTCCTTGGTGTTCCTACAAAAACAAAGAAGGTGTTCTGGATCAGGAACCAACTTTCTCCCAACATCCAGTAGCATTTAGTGCCACCAGAGTTATGGCTATTTTATGGAGGAACAAACGATAAGCCAACTTCCCCATTACAGAAAACAAGAGAAAACATCTTAAAGAGCAAAAGACATCACTTTGCCCACTAAGGTCCGGATAGTCAAAGCTATGGTTTTTCCAGTAGTGATGTATGGAAGTGAGAGCTGGACTTAAAAAGGGCTGATCGCCGCAGAATCGATGCTTTTGAGCTGTGGTGCTGGAGGAGACTCTTGAGAGTCCGCTGGATTGCAAGGAGATTAAACCTATCCATCCTGAGAGAAATCAACCCCGAATGTTCATTGAAAGGACAGATTTTGAAGCTGAGGCTCCAATATTTTGGCTATCTTATGAGGAGAGAGGAGTCCCTGATGTTGGGAAAGATTGAAGGCAAAAGGAAAAGGGGACGGAAGCGAATGAGATGGTTGGACGGTATCGATGCAACGAATATGGACTTGACCAAACTCTGGGAGGTGGTGGAGGACATGAAGACCTGGCGAGCTCTGGTCTGTGGGGTCACAAAGAGTCGGACAGAACTGAACGACTGAACAACAACCTTATATCTAATGAAGCTAAAGTGCAATAATGTGGAAAGTGAATAGCAACAAACAACTCTGAACAAACAGTACAAATTCATATGAATTAGCGGGGGGAAATGTGGCCCTTAAAGGGTTGCCAGACTTCCACTTCCAGATTTTAGCCACTATGGAAGGTTGTAGTTTCCCCTGTTCTCAGAATAACAATAGCCAAAGGTGCATTGTCATGGGAATGAACTGCAGTAAACCTCATGTTTGCAAGCTTCACTTCCAGCTCTAGTGCAGCCATAAGAAAGAGACTGTATGCTGTTCCATCCATTAAAATGCAAATTAAGGGGGGAGGGGAACAAAGTCAATTCAGCTACTACCTAATATATTTCATTTCAATATATTATTGCATTTGTTTGGCTGGTGTAATCAATGTTTTATCACAATATGGATCTTATACCTTGTCCTGTGGCCAACATGGTTGACCTAACTTTTAGTAGGAAAGATTGTCTGAGGATGAAGGTATTGGGCCCCCCAAATTATACACATTTAGGGTTTTCCCTAAATGTGTATAATTTTGTTTTGTTACCAGAAGAAAAAAAATTATGTATCATGAGCGATTTACCCCTTCCATTCTTTAAAAAAGTAAACAACTTGCCTGGTAGCGCTTTCACATGGACCATGCCAATAACAACTGACTTCAATCGCCCAAAGAGCTGCAAAAAATTCATGATCTATAGAAGAGAAAAAGATTTCAGATAAATTCATATAACCACATGACAATTCAATATTTTTAAATCGAGCAACAAACCCAAAATAAATGAACACTTGAGGTTTACTTTTCTTTGAAGCCATTCAAAAGCACCAGGGCTCTCAATTTACAGAGAATTCCTGATTAGATTTTCTGTTACTTCAGCAATTTGCTATTCCATGTTCAGCATCAAATATTACATTTAAATTTAATTAAAATGCTTAAGATTTAACCATTGCAATTATCGCTAAATTAAGGATCCCACACATATCCTCCAAAGAGCTTCTTTTATGTCTGGTATAAGCTGTTTGTAAATACAGTAATTACTCAGAGCAGAAAGCATTCTGCATATGCTGTGACATTTTAGTTTTTAAACATGTTATATATAAGTTATATACTTAGCTTAGGACAGACCTTAACCCCAAAATAAGAGAGCCCATATAATATAACAGCAAGAGTTTTATATGAGCATTTGGGAGACGGTTCAAATCTCCATCAGCCATGAAACACACTGAGGGAACTTAGGATAGCCTTGTCCTCTAAGCTCAGAATCCCAGAACTTATACAAGAGGAAAGGGAAGCTCTAATATGTAACTAAATACTGTATAAAATTCTATTTTTTCCAGTATTTGGGGCAGTGACAATCATATATGTCCCATCCCATGTTACCAAGGATGACAGCTGCAACCAAGCCAGACTTTTACTAACTTTGTTGGGACATAAACAGAGACTGTATATTCTTGCTATCTTTTCAAAACCAAAGAAAACACTATACCTGTACTTATGAACAGTAATGCTTTATATTATAAAAATATCCTGTCTTACACAGGTAAACACGTATTTCCTCTCGAATCCTTTTTGGCTGAAGAGGGGATTATGGGACATGTAATCCACTGAAGCCATGCCTACACCAAGCAAGCCTTTCTTGGGGAGGCTGGCACCTCCATCTCAGCTCTCCAATCCTTTTTGGCTGAAGAGGGGATTCTGGGACTTGTAGTCCACAGAAGCCATGGCTACATCAAACCTTTGTGAGGTAGCCTGTGTTGTACATATTTCGTCTCTAATCTAGCAGTCTGACCTTGTCTAATTGGAATTAAGTGGTTTAGGGGTGAGCAAGTCTTATTTGCTGCACTCAGGAGGTCCTGAAATTCAATATCTAGTAATCTGTGTTTAATTATGTGAAATGCTTCCTTTTGGGGCAGACAGCCAAGTGATTCCAATGATAGACCTATTATTGAAATTTGCTTTTCAATGTAGTCAAGTTCTCGTACCCTGACCCACTCTTGGAGAATTTTGTGTATAAAACTACCCTCTTTAAAGTTATAGTGGATCTTCAACCAGTATTTGATTGCTCTCTCAACCATGCCTGAGTTGCTACCATATTTTGGCCTGTTTCTAAACAAAGGTAATGGTAAGCATGGTGGTACTTCCAAGGTTTTCCGCAGGAACATGGATTGCACTTGTTCTAGAGAATGGTCCCATGTCTTGATCCATAATGATATGCCATACAACAACTGAGGTATAACCTTTGCATTGAACACTTTTAGTGCAGAGGGTACATATCTATTTCCCGTATTATAAAAAAAAATCTGTACACTACTCTCTAATACAGGCATGGCCAAATTTTGGCCCTCCAGATGTTTTGGACCGCAACTCCCACAGTCCTTTGCCATTGGCAATCTAAGCTTAGAATTCTGGGAGTTGTGGTCCAAAACATCAGGAGGGCTGAAGTTTGGACATGCCTGCTCTAACGCTTTCCAGCTGGAGAGGGGATTCTGGGACTTGTAGTCCACAGGAGCCATGCCTGCACCAAGCAAAGCCTTTCTGAGGGGCAAGGGAGGCCGGGCCCCCTCCCTTTAGGCTCCCCAATCCTTTCCCGCTGGGGAGGGGATTCTGGGACTTGTAGTCCACAGGGGCCACCCGCTCTCTCTCTCGCTCGCTCTCTCGCTCTCGCTCTCTCTCTCTCTCTCTCTCTCTCTCACACACACACACACACACACACACACACACACACCCTCCCCCCCCCGCTTTCGGGGGCTTCTTCTGAGGCGGCCTCCCTCCCGCTTCTCCCCCCCCCACCAAAAAGGAGCGACCACAGGGGGGGAAAGGGAGGGAGGGGAGGAGGGCTTCCCGCTCAGCATCAGGTCCCGCCCCCTGGAGGCCCAGAGGCTCCTCCCCCTCCCCGGTGGTGGTTCTCCCCCGCTCCTTTCCTTTCCTCCCCTCCCGCCGCCGCCGCCGCCGCCGCCACGCGCTTCCAGGGGAGCCTCTTCCTGGGTTCTGTTTGTCCCCCCCCCCTCGCGCTCACCTGGATGGAGGAGGGAACGGCCCCGCTCCACCTGCCCGGCGGGGCTTGGCCGAGGAAGAGGAAGAGGAAGAGGAGGAGGAAGAAGAGGAAGGCGGACGGGAGAAGCGCCCGCGCCCGCCAGGCTTAAATGCTCCCGCTCGGGCGCTGGGCCCGCCCTGCGCGCAGGAAAGGAAGGAAGGGGGGGGGGAGAGAAGAAGAAGAAAAGGAAAGACCGCGCTGGCTGGCCCGACCCGGGTTCCTCTGGGCTCCGGTAAGAGGAGGGCTCAGGCATTCCCCCATTGCGTTGGGAGGGGGGGGTCTGGAAATGGCAGGGTTGTATATATATATATATATATATAATATAGAAATTATAGAAAATATATTATTTTATAATATTTTATATATTATAAATTTTATAATATTATAGAAAATATTTTAGAATATATATAAAATATGGAAAAAAGTGTGGGGAGGAAGGAATTTGCACGTGTTTTAATTGCAACTCTTAATTACATATGTTCTCAATTGCAAGAATTCATTATATCTATTCTTACTTGCAAGTATTTATTGCAGATATTCTTGCTTGCAAGCATACATTGCAGATATTTTTAATTGCAAGTATTCATTGCAAGTGTTTTTAACTGCAAATATTCCTTGAAAGTTTTTTTAATTGGAGTGGGGATGTGGGCCCTCTCTATCTCCCCTCATGTTGGGAATACAGTACATTTTTGCATTTTCCCTTGGGGTGTTGGAGGGGTTGGGGGGTCCAGACTCTTGTAGGCATTTGTGGTTGAGGGAGGCCATGGGGAGGGGGATTTTTGATGATGGGAGGGCATGCTTTGCCTGCGTTTATTTTATTTTTTTGGAGGGGGAGGGGGTGATTTGTTTGTTTTACAGTTGCACTTGGGCTTGGTTATGGGGGAGTTTCTGAAGACAGAAGAATAATCAATCAGGATTGATTTTGCAGGATGGGTTTTTTTTTTGGGGGGGGGAGAGAAATAAGGGGAAAGGGGTGGCATTTTGGCTATTTTGTGTCCCCTATGCACAGGAGGCAAAAATTCCTTAGGCTTGTCTCTCCTTTTCTCCTACTGCAAAATACATGTGTCTCCCTTCTCTTGCTGAGCCAGGCTTTAGGCCTGGAAGTTTTAGGAAGGGTTCCTCCACTCGAATCAAGGGTGCAACAAGTCATCTTTGTTGTAATAATGCAATATCAGTGCTATTCTCTCTTTCTCACTAATTCATTCTCTCTTCCTCTTTTGCACCTTTCCTACTTCTCTGTATCACCATGATTTGTTTCATATTTGATTTTGAACCAGACTGCTTACAAACCATGCTTGCTTGAACTGGAAGCATGTAATGATTGGTCTCTGCAATTCTTTTTTTCTTATAGGTTCCAAGTCAGCCTTGTCTTGGCCTTTGCAAGCAACCATGCCCAGTGAGAGGTGAGTGGCGTGTCTGCACTCCACCCAGCTTTTTTTTTTTAAACAAGGCCTATTTGAGAGTCATAGGCCTCAAACTCTTTAGCAAAGCCTAGATAAAACTCTCATATCCTGTATTCTTGCTCATCTTGCATTAATAAACAGATGATTCATCTTATAAGAAATGTTAACAGTTGGAATTATAAAAGCCCATCATTCCCTCTTTATAAATGTTTCTTTAAGTACAAATGTTAATTCATATGCCCAGCATAAGATGGTGAACTAGAGTCTTCCTCTCTTTGCAGTGATCTTAAGGATGTAAATGCTTCCAGAGAGGACCAGCGCACTGCTGACTTTTCTGTTAGAACTCGCAAGAGGAAAGCTGATGTTGTAATAGTAAGTGCACTATTTTAAGAAAGAAAAATCATTTTCACTGTAACTACTGTACATCTCTGAAGCCACGCTGAGGTGAAGGCAAAGCATTTGATCCATGCCTTTGAAGGGTCTCCTTTGTAGCTTTACCTCTGCTCTGAAAATCTGATTTTGGTGAAATTAACTACTGTAATTCCGAGGGTTGGGTTGACACATTGGTCACACTTTCAATGTGTGTTCAGATATAGCAGTGAAGTGGATCCTAGATTGCTATCTACAAGCCTTGGGGTGGTGCATACTCCCTCTCTTTCCTTACGGAAATTAAGTCCACTTTGCTCCCTGTGTTTGGAGGGAGGAACAAAACAAGAAAGAGCTCATTAATGGCAAGCCAGGAGTGTTGAGATATCAGAATAAGGTAATTGCTTCATACAGTATTTCACTTTGACCAAGGATTCCTTGAAGCCAAGGTCACAGTTTGTGTTTGTGTTGCTTTTCAGAGAAGGGTACAGTGGTGGCTGTTTGCCCCTTAGCCTTTTATTGGGAGAGACAAGTCAAGAAGCATAGATGTTGCTCCATTTATCTCTGGGTTTTGATTTCCTTTGCTTTTAAATCCAAGTCTACATGACATCTACATGTATTGAACCTGGGGCCTTGTGTATATTAAAAATGATCTGAGGTCACAGGTGGGAAATTCAGGATAGGAAATACTTCTGCACAGTAAAGCGGTGAATTGACTGCCACGAGATGGAGTGATGTCTATTTGCTTGAGCTGGCTTAAAAAGGGCACAAGAGAAATTCATGGAGAATTTGGATACAATCATAGGTTTATCTAACTTTTAATACCAGAGGGACAAATGAACCGTAGGATACAGTTTCCTCTTGTCCTGTTGGCATTGGTTGGCCACTTTGTGGGCAGAATCTTGGATGAGGTGAGTCTTGGGTCAGGCCCAGCATGGTTCCTCCAAAGTATATGTTGCAGTGCTGGGCTATGGCTTTTGACCACAGTTGCAAAAAGTTTTTACTGTTGACCTGTTGCAGCTACAGGTCTGCCAGACAGGGAACACAGTGTGACTACTGTACAGTAGGACCCCAGTATCCGCTGGGAATTGCTTCCAAGCCTTCCCATGGATAATGAAAACCATGGATAAGAGAGAATGCCAAAATGTCCCCAAAACTGCTGTTTTGTGATATTAACTTGCTTTACAGCTGCTGTTTTGAAACAGTAGCTTGCTTTACAGCTGCTGTTTGTGACGGTAGCTTGCTTTACGGCTGCTGTTTTATGACAGTCGCTTGCTTTGCAGCTGCTCTTTTAACAGTAGCTTGCTTTACGGCCGCTGAATTATTTAATTTTTCCTCTGCCAACCATGGATAACGGAATCAGTGGATAATGAATCAGTGGATACGGGGGTCCTACTGTACATCCAAAACGAGACAGTTCATACAGAGTAGCAAGCCATGAGCAGTCCTGGCTTGTATCAATGCAGCCGGTGCATTGACGTTTGAATTGGTGGAGTGATGGTTTTCAATCTCAAAAGCTATATATTCAGTTGACTACAGATTTTAATTCTCAATTCCTTCTTTCCTTTGTAGTTCTTACAAGATCCAGATGAAGACCTTGCACAAGTAGAAATGACCAAGAAGAAACAGGATGATAGCCAGGTAATAATTGTTTGATGATTTGAAACCTGGCAGTGATGTAGCAGTAGTGGATCTTGTAACACCTTTAGAACTGCCTCATTTTGGCATGGACTTGAGGAAGCTGGAGTCCATTCCATTCCATAAGAGATACAGAGTGATGTGCGGGTTTTATGTATAAATATTCATGTAATTGGAGAGAGGTAATTGAAAATAGTAATCAAATGATGGTGTTATAATTTCATTGAATCGTAATGCATCGAACTTTAAAAGTCTTCTAATATATCATACATCCCAGATCTTTTTTCTGCTGCTACTACTGTATTTATTGTCATGGACACATCACCGCTTTGTCCTATTGAAAACACCTTATTAAAATGATTTTAGTAAGAATCTCACTTTTCATGATTCATGTCTGCTGAGGATATCTAAAACTTTGTGCAGCATTATTCAGGGTGGGGGCTAAAAGAGCAAATATAGTGATCAGGATACGTGTGTTTTTAGAGTGTGAGCGAAATCCAAAACGTGGTACAGTAGGACCCCTGTATCCACTGATTCAGTTATCCATGGTTGGCAGAGGAAAAAAATTAAATAATTCAGCAGCCACAAAGCAAGTTATTTTCACAAACAGCATCTGTAAAGCAAACTACTGTCAGGAAACAGCAGTTTGGAGGTGGGTGGGCAGGCGTTCTCTCTTATCCATGGTTTTCATTATCCACGGGAAGGCCTGCAACCAGTCCCCAGCGGATACTGAGGTCCTACTGTACTTCTTACGTATTACAGCAGCTGTAGGTCTGGAGACTAATTCTGTCCTAACAGAAGGCTTTTGTTTGCTCTGTGTTCTGTTTGCTGCAGTTGACTATTCCCATTGTAAGCCAGACGGTTAAAGATTTTTTTGGACGTTTTTCCTATGATAAAGGAATTTCTTTCCCTTCTATTCTCATCCTTATATGTTCCCAGAAAAAAGGCAAAAACCATAGCAATGGGAAGCTATATCTTTCAGGTGTATCCTTGAACAGGTCCGTTGTCTAGGGCTGGGTTACAGTTTCCTTAAGAGGGTACAGCTCGCAGTGACAAATCTAGATTTGCCACCATTTTGTGTAGGCAGCAGGCCTCATGTATGGCACATTTGTGTTGATCAGGGCCGCGGTTTTCTATTTGCCTTTGCATGGTGGTGGTTAGAATTATTTGCACAGTGGTTCTGTCTTTCCATGTAGTCTTTTGGTTAAAAAGTTCAAGAACCTCTATGATTATGGTTAGGATTTCCAAAGCACAGGTTGTATGAGACATATATTTGCATAAATATTCTGGCCTTGGAGTGCTTTCTGAAACAAAGCTGTCTCCCAGCCTCGGTTGCTGTGTAGAGAAAGTAGCTTACAGTAAGTACCACTATACAGTACTTGGTTATCTTGTATACATGTGGAGTGAACATTTTGGCCACTCAGATGCAGTAGTTCTGTTAGTCTGTAGTGTTGCATTCTGTAAGCTAATAGCCAGAATAATATTGCACAGTTGTGATTGCATAAGGAAAGCGGTGAATTGCCACTACCTAATACCGGTAATAATTACTATTATATTGATTATCCATTTACCTTTTACTTTAATAACTGACTCTCTGTATCCCTCATTGTACACCAATTCATGTCAGTGGTGTGCATTGGGGGACACAAGCAGCCATTTATGAAGTAATGGTGGTTGTCTGGGCCATTTTACACCATTGCACTTATGCCACTGTACCTGATTGCTAGGATTCTGGCCCTCTTCCAGTATGAATGGCTTACAGCCGCTCACTAGCATAGCGTCATCAATATTGAAAACCAAGAGCAGCATAGGAATAGAGCATATTATTTGTAAACTGAAATACTCACATCTAGAGATGGGCACGAAACGAGCAATTTTTCATTTTTTTCGTTTTTTGTTTCGTTACGTAACAAAACGAAAAACAAATTTTGTCTCCAAAATAAAACAAAATGAAACATCAGATATTTTGCCGTGTGTTTCGTTTTCGTTGCGGCATTGCACTATAATGAATTCTAACAAAACAGCAATTTTTCTTTTTCGTTTTTTCGTTACGTAACAAAACGAAAATGAATTTTTTGCAAAAAATTCACAAAAACGAAAACGAACCGAAACGGACCCCCTAAACAACAAACGAAACACCATTTTTTTGAGTCGTGCCCATCTCTACTCACATTGATGAACCTTGTGACAGTCTTCTGTAGAGAAGTGTTGTTGTGTCTGCATACAGAAAATATATGGTTTATTAGCAATTTTGGTCTGAACTAAAGGCAGAATTGCATGTACAGTAATACCTCATAAGGTAAAATGTTGGGCAGAGCAGGGACCCCTCCTCTTTGCCCGAGTCTCTGCACAGAGGTGGCTGCCCCCCCCAAATCAAGGAGCAGCAGAAGGCTGCACCATGCAGCTGAGAGAGACAGCTGATTTTGACAGCTCTGAGCTGTCAAAATCAGCTGTCTGTGGGGGGAGGGGAGGGAACAGCCTTCCACCGCCCTTACTTGAGGGGGGTTAGACAGCCTTCCCATAGGAATCCATTGAAAACCTATTGATCCATTCCCTCTGGAATGGATTAATTGGCTTTCATTGTATTCTTGTGGGAAACCGTGCCTTGTAAAATGAATTTTTTGTAAGACGAATTGATTCGCAGAACAAATTAAATTCATCTTATGAGGCAGTACTGTAATTATGCTTTTATGAGATGAAAGAACTGCTTAGATGCCCTAAGCACATCCGATCTCGCCTGATTTCGGACGCTAAGCAGGGTCTGCCCTGGTCAGTACTTGGATGGGAGACCCCCAGGGAATACCAGGCGCTGTAGGCGCCTGGAGTAGGAACTGGCAAGCCACTCCAGTATTCCTGCCAAGAAAAACTCCATGGACATGGAGTCACGAAGAGCTGGTCACGACTGTAATGGCACAACACATCAACAACAACATGAGATGAAAGGGCCATTGTAGTGCCCAGCTGGGAGAAGCCAAGTGTTTTAGCATGCATCCATCAAGATCTCAAGGCAGTTGGGCCAGAAATAAAGACTCAAACAACTTTTATTTGTTTAACACAAAAACCGGTTACTTGATAGAAAGCAGTGGCAGTTGAAGCTGACATCGATTCTCCTAGAAACCGTGGAGGGAAGTGGGAACTAGGAAAAGATCAAGAAAGGTGTTTCCTCAATTATCTGTTACTCCATACACTTTGTGTAATAGAGCAAAAGTTACATCTAAAGGGCAAGCCCGCACTTTTTAGATGATAAGCATTCAGAAAGAGAGTGTGTTCCTCTTGATATTTTAATTCATTGTGGGCGACTCCTCAAGGGGCAGCAGCCTAACAAAATGAAAGGCGGTAGATGATAACAGTCTATTTTAATTAACATTTTTGGTGACTAGCTTTGGCACTTGTTTCTTCATGTGTTTGGAACATCTTTTCATAACTAGGAGGCTTTGTTTCTGCATATAATGATTTTAACCCCTTTGAAACATATTTTTCATATCTCAGAGGTCTGGCTGCTTGCTTGCAAATGAGTGCTAGGGATTTTCTAGTGTGTCTAAACCAGTGGTTCTCAACCTGTGGTTCCCCAGATGTTCCTGAACTGCAACTCCCAGAAACCCCTTCCAGTACAGCGAGTGGTGGAGGCTTCTGGGAGTTGCAGTCCAAGAACATCTGGGGATGTCTAAACCTACACTAGAGTCCATATAGACCCTATACAAGATGTAGCTTTCCCTTTGGCTCTGCTCTGTGTCAGTATGTCCTACAACATTCTGGCACCAAATTCAGTTCCACTCTTTTCAGTTCTATAATCAGAGTGGATAAAAATCTATGATCTCTTTTTTAAAAAAAATCAAATTGATTTAAATGGAAGAAAAATTGTTTCCTTAATTTAAAATGGTCAAAACCGCTGTCCATTATTTTCTTTTTTTAAATTTTTTTTATTTAAAATAATCAAACATACAATGAACAATACAATGAACAAGAATATCACTACAAAGTTCACCCCAACCACCCGGGACCATCCAGTATTCCTTTATCTTCTCTTCCTTCATCATCTTTTTTTTCTAGTTGTCTTCTTAGAGTCCTTTTCTCCAGAACTGTGTTGGGTTGTATGACGGTTGTATCCCTTTCCCTTTTAATAGTACATAATCCATAAATTTTCCCCAAATATCATAAAATATATCCTTTTTTAAAAAAATCAAAGGGATTTAAATGGAAGAAAAATTGTTTTCCTAATTTAAAATGGTCAGAACCGCTGTCCGTTATTTTCTTGAAATCATGGGAAACGGGTGAGGTGCCAAATGATTGGAGGAAATTTAATGTTCCTATCTTCAAAAAAAAAGGGGGGGGGGAGTAACCTGGTAACTACTGGCCAGTCAGTCTGACATCAGGCCCAGGAAAAATCCTGGAATGGACTATTAAGCAGTCACTGTGCAAGCACCTAGAAAACAATTCAACAACAATTAGAAGCCAACAAGATTTACCAAGAACAAATCCTGCCAGACTAATCTGATCTCATTTTTTGATCTAAGTAACCTCCCTGGTAGGTTCCCCATGATACCCTGATTAGCAAGCTAACTGGGGATGATCCAATGGGGAAAAATGTCTCTATTCAAATGCATTGAGCCAAGGCATTTCAGTGGAGATGCCCAGGGAGCACTGGCCCAAAGCCAGCGCCAAACAGCTGATTGGCGCTGGCTGGGGGAGGAATTGTGTGGGTGATTTGAAATGCCTTCCAGTCACAGAGGCAGCACTTGCCTCCTTGACTGGAAGGCATTTCAAACAACGGCTGCCACTTCTCTCAACCCCCCTGCAACGGGAGAAGCGGCGGGCGATGTTTAAAGCGGTTTCCCATCGGAATATATTGAAATCCGTTCCCTCCAGAACGGATTGACTTTCAATGCGTTCCTATGGGAAACCGTTCCCCGATTTACGAGTTAACCAACTTACGAACGGATGAATGTCAGAAATAGGGTCTCATTGTGTATATACAGTGGATCCTCATATAACAAACGGTTTGCATAACATAAAATCTGTACAACATAAAAATTCCGGAGATAGGGGAAATTTGCTTAACAGAATCGTCTATGGGGCGAATGTGTACAACAAAAAGGTCACGATTACGGATTACTTCATTTTCATTGCATTCCTATGGGAAATTTGTATAAAGGAAAATTTGCTTAACACAATTTCTTTTGGAATAAATTAATTTCGTTGTACAAGGTATATACATACAACGGATGGCCAAGATATTTCATGGGAAACAACTCAGAAATGAAAGCTGTTGAGGAATGAGTGGGTTGCAAGGAAGTTAATCATGACTAAATATGAAACCAAGATCTTCAATGCCGGGCAGATGTCAGTTTAGACAGGGCAATATTAGAAGTTAAACTATAACTTCTAAATATCACCCTGTGTAAGCTGACATCTGCCTGGCTTTCAAGATCTTAGTTTCATATTTAGTCACGGTTAACTCACTGCTCCTAACGTATCCATCCCTCATAAGTTTACAGTTCTGAGTTGTTTCCTATGAAACAAGTTGGCCATGTGCTGTGTGGCATATTTTTCAAACTGAAACAAATAGTACATACAGTTTTAACTAGGATTACACACAGGGCTCTGGTTATTAAAAACTGTGAAACTTTGAAGGAGGACATTTTCAGAAAACCTTATGCGCAGAGATGTAGTGTGCATATATAAATAAAATTTGAACAACCAGGAAGCTCTGGTGTGTGTGTGTGTGTGTGAGTGAGTGAGTGAGTGAGTGTTTAGACAGAGCAAGAGATGCATATGCTTGCAATGGTGATATTAAATGGATCTATGTTCTACAGTAAAATAAACATGATTGTGGATACATTTATGCCACCATTGCAAAGTATATGCTGCTCTGGCCGCTGGTTTGAGGTTCCCAATTCTTGAGTTGTTCGGTTTACTTTCTTGCCTTGCAGATAAATAGCAACCAAGTTAACCCACTTCAGTTGTTCCTGGGCAATGCTAGCTTCAGATCAGTAGGGTTTTCCAAAATGCAGAGTTTCAGAATGCAAGGATTACAACATGGCTTTCAATTTGCAGTTGGCGTCTCCAGTTTTCCTGGGAGACCAGCTGTACTGTAATTCTGAAGCAATTTCATGCATTTTAAGTCTTACTGCGCACATGCTTTAAAGTGGTAACAATCCTTTAAAATAAGGCAGCCAGCAGTTTTTCTTTTTGTGTTCATTACCAAAGGAGAAAAAAAAAAGATACAACTGCTTGGGACTCCCATCTGTTTCCTCCCCACCTGAAGTTCTAATCCCTCTGTTTCTGGATTTTCACTATCAAGGACATCACCATCAGGTGGGAAACAGACAGATGGGATTTTAGAATGAAAGCTGATCATTTCTGTTAGTTATTTCCCCCATTTGTTCTTATGTTGAATTGTCAAATCATTTTGATTTATTATACTTGTGCTTATTTGCTTTTTTATTATTATGATTTGATTATTTGGTCTGATTAGTTTTTAATTACTAGTTTAAGTTGTTTAATCTGTTTTTATATTTTGTATATGTTTGTAAACTGCCCAGAGTAGCTTTTTGCTAGATGGTTGCGGTATATAAACCAATTTTTTTTTTTTAAAAAATCATCCTTCATGCAATTTTTATTTATTTATTGTTTGACAGAATAAATGCAGTGCTTCAAATGTCCTTTCAAGAAGACCCCTTGCTGCTTGGGTGATGATTTTTGCTTCTACCCTTGAAGCAACAACGGCTTTTATTTTAAAAAAATGTGTGTAGGGAAATCATAGTAGAGTTAAACACGGGTTGAAGCTATGTAATGAAGAAGATCATCTTTTTGACTTTTTGATGGTGCCCTATGGAGGTTTAGCTGTGCAATGAGCATATTTACCACTGGGAACCTTAATGTCCCTCTTTTGTTTTCCTTTCAATAGCCATCTTCAAACCGTGATGCATGCACACTTCCCCATATGCTGATCCCCACACCAGACAAAGATGATGACCTAGGAAATCCAAGCTTCTCCTCTTTCATGCACCAAAGCTTTATTTCAGCTCGAGATTCGCCATTGCCTGTCCTGGGGTAACTATTTTTCCCCCCGTTATGTGGTGTACAGCCTTGTTCTTAGCTGCCAAACGTAACCTGTTACGTAGCCTCTCTCTCTCTCTCTCTCTCTCTCTCTCTCTCTTGTCTGCAGCTGGGTGAATAGGGATGAATTATGGAAGAACATGATCAAAAAAGAGCAGAAGTATATGAAGGATAAACTATATATGCAAAGGCATCCACTCTTGCAGCCTAAAATGCGGGTCATTCTTCTGGATTGGCTAATGGAGGTAAGATTCTTTTGTTTAGCAGACATAGAGAAGAAAAATACCCTGTTTTACCCAAAATAAGACATCCCCCGGAAATAAGGCCTACTTACAGTTTTGCCTCTTGCTGAAATATAAGGCATCCCCCCTGAAAATAGGGCCTCCCTGATAATAAGATAACAATAAATGTGTGCTGTATTCTTCTTCATGGGAAAATAAGACATCCCCTGAAAAGCATTGTTACAGAAGAGGAGTTGAAAGCTCCTGGGTGAAATCTGTTTTCAGTCATCGGAGAGAGTAGGCAGAAAGTTGAGTCCCCAACTGTGGTTTAGATCCAGAGGGGAGAAGTTTGGAAATTCCTGGAAGAGCTGGCACTTAAGGAGCAATGCCGGGAGGGATGGGACCCACCAATGGATGCACCCCATCTCACCCCAGGCTTGTGAAATTATACAAATTCTAGCAACCCAGTGGCATATTTTGCAAAACAAAGGGTCTCCACAGAGAAAACAAAAGGAAAGACTTAAAGAGGTTGAGTTGGGCTTTGAAACGTGGAGTTGAGATAGTGGGTGAGCACACACTACACTCAGAAGATCTCACTGCTGATATGGCAGCCACTGGATTGGATTTGGGAGTGGAGGAAGATTAGATTAGCATATCTGAGATCTGCACAGCCCTGGGCGTTCTCAAAGGCTGAGATTCTGAATATCGACACCCAGTACCAGCAGCTCTTAGCATTTCTTAGGGTGACTGTCGCAGTCAAACAAAATGGAGGGTGTTAAAGCAGAAGGAAGGTGAACTGTAAGCAGTCTGTTTATTACAGGGGTGCCCAAACTTTTTGTAAGGAGGGCCAGATTTGGTGGCTGAAAATGTGTCAGGGGCCGTTGCTCCCCAACCCTGCCACCACACTTCAAGCCCCACCCACTGACCCCTTGCAACCCCACCCACAGGAAGGAAGGCGGGGACCAAGGGAGGGAGGGAGGAAAGAAGGAAGGTGGGGACCAAAGGAAGCACAGGGAGCCGTGGCCGCAGGTCGCCCCTTGGAAGAAGCAATCTGTGCGACCTTGCACCCCTCCAAGCTCCCTAGCGGTGGCGACGGCTCACCCGCCAGCCCACCCCAAAGCTCCTTGGCGGTGGCAGAAGCCCGCTGGCCTGCCCACCCCCACACATTCCTCTTTGGTGCCGGTGGCAGCAGATCGCCCAGCTGCCCAAGCTTCCCAGCAGTGTCAGTGTTGGTAGAAGTTTAAAAAAAAACATGGGGGGAGGGAGGGGACAGCCAGCCGTGGGCCACTCAGAATGGCCTCACGGGCCGGATTTGCCCCCCCCCTCCCGGGCCGGACTTTGGGCAGGCCTGGTTTATTAGCTGCATTAATAAACCCGGTTGATTAATCAAGTTGGAAGCTGTAGAATAAAATTGTTCTGCCTGTCATGGCCTCATGGGCCAGCAATTCTAGTTTCCCCAAGTTTTGGAACATAGTGGTTATCTTTGTTTACCTGTTTCCTGTTAATTAAGGGCTGTTAGTAGGGATACTAAGGGAGTGTAATAGATTGAATGAAGGGCTAGAGTTCAGGAGACCTGGGTTTGAATCCCTGCTTGGCCACCAATGTCACTAGGGCTGTGGAAATGATAAAAGTACTCCTTAAACACCCAGTGGTCCCCTCGCCCTTTTGCGGTTCATATACTGCGGTCCTGCTATATCGTGAGACCGCAGTACCCCAAAAGGGCTTGAGGGAGGGGGGGAGAAATGTTTTAAAAGCCAGGGCTTTTAAAGCCTTCCCCCCCTTCCCCAACCTCCGGGCTCCAGCTGATTGGCGCTGGGGTGGGGAAACAAAAGGGTTTGCCTCCATGGAGGCATCACGCGCCACTCCCACACACCCGGGGGTGGTCAAGAGAAGCAGTGTGCGATGTTTAAAATGTCTTTAAGCAACAGAGCCAAGCTGCCTCTGTTGCTTAAAGACATTTTAAACATTCCGTGCCCCCCCCCAGGCCCAACCCAACCTGGGTTAGAGGAAGAAGTTCCACCCTTCGGTTAATAACCAGAATTGTCGTACCACTTGTTCACTTGACCACGGTTTCTTTATATAGATGCTTTTTTTGTTCTCCGGTCTATCACTTGCCCTCGCCAGATTCTGTGCTGATGCTAGAGGGGCTTCCTTTCTTTCCCCACAGAACTCTGTGAATTGCACTTTCAGTGTTGTCTCGAGACGGACCAGCCTAAAAAGCAATAGTAGATCAGCTTCAGATCATACCTGTCAAGTTTTTCCTGGCGCTGGGCGGGACAGGAGGAGGGGAAACCCCTCGTTTCTTCATGAGGCTGGAAGGCAGAGTAACATTTCTACATTTGTTCCAGGTTTGTGAGGTCTACAAGCTTCACAGAGAGACATTTTATCTGGCGCAAGATTTCTTTGACCGCTTCATGTCTACACAACAAAACGTAGTCAAGACGCTGCTGCAACTTATTGGCATTTCATCGTTATTCATAGCTGCAAAGCTTGAGGTAAAATGAATTTGGACCACACCGTCACCCTTGGAGTAATTCCCTATTGGTCAGATTTGGCTCAACTTCAAGTAAATGGGCACATGATTATGCTGTTAGAGTTTGAGCGAAGTATGTCCACCCAGTTATTGTATTTGTCGCCTTATAAGATGCACCGGGCCATAAGACACACATAGTTTTTACAGGAGAAGAACAAGAAAAAATGTTTAGCCTAAGGTTTTATGGCAGGGGAAGGGGAGGCTTGCAAATCAGGTAATTGGAGCTGTGGAATCCAGGCTGCAAAAGGGGAGGCTTGCAAACCAGGTAATTGGGGCTGTGGAATCCAGGCTGCAAAAGGGGAGGCTTGCAAACCAGGTAATTGGGGCTGTGGGATCCAAGCTGCAAAAGGGG
>JAHTLZ010000213.1:2889211-2902821 GCA_023846285.1 Phrynocephalus versicolor | reverse complement strand
TCTCTCTGTCTGTCTGACTGTATTTATAAATAGAGGTAGACCAATATCAGTCAACAGTCTGAAAAGCTACAAAATATGAGTTTAGCTTCCAAGTAAAAACTTTAAAAACCTTTAATACAATTAAAAGATCAAGTTTTTCCATGTACACCCATCATGCCATCTTCAGGATATCAGAAACAAAAATGACTAACATTGCAAGTTAGATAACAAGTTTTTAAGGTAAAACAGTGTTTCCTTGCAGCAATGATAATGACTTTTATTTTTATTCTTATTTGTTTTAGAGTATTTTTACCCCACCTTTCTCCTTGGAAAAGGACCCAAGGTGGCTTATAGTAATAAGAGATAATATACAGTCCACCACAATTAAGACATTTCAAGTAGACATGGGCACGGAGCGGCGAAATTGTTGTTTCCGTTTTCGGTTATCATTTCCGTTACGTAACGGAAACAGTAACGATAATTACGCCGCTCCAGCTTGAACCCGACCCGAAAAAAGAAAAATTGGGTCGGGTTTTTCGTTGTCGTTAATGGCATTGCGGTGATCGCGCGATGCCATTGCCAAGTAGCACAGAAAAAAGTGTTAAAAGGTAAAAAACAACAACAACAAAAAAAACCCGACTCCCGGCCAAAAAAGCAGGCGAAAATATGCCTGCCTGAGGACACCTACCAGAGGGGTGGTTTCTGGGGGGTGGTCCCCAGCCTCCCCCCCTCCTGTCCTGGGCTGCATGCACCAGGCTGGGGGGGGGGTCATCCTCGTCGTCTGTCTCGCATGCCATGCGGTGGAGGGGGGGATCCAAAATGGCGACCACAATTTTTCTTTAGAAATCGTGGTCAAAAAACACACCAAATCACCACAGAAACATATGAAATTTATTTATTTTAAATGCCTGAATTTTAATAGTAACAGCAGTGGGTTTTTTTATAGCAATAAAACGTCGTATTGATTTTATTTTATTTTATTTTATTTTTTATTTTTTTAGACCTGCCCATTTGGGCTGGGCATGGGATGGGACCATGCAATTTTTTTGAACCATTCCACCAATGGCATGGCCAGGTTTTGACTGACACTTCTGGATGTGCCAGAGGGCATAAAAAGCTGAGGCACCTTCCAGAAGTCGCAGCCGGGTCTTGGATGTGTGGAGGGTGGAGGGCTGTGTGGCTGGCTGCTGCTGGCTGATTGGAGGGAGGCTGGAGGCTTTAGATTTAAGTTAGGCAGGCAGGGAGGGAATTGAATTTAGAAAATAATTTCTTTGATTCTCTGCAGCTTTGTCTGCTGAAGGGAATAGCAGTTTATTCTTTTTTTTCCCTCTGGCAGTTTGTGAGGATTTTTTTTCTGATATTGGGTAAAGGGGGAGGTTCGACTGGGAGGAGGTGTGGATTTATTTTAAAAATATATTACATTGGGACGTCAAATCGCACTAAATCACGGGGGAAACGACAAACGAAACGACGAAACGACAAATTTTTGAAAAATTTCGCGACAAACGGAAACGACCCGAAACGGACCCGTTCCGACAAACGAAAACTCAAAACGTCATTTTTTCTGGTCGTGCCCATGTCTAATTTCAAGCATTGGGAGCAGGGAATAGAGGGACATCTTACAGCAATAAAAGACATTACATTAAAGCTACAAGGGAACGCAAGCAGTTAAAAGAGAGTAAAATTCCATGTAAAAGTTATGAGTGATGGAAACTAACATCATCAGTTGCCCTGTTCACCCTTGCACGTGGATGGGGGACAAGTGAGTTTTCCCATCCCTGATGTGAGGTGAGCTATTTCTGCTGCAGTGCCAAGTTCTTCAGGGTGGCTGAACCTTGAATTAAGAACTGTTTGGTTTGCAAAAGACCCGCTCCTAATCAATAGAAGCGGCTTCTCCCTATGAGCCATTGTCATTGTATTCATGTTTGGTGCCTGCCACAGTGAAGACTTCCACTTGAAAAATTGTCGCCAGTCTACTTATGGGAACGGGAGGGACGCATCTTTCCTTTATGTGCAGCCTGAGTCTAACAAACTTTTTGTTCTTGCCGTATATTCAAGATATTATATATATATATATATATATATATACTAAAATATTTCTTGTTTTCTCAAGTTTACATCTCCCAATCCTTCACGGTTGCTGTGAGGCAGAGATGAAAATAAATCTGTGTCATTTTCTTTCCCACCCTGTCATGTGTGAAGCCCATTTCTGCTCTCATTTCTCCTCCATAATATCTACATATTATGCATGATTATGCTGGCTTAGTAAAATACTTACATTCTTCTGATGTTCTTGTGTGAAGCCATACATATGCACAACACACGGTTCCTCACACGACCATATGCTTGGGTCTGTCATCTTAAAATAACCCAGCCATGTGATGGTATAATTCAAACAATCAAACCTCCCTTCCACCCCAACTTATCCTTCAAGGTTAACTCATCTCCCGCGAGACACCTTAATCCATATTGAGCCAGCCTACCTGAAGACATGCTATCCATTTCCAAGGACAATGTAGCACCTTGTCCACCCGTTCCAGGCACAGAAGTAAGCTGGACAAGTAGTTAAATCGGACTTTTGACATTGAGGATGGAGCGTAGAGCTGGAAAAAGTTACTTGTGGGAAGGGGAGATGACAGTTCCCAGAATAGGCCAGCTAACATAGGAACGTGAGTCCAAAAAAAGGAAATAATTTCCCATATCTTAGATAGAACAGCATTGTACACTGCAGTGGACGGCACCAAGAAGGCTTAAGGATGTAGGACAGGCCTGCCCAAAGTCCGGCCCGGGGGCCAAATCCAGCCCGTCAGGCCATTCTGAGTGGCCCACGGCTACCTGTCCCCTCCCTCCCCCTCCTTCACCCCATGTTTTTTTAAAAATCTTCTGCCAACACTGACACCGCTGGGAAGCTTGGGCGGCTGGGCAGATGGGTGAGCCATCGCCACCGCTAGGGAGCTTGGAGGGGCGAAGGTTGCACAGATCGCTTCTTCCAAGGGGAGACCTGTGGCCACGGCTCCCTGTGCTTCCTTTGGTCCCCACCTTCCTTCCTTCTTTCCTCCCTCCCTTGTTCCCCGCCTTCCTTCCTCCCTCCCTCCCTTGTTCCCCACCTCCCTTCCTTCCTCTCTAGGTTTCCACCTCCCTCCCTCCCTCCCTTGGTCCCCACCTTCCTTCCTGTGGGTGGGGTTGCAAGGGTTCAGTGGGTGGGCTTGTGGGTCAGTGGGTGGGGCTTGCAATGGGGTGGCAGGGTCAGGGAGCAACCGGCCCCTGACACATTCTCAGCCACCAAATCTGGCCCTCCTTACAAAAAGTTTGGGCACCCCTGATGTAGGATAAGACCCTCAGGACCTGTAGCTTTGTGGAAGAGAGGACTATGGAGGTGAAGATTGTCCTTGAAGTCAAGATCAGAACCAATGGGGCGGTGTCATACAAGAACTACATATCAGGTGGATTTAGAAGCATGAGTGGCAGCTACAAAAGTTTAACAGTACTGTAATAAATAATCATGTGCCACCAAGTCCATTCTATTTATTTATTTATTTGATTTATATACCACAACCATCTAGCCAAAAGCTGCTCTGAGCGGTTTACAAACATAGGCAAAATTCAAAAACAGATCAAATGGTTTAAAATAGTAAATAAAAACTAATCAATCAGAGCAACATGAAATAAACAAGTCATGATAATAATAATAAAAAACAAATAAAATACCCAGAAATACAATAAATCAAAACCATTTGACAATTCAAAATAAGAACAGATAGATTTATATAAAGTGGCTGATGACAACCCTTTTCAGGGTTTTTCCAGGTAAAGCAGAGGTGGGAAGCCTTTGGCCCTCCAGATGTTTTGGACCCAAACTCCCACAGCCCTTGGCCAATGGCAATCGAGCCTTGGAATTCTAGGAGGTGCCGTCCAAAACATCTGAAAGTTGAGTCATCATGGCAACTGGACTTCTTTTCTTGAGAGACCGAAACGTTTCGCTCCTCATCCAAGCAGATTTGTCTGTCTGAGGAAAGCAAGCGCCGACCCCTCTATTTTATAGTTCATCTTGATTTCACATCATAATTTTCCCCCACCCCCGAGACAGAGAGCACTTAAGAGAAGTGATCGACCATTTTCCTTCTTGCAGCATCCTGGGACAGAGCGGTTCACCCAAGGATACACAGGCTGGCTCTTCTCCCAGGAGGTAGCAGTGGGGAATCAAAAGCCAGATACCTAAACCACTGTACTCTCCAGCCAGCTTGAGAGAGAGAGAGAGAGAGAGAGAGAGAGAGAGAGAGAGAGAGAGAGATTCTAGGCCAGTGGCGGCAAACTGTCGGCACTCCAGATGTTTTGGACCACAACTCCCACAGTCCTTTGTCATTCGAAATCTAGGCCCGGAATTCTGCCACAAATATGCCACAAACACCATTGATCGTAACAAATTGGCGAGGGAAGCTGCCTAACGAGCGATGGGACTTCTCGAGAGGAACTTCCTGCCAAGGAGGACACATGGGCCCCAGAGAAAGAAGCAAAAGTTGCCGCAAAACTTGCAAAAGACAGGAGACATCCATCCGTCTTGCCATCTCCTCACTTCTGTCTGGCGAAGGGAGACATGCCTCGGCCGGAGAAGCATTGACATTTCAGTTAATAGGCCCAGCCCTGCCGTTACGGAGTCTGAATCCAGCCTTGGTTACTTATTAATGAAGCTGCAAAGTGCCTACACTTTAGACTTCACTCGATGAGGGAAGCCTTTGAGCACCCATTTGACTTCTATTAAATGACTAATGGCTATTGAGACGTAATGTCCTCGCAGCAGATATCACATCCTATTTAGTATTTAATGTTTAAATATTTAATTAATTAAACACTGCCAAATATTTAATTAAATGCCATCCTAGCCTCCCCTACCCTTCCACTGTGCATTATGGAAGGAAGGGGGGGGGGAGAGAGAGCAGGAATGGGGGGAGGGGAAGAGGGGTCTCTCCCTTCCTTGATGTCCCCAGTTTTAACAGCAATGACTCTCTCTCTCTCTCTCTCTCTCTTAATTTTTTTGTTCTGTATAGGACAATGACAATAAAGTTTTGTCTTATCTTATGTTTGAAAATGTCCTGGACTGCCAGAAGGATCAACAAGTGGGGACTAGGTCAAATCAAAACCTAAACAATTTCTGAAAGCAAAAGAAAAAAAAAAAGTTGCAACTAAGGCTGTCCTCTTTGGTGCAAGCAGACAGGATGAACATGGTAGTGATGCTGGCAAAGGTGGAAGGCAGCAGGAGAAGATGACAAGAAAATACATGATGGACTGATTCTGTACAGGAAGCCACAGGCATGAGTCTGCAAGGGCTGGGCTGAGCCACTGAGGAGAGGGCAGGTTGGAGATTGCTCATTCATAGGGTTGCCATGAGTAAGGGATGAGTGGATGGTACAAAACAGTGATGGGGAAAAAACATATCAGTTAATCCAAGAGGCATGCAGGCAACACCTGGGTTGGAGCCCCTGCTCCATTCAGAGTCTGCAACACAGGAGAGAAGTATTGCATTCCCAGCAGATAAGGTGGAGGTAAGGTAGGTGTGTGTGTGTTTGTACCCGTATCTAGCTGATTTGGAATACAAGGATAATCCGAGGCTGGAAAATACACCAGGCAATTTACTTAGCAAACAACATGTTCCTTCTGCGACAGATTCAATGTCCTCATACAGCATGATTCAAGGTGTGTGTGTGTGTGTGTGAGAGAGAGAGACAACCAACTGTATTGCTAATCTTTTTCAAAGAGGACAAAAGATCTGTGGACCAGATTGCTCAAATCAGAGATTTCAAAGATCGCACTGCCATCTGGTGGACAAGCAGATGCCTCTGCTCATCATGGGGGGGGGGGGGGCTGAACTTGAAAGCCTCGGGGTAAAGCGTGCTCATCATCCTCCAGATGCATCTCTCCTCTTTTGACCGAGCTGAACACAGGATGTATTCCTCTTAAGGTAAAGCAACATGGATCAACCACAAACATAACGTACACAGTTGAGTCTCAGAGCTTGCTAAAGCAGGCCAAGAGGCAACAGGGCTCAAGGTGGAGATCCAGTGTGGTGTGGTGTAGTTGTTGCATTTCTCTCCAGCAATTCCTTTAATGAGCTTAGGCCAGCGTGCATGGCTGTTCTCTGACCCATATTCCCCATCACAACAACCCTTTGAGGTAGACCAGCCTGGGAGAAGGAGGGCCGCCCAGGCTCAGCTGATAAGCTCTGTGGCCAAAGTGGAACATCTCTCATACCCAGAATGCTAAGTGGCACATTGCACTGGCCCAGCTAGTCTGTTTTCCTGGGTCCGGCTTTGTCAAAGGAGCATCATGGTGGCCTAATGTGTCTTTTACTGACAGCAGCACAGTGCAAGGATGTCCAAACTTCGGCCCTCCAAATGTTTTCGACTGCAACTCCCACAGTCCTTTGCCACTGGCAATCCAAGCTTAGAATTCTGGGAGTTGTGGTCCAAAACATCTGGAGGGATGAAGTTTGGACATGCCTAGGCAGTATCATCCACTCTTCGATAATGTCTAGTCAAATGCTTGACTTTTAAAAAAGTGTTCTGCTTATATATCGCCCCATACCACTTCAAGTAGTCTGGGCAGTTTATAATTTTAATTACAGTGTGCAGGCTACACTCCCCCCCCCCAGCAAGCTGGGTACTCATTTTACCGACCTTGGGAGGATGGAAGGCTGAGTCAACCACGAGCCTGCTACCTGGGATCAAGCCCCAGGTCGTGAGCACAGTTGTACCTGCAGTACAGGCATTTAACCACTGTGCCACAAATTTATTCTTCATTTATCTTGAATACTTTTACCCTGCCTTTCTCCTTGGAAAAGGACCCAAAGGTGGCTTACAATAATGAGGGACAATATACAGCCCAGAACATTCAAAACATATTTAAGTTAAGAACAGGGAATTAGAAGAGGCATCTCGCAACATTAAAAGGTAACGTTAAAGCTACCAAGATCACGCAGAAAGAAAGAAAGAAATCCATTATGAGGGATGGAAACTAGCATTGAAAAACACTGGTGTTCTTATGAAATCAGTCAATCCAATCATGCATGGGAATCCATATAAAAGTCATATACTATGTAGTCCATCATTCAGGGATAGCTTGCTTGAAGCTTTGCTTGTTTCCAGAGAGACAGCAGAGATGGGGCAGTCCTAGCCTCCAGTGGGAGGGAGTTCCAAAGCTTGGGAGCAGCAGCCTGAATGTCATTGGACGGCCGCTGAAAATAATGGAAGTTACTTCACATCCTTCTTTATTCCGCGACTAGTTTTGTACCGTGACAGCGTTGGTTGTGATCACGTGGTTTTGTCCCTGTTTCGGTGTTCCCATGGTCATGATAACTTGTCTCGTGACAAGTGTTACCTCACGGTCTTGTATCGTGACAAACACTGAATTTGTCTAGCTTCCCTTTCCCCCCCTTGGGGGGGGGGGCTTAAAAATTCTTTTTTGATATTTCACTTTTAAAAAGTCAAAATCATTGCAGGCAGGGAAGGAGTCTGCAACTCTCTGGCTAGCTTTCACTTTTTCCACGTGCATTGGAATGCTCTGGATGATAGCCTTCGGGATTTCTTTGTTCTTTATTCCTTTTGCTTACTAATTAATCGCCTGTCTGGTGTCCCTCTTACCTGGCATTGAAGTTTGGTTTGTTTTATTGGTATTTAACGGAGGAGGGCAAGGGGGTGGTGATCAACCAGGGTGGATGGGCACTTTGAATGTAACACCCAACCCAGTACCTGGGACACAGTTTTCTGGGAGAAACAAATGTTTTGTTGCATGACAGTTGTTACCTCACGGTGTCTTGCCTCGGAACAGAAACCGGGAACAAACCAGGACAAAGAAATACCCTACACCAGCGACAGGTACAGATTTGTCTCGCTTAGCACCCGTTCTGGGGGCATGGTTGAGACAAATTTCAGCTGTTGCGCACCGGACGTAAAGTAAGTTTTTTTTGTACCGCTCCAAAGCGCAACACTTAGAGAGACAAAATGGACATGAAGTAACCACCAATGTGAGTGCTTCAGATGGACGAATGTTGACAGGCAAAGTCTCTTTGGATCGAATCACCATGTCAGAACTGACACTACCACACAATTATATTTAGTATTATTCATACCTCTTAAACAGTCACTCAGAACATCACAAAAGACTGCATAATAGCAGAGACCGAGCACAACAATATATTCTAGTTCCATTGAGAAAACAGGGGAAGAAAAATAAGGCTTTTAAAAATGGAGATATAAAAGTGTTCAAAGCAAAGCAAAGTGTTCTGCTTATATACCGCCCCATACTACTACAAGTAGTCTCTGGGCGGTTTACAATTTTAATTACAGAGTGCAGGCTACACATTGCCCCCCCCCAGCAAGCTGGGTACTCATTTTACCGACCTCGGAAGGATGGAAGGCTGAGTGAACCTTGAGCCTGCTACCGGGGATTGAACCCAGGTCGTGAGCACAGTTTTACCTGCAGTACAGGCATTTAACCACTGCGCCACGAGATATAATTGTAACTATTTTTGAAAACCTTGCCAAATAAATGTAACTCAAGACAGATAGTCTTCCGAAGACCCCATCTTCAGTGCCTATGTATTGGGTGAGTTTTGTTCCAAATACATTCCATCTGGAGAAATCTTACACTTAGATGATATCAAACCCTTTTGTGGAAGAAACATCAGCTTCTATAAAGGATTACAATAATTTCTTATTCCCATTTTTAAAATTTTTACAAAATTTAATAATTTTTAAAAGTCTTCTCTTGATGCAGACAAGAAAGAGACGTATGGATATCCTCTGCAGAACTGAGTTGGTAACTCTCTCTCTGTCTTCGCTTGTATGCTTTCAGCTGTTGGTTGTAATAGAGGGGAATTCAGCATAAGAAACCCCCCTCCTGCACCAAGATCTCCTGTGAGGCAAGAGAGAATTCATCTTCTCAAATCAAGTTTTACCTCCTCCGAAGGTTCACAGATAGGTAAGGTATGAAGGAGCTCAGTCCACACAGTCTCATGTCTAGCTAGGCATGTTACTTAAGGGTATTTGTACATGACCCCTAAACTCCGCCGCAAATGGCTGCCAGCTCCGGAGCTTAAAATTGTTTTTCCAACAGCTCCGGAGTTTGCAGGAAATTAAGTGTGACCACGCCCACCTAAGCGCGTCCCAGCGCACTTTTCATGTACCTGCTCTTGGAGGGTGAAAATCCCCAGGTCCAGATGTAAAGGAGTGAGTGCCCGGCTCTCCTCGCTTCTGTTTGTTGTTGTTTTGGCCTCCCGCCCCTTTAAGAGAAGGAATCAGGATGACAGGGAGGCTTGGACCAGCAAACGGAGGTGAGCCTGCATTCTTTTGTCCCCCTTTTTCTCCCTCCCCTCATGCAGACAGGATCAAGGAAGTGCGGAGGGGTGGGGACGCAGGAAGAGCAACAAACCCCCAAGATCTCTGGTCCAAATTTAAGTGGCCAGCGGATCTTGGGGGTCGTGTGAAAAGGCCCTAAGAAAGAAGAGACACAAAAAACAGTTGCATTTTTCGCAATATGGAAGCTGCAACAAGAAGGCTCAGGATAGCTTTCGTGTAAATTGATGGTTTGGCAAACGGCTGGGGTGTCGGGAGATTTTACTGGAAACGATCAAATGAGAACCAACACCATCTCGGCAATTACTGCAGGAGGGAACAGCCCCTCCCCCGCCCCACAAGGCTCGAATAATACGCGCCTCTCAGCCAAGAGTTCTTCAAAGCAAGAACAGACTGCCAAAGTTTCAATAAAAGGCTCACACAACCCTGCTTGAGTGAAACGGCAGCTTGGTCACAAAGGCATTTTCTCAGTAGATATGGCAGGGGTGCCGTCTCTCTCAGGAGCGCTGAAAGGCACCGGAATCGTTTCGATCTTTCTGCTCTTAAGTGGGAGTGAAGATTGACTTGAACTCTGAGCTTGGAGAAGAGTAATCAACTACAGTACAGGAGGGTCTTCCAATAAATTCAGCCGCCTCCGTTTGGGGGGAGGTCACGTTCCTTGCTAGATATAACAAGAGATCAAAAGATAGATAGTTTTATAGCACGACAAAGTACCAGGTTTAGACCAATCGTGGATTCTGAATTGAATCGGTCTGCTTCAATCATAAAATCAGGGAGTCCGGGAGTTGGAAGGGGTTTATAAAGGCAACTAGTCTCTGCTCAGTGCAGGAACCCAAGTCAAAGTATACCTGGCAGGTGGTTATCTAACTTAGAGCCTTTGTACACGACCCCTAAACTCCGCAGCAAATGGCTGCAAGCTCCGGAGCTTACAATTGTTTCCCCACCAGCTCCGGAGTTTGCAGGAAATTAAGTGCGACCACGCCCACCTAAGCGCATCCCAGCGCACTTTTCTTGTACCTGCTCGAGGAGGGTGAAAATCCCCAGGTCCGGATTTAATCTGGTGAGTGCGGGGCTCTCCTCGCTTCTGGGTTTTTTTTTTTTTTTGCCTCCCGCCCCTTTAAGAGAAGGGGCAGGAGGAAAAAAAAGCAAACAGAAGAGAAGCATCAGGACGGCGGAGCTCCGGGCAGCTTCGGAGGTGAGCTGTATTTTTTCCTCTCTTTCTTCCTCCCTCCCCTCACGCAGACAGGAGCAAGGAAGTGCGGAGTGGTGGGGAGGAAGGAAGAGCAACAAACCCCTAAGATCTCTGGTCCAAATTTAAGTGGCCAGCGGATCTTAGGGGTCGTGTGAAAAGGCCCTTACTTTAGAATGTCTTCCGTGTCAGAGCACTCACTGCCTCCCAAAATTATTGGTTCCATTGTCATACCTCTCTAACACCTGGGAAGATTTTTTTCCCCTGATACTTATCCGAAATCTAGCTTCTTCTACCCTGGCCCTGTTCTTACATGTCCTATACTCTGGAAATGTTTGAGAGCAAATCCTGCCCCTCCTGTACAGGACAACCTTTCAAGTACAGTGGTGCCTTGTATAAAGGAATTAATTCGTTCCAAATGAAATTCTGTTAAGCAAATTTCCCCTTTATACAAATTTCCCATAGGAATGCATTGAAAACGGAGTCATCCCGAATTGCGACCATTTTTATGTTGTACGGATTCGCCCCATAGGGGAAATTTGCTTAACAGAATCGCCTATCTCCAGAATGTTTTATGTTGTACAGATTTTATGTTATACAAACTGTTTGTTATACGCAGGTCCACTGTATTTGAAGAGTGATATCATATCTGCCCTCAGTCTTCATTTTTCAAGGAGGGGCAGGATTGGCTCTCAAACATTTCCAGAGTCTAGGACATGTCATAACAGAGGCAGAGTAGAAGAAGCGAGATTTCGGATGAGTATCAGGGAAAAAAAACTTGTTGCATAAAAAATGCAACAAATAAATAAATAAATAAGATTAAACATGTTAACTTCTTTCAGTCTTTCCTTGCAGGGCTCGGTTTCCTATTTATTCCCTGATCATCCTTAAGGCCCTTCTTTGTACCTGTCCCAGTCCTTCTCAAAATGCAGTGTCCATAGTCCTCAAGACGACACCTAACCAATGCCAAATAGAGGGGAATCAATACTTCATTTGGAGACTATATTTCTGTTAATGCCTGTCTGAAATATCACTCACCTTGTTAGCAGCCACAACACACTCTTGGCTCATATTCAGCTTGAGATATACAAAAAAAAATTCCCTCTCTCGTGTAGTATAACTGAGCCAGTAATCTGGTGGTTCTCAACCTGGGGGGGCGGGACCCCTTTGGGGGTCAAATGACCATTTCACAGGGGTGGCCATGAGACAGTGAAGAAAAAGGCACCAATGGCTTGGGTCTGGAGGAGGGGGTGGGAGGAATGGGGGGGAGAAAGAGTGAGTTACAGCTTGATCGGTTGGAGGGGATGTCAGTCAATGGAATTGGAGGCTGCGATTGGCTGAGGGTGTCTGTAGAGGGATGTTCTCGACGGCACCTGTGGCAATGGCCTGCCAAAGGGGGCTTGTGGCCTCTTCACCACAACATGAGGAACTGTATTAACGAGTTGCGGCATTAGGAAGGTTGGGAACGACTGTGCTAGAAGATGCCTGTTTCATTGTGGGACCTGGCCCCAGGTAATCCCCATGGACTAGGGTCTGCAGGACTGCACTTCACGGGCCATCCAAAGCATCCATGCCTTTCGCTAGAGTTCATCTTTTTGAGGTAGCTCCAATTTCCTGATTATATAAATGATATAAATGACCGTCAGTTGATCCCTCACTCTTTTAGCAAGCGATAACCAGCTTTTGAACTGCCATAAATGAGGCCAATCAACATTACTTTTGTCTCATTACTTCAAGAGCTTACACATAAATTTCCTCTTATCCTTCCCCCCACCCCCTTTGGTCTGGAATTAGCCATAGCTCTCTGCATGTGCTATTATACCCGGGACTTCTCAACTGGAGATCAAACAGTTTGATCTCTGCCAGCTTCCATAAATTGACTGGCAAACAGGTTTCGCTTGCTTTGGTTTCGGAAAATCTAGTTCTGCTCGTCCGGCTTCCCAAGACCACAGGACTGTCAGGTTAAGTATTAACCTCTATATTTTGCAGAAGAGAATGAAGAGCAAAGCTATTTGTGCAGTAAGCCACTGGTGCATTTGGGCTGACACTATATGCACCACCGTCTGACATGAAGGTAAAAATCTGAGAATCCATAATGGGGGGCGCACAAGTTGACCAAAACAGACCAAAAGTCTACTTTCATCAAGGCATTGAGTTGGAGGAGCCTGGAGTACAGTTTATCAAGTGGGTCCATACGCATGTATTTGAACTGCTGGATCGCTCCATGGCTTAAGTCAGCTGGCTGCAAAGCACAAGTTTGGGAGTTCAATTCCTTAAAGTGGATCCTTGTCAGGAGATGGACTTAGAGCTTTTTCACACAACCCCTAAGATCCACTGGCCACTTAAATTCGGACCAGAGATCTTAGGGGTTTGTCGCTGTTCCTGCGTTCCCACCCCCTCCGCACTCCTGGCTGCTGGCTGCGTGAGGGGAGGGAGAAAAAAGGAAGAAAAGAATGCCGCTCACCTCCGTTCTGCCGTCCCGGCACTGCATTCAGATCTCTTAAATGGGCGGGGGGCAAAAAACAAAACAAAACCAGAAGCAAGGAGAGCCCGGCAGACACTACGTTATATCCGCATCAGGAATTTTCACCTCCGGAGAGCAGGTACCTGAAAAGTGCGCTGGGACGCGCTTAGGTGGGCATGGTCACACTTAATTATCTGTAAACTCTGGAGCTGGGAGCCATTTGCGGCGGAGTTTAGGGGTCGTGTACAAATACCCTTAATAATCCAGAGGGCTCCTTCCACCTCGGCAGCCCTAAGATTCTGTGCACACGTGCTGGATGAAACACTGACATGGGCAAGCCTTAAATATGAAAGAAGCCACTCTTATACAACTTGGGTTTTTCTTTACCGGATTCCTTATGCCCAAGCCAAATGGTCATGTTGCATACTGTATATACTCAAATATATGTCAAGTTTTTCAGCACCAATTTTGGGCTGAAAAAAGGGGCCCTCGACTTATATTCGGGTCAATACTTTTAGCCACCGAGGCAAGTGCTTGGATTGGTGGCTAAAAGTCGTTTTAAACATTGTGAGCAGATTCTTGTGACACACACACACACACACACACACACACACACACACACACACACACA
>JAHTLZ010000213.1:2832540-2876315 GCA_023846285.1 Phrynocephalus versicolor | reverse complement strand
AAATAGATTGAATTTGAGCTGTTAAAAGCACTGGGTTCGTTAATGACTATATTATATCAAGTAAACAGGGAAGAACTCTACAAAAAAAGCCTTGCGTCATTCTCTATAGGTTTGTTTGGCTTCCACCCCAGGACAGGTAGGAGTTTGGAAAAATAAACAGAATAACAATGAAACCTGAGTATGAAAGCAATTTATTCTCGTGCTTCCTTAAGGCAAGAAAACTGGGCATCATTCCATTCTCCGCTCTCTTAAGTTAGGTGCTAGCCCGGGATGCGTGGAAGTCCCAGGCAAATTGCCTTCTTTGTTGACCACGTCCAATGCCAGCTGTCCGCTGAAAGTGAAGAGTCATGGCCAGGCAAATTTGGGAACAATTGCTCTCGTTTACAAACAGATTGCAACCAGAGGCACTTGGGTAGATCACGCTTGTTTTTTTCTGTTTGGAGGGCAGCGAGGAAAATAACACATCCTGTAAAGGAATCTTATAGGAAGCTTTGGAAGAAGGGGTTGAGCCAGGAAGGAATGAACGTACCTTGATCAGAGGGTATAATGCAATTCACAACAGATCTAGCCAGCACACTAGCAGATACTAAATAATGAGTATTATACACATGAGGGAGGGCAATGCTTCAATTAATAGTTCCCTCATACTACTAAACCTCTGGCCCTAAGAGGTTGCAAATGTCTTATCTATTATTGATTGTATTCAATTTATATCTTGGCTTTTATCCAGGGGATGCATGGGCAGTATATATTGACCTCTCCCTGCTGGTCTCCTATCCTGGCACTGACCAGACCAGATCGATTAGATTAGCGTTGTCAAGATGGCAGCTTCACGCACTGTGACAGCATGAACGAGGAACAACTGTCTCTTCGGAATGGCTGTGATTGAATTGCTGCTCCCATCAGCCTTCCTCTGTCGTCAGCGATTGCTGCCAGCCAGGAGTGATGGATCCACCATGTGTAGGGCTGCATGGTCTCCTCTTATGCTTTGGATTGTGCTTTGAGCAGAATTGGGCACAGAAACATGGGAGGTTGCCTCTCAATTATTCAGACCATAGTCCACTAGTCTGGTAATGTCAGTACTGACAGGCAGCAACTCTTCTTTTATGTATCTTTGGCACTCCAGATGTTTTGGACCACAACTCCCAGAATCCCAACCCTAGATTGCAAATGACAAAGGACTGTGGGAGTGGTGGTCCAAAACATCTGGAGTGCCGAAGGTTCACCACCAATGTCCTAGCAGTGGTGGCAAACCTTTGGCACTCCAGATGTTTTGGACCACAACTCCCAGAATTCCGAGCCTAGATTGCCAATGGCAAAGGACTGTGGGAGTTGTGGTCCAAAACATCTGGAGTGCCGATGGTTCACCACCATGGTCCTAGGGTGTCTCCCCTAATTCTGTCTGAGGAGCCTTTGAATTCCCTGGTGGCCCCCCTCCCAAACACTAGCCAGGCCACACCTGGCTTAACTATTGAAATCAGATGAAACTGGGTATGAAACATCAGGAAGGGCCGAAGTTTGGACATGCCATTCTTTCTCTGAATGCCTACTTTGATCCTTCTTTCAGGCAACTGTCTTGGTGAGTGCCTCCCCCCAGTGCAATTTTGCAAGAATGGGAAGCCTTCGTTTTGGGGACTACAACTTGACAAATAAATGCTTGCAAAGACTGTTGAAGCCAATAGTCATGACGGTGGGATGTTCTGGGATATAAATAGAAAGGACCAAACATCTCTGCAATTTTAAGTGCAGAAAAAAGCAGCACAAACAGTCATATGGGAAAGCCTCTATGGATATACATGGAGTGCAAATTATGGCAAAGGTTCCCCCTCATCACGTGTTTGTTTTGCACAAGTTTTAGGACACCTTTATGTAGCTTCCATGACATGTCACTCTAGCCTAAGAGGTTTGGATCCCATTAGAAGCACGTCCCGTTAACTCTGAAGGTGTACAATTGACAAGTTCACAAAGTTCACCTCCTTAATACAGAAAAATATGAAGAAAGACCACTACGGTGACACTAATTGTATCAAAACCAGGTTTCCTCCCACATGAGACAGGATGTAGCATAGCTAGAATTTCCAAGTGATGCTAATCAGATCTAGCAGAAGTGACCAGGAAGCATACAAATTAGTTTTCCAGTCTCCACAGCTAACAAGTCAGAGCTGGATTTATTTCCCTATGTTTTTATCACAGGAACGGCGTGAAGATGGTCTCTTTTACACAAACTCTGGATCCAAATGCAAACAGATGTTAAGTATCTGTTCTGTGGAATTGAAAGATGGATTTGCATCCATGGGCAATCCTTATTTATGTTAGCTGTGCTCAAGCGGTTCTTACTTTTGGACCCACGATGAAAATGTCCCTGTTATTGAAAGGCTTCTGAGGGTAATTCAGCCCGTGATGTATTTTATGGATAATGTAGCAGGACGGTGCTAATATCATCCATTTTGATTTGGTCTGAATTATTTGTCTTATAAATCAAAACCAGTTTGCTTTGAGAAAATTTGTAACCCGAACAGTGAAAAAGAAAAAAAAAGGGAGGAATGAAAGGCTCTTACCTTAATATCTGGGGCTCACCATGGCATCAACTACTGCTCAATCTTCTGTACGCAACCTTCTTGACTTCTTTCTTTGGAAGAGTGTGCCATTTAGCTCCATCCCTTCACAATGAATTTATCCTGCATTAGCTGGACACTCTTACCCAGCTGTGAATCATCCCTAGACCTTTTGCAACAAATGTTAGAGGCCAAAGTTTTTATTTGTAAGGCACCAAAGGAAATCTCAGTGGTCCTTAGTTCAAAGAGTTGTTAAGTCAATCAGGGTGCCCACTCCCAGGGAGGCGCGGAGGTCAGCTACGCGCAATCGCGCCTTCTCTGTTGTGGGCCCCTCGCTTTGGAACCATCTTCCTAGTGAGCTGCGCCTTGCCTCGTCCCTGCCCGCCTTCCGAAAGGCATTGAAAACCATGCTATTCGGGGAGGCATATGGTGACCTAATTTATTTATTTATTTATTTGCCGTCGCTGTTCTGTCTACCGCCCACAGACCCATCTTGTTGTATTGTTTTGATCTGGTTTTATTATGTACACCGCCCAGAGTTCCATATTGGAAGATGGGCGGTATAAAAATGAAACAAACAAACAAATAAATAAACAACACATTGATCTTCCTCACTTCAGGTGGGACTGGTTTGGAAATGGACAAATAACCCTGCTCCCCTTTGTATCCTGAATCTGATGCACATGCCTATAATGTAGGCATTGTGCTGTATGTTTATTTCATGTATTATTTTATAGCGGATTGTACATTTTATTAGTACTGTACACAGCTCTGAAATCTTTTAGTCTATTTGGTTTACAAATATTCATCAATAAACAATAAATGCATGTCACCCCATAAAGGGAGTGATCAGTGGGTTGCAACAAACTACTTTCTTCTTTTCTGTTGTTCAAGTGAGGGAATGAAAATGGTTTGGCATAGTTTGTGTTGCTTCTGAAGCCTGCTTGGTGACGCCGCCGCTGCTTTGCGTGGGATTTTCATAGCAAAGGAGGACTAAGAAGCTCAAATTAAGTCCTATCCTTAATCTTCTTTATTTCATACCAAGCATAACCCATCCCTACATGCTTCCCATGTATGAATTTCATGGGTTAAACTAAGTACATACTGAAATTTGGCCTCAAAATATAGATCATATTCTTCCTAAACAGCATTTGCTTGACATGATTAAATTATTATTTTTTTCCCTTGAGGCACATTGCATGTAGACAGTTCAGATACCATCCTGTTTGGTTGGTGGAGAAATGGCACAGTCTGATAAATGGCACGCCTCTGTCCAACAGTCAATTGCCATTTTTGGAACCAGGGTACCGGTGGAGTGTGAGTTTCGGTCACTAAAGCCAAGATTAGTGGCACACCTACTGGTGGGAAGTTGTATAAACTGACAAAGTGGGACATTTGCTTGCTTTCTCACTCTACATAACAGATGCAAAATTATATGTGTAGACATAAATTTACTCCAGAGGCACTTAAAATGTTTCATTTTTCTGCCTTTTGGTTTTCCTAACACTTTTTGAAATTGACTGGGCTTGTGTAAATCTTCCAATAATCGGAGCACCAGAATGCCACACATTAATGAGACATTAATTTTAAAGCTGGTTATTTAATTAGGCCGGTTTTGAACAATTCTGCGCAGATGAAGCAAGGCGATGAAAAGTAAGTTTTTTTTTTTTTAAAAAAAGAGTTAAACAGATCATTGATGGCTGTAAAGTTTTGGGAAATAAGAGGGCAGATTTGTGCTGCCAGGGGAATTCTGGGAGTTATCAATCAAAACCAGAAATCTGTGCACCTCTGTTGGGTACAGAACCAGGAGTGAATTTGCTTCGGTTTGTGCAACAAATGCATTCAATGTTAAGGTTTCAGAACATGCCCATTTTGCAAAAGATTTGGTCTACACATATCTGGGACTTGCTATCCACACCAGATTTTTACCCAGTCATAGGCAAAATCAAGAGCATTTGGGGCAGTTAACACCAATTTTTCCATGAGTACACTGACATAAGTGTGAGGTTGCCTTCACACTTGCAAAGCCCCCACCCCACCCCCACCTTTTAAAGTTTCATCTTGATGCTGTCAGTTCCTCTCCATAGCCTATTAAATGACTCCCAAGGATCCCAGTTCACCTTGTGATCATAAAACAAAGCACAGCAAATAAAATGTGCTGCTTATATCGCATGGGCGGTTGACAAGTTCATTATGCAGGCTGCATATTGCCCCTCCCCCAGTAAGCTGGGTACTCATTTTACTGACCTTGGATGGATGGAAGGCTGAATGAACCCCGAGATACATGGGACTGAATTCTGGGTTGTGAGCAGAGTACAGCTGTTCAGCCACTACGCCATGAGCCTTTTATCAGCTAGACATTGCCAGAGTTCCATTCATTTTAAGGGGTGGATAGTTTTTGTTTTCTATACAACATTCCTGGTATTCTGAGTCTATTGTTTCTTCAAATGTTTATTTCCCCCCTTTATTTTAATTGTGTATGTGTGTGAATGTTAGCTGAAAACTGTAAATGTTTCAGATCTTCTACTATTAGCCGCTACCTCCCTTCATATATTACTGGGTGCAATGCATCCTGAGTAATTGATTTTGTCACGCAGCAACAATACTCAATGGCAGAATAATTAGTGGGTATGGTTGCTAAGTCAGACCAGCATCCATGAGGAATTTAAAGCAACCTCCTTGTAACACATATATGCATACAATGCATGTGCAATGTTGGTAATCAGATGCAAGAGGTACTTTTGTCATTAGTCCATCATGAAATGACACCATCCCTCAAAGGCTAAACTTGGTGTGAGGATAAGAAGGAAACCCAATTAAGATAATTGATGAATAAAACTTGTTAAGTCAAATCCAATCGCTTCAACAGGTTTACTTTAGTTGGGACTAACAATTGGCCATAGCCGTAAATATATGGTTTTAAGGACCTGGGCTTTTCCAATTTCAACGGAATCTAGAATTTGAATTTTGGGTGCCTGCAAGAATGTTACTAGGTATTATAATTGCCTTCTACTGGAGTTCTATAATAACACCCTCTATATTTTCCAGAAAGGATTTTACAGACATCAAATTTTCCAGCCAAATTCTATGCACTTTGTAACTGCATTGAGAAATTATGGGTCTCTGCTACTTGCCCGGAGAACTATATTCTCTGATGCAAATACTCTCTATCTAATCCGAGACAGAAGTAGGGGCTGAGTATCATTACTCATATTTTAAAAGAGAAAGGTGGGCATATGGACATATGTTCAGAGGAACGTATCTCTGTTCTTGCTTTGTATTTGTTATTCTATTTGTACTATCAAGGGTGGGGTAAAGATGCTTGTGGAATTTTATACTCACATGTCAAAATCATGTGAGCATAACATTATGGATACTATATACCCTTGAAATGGTATCTTGGTTTTAGGGTCAGAGTGCAAATGAAATTTAGATCCTTTGCTTTTGAGAAGCTTCCATGAGCAATCTTGAAATTCGAACTACTCGTGAAATGGAGAAATAAAACAACAGAGACAAATACAATATGGATGGAACATTTACAATTTTTAATTCCTATGTGATCCCTCCCCCCAACTCTCTTAATCATATGCCTTTCTTCCCTCCACCCATGTCCCCTGTCTTTCTATGAAGATTTACAAGGCTAACCTACTCCATTAAGGAAATGATTTCTTACACTCTAGGGAGAAAAGGAAAAGCAAAGAGCAAGCCTTGGGCGTTGCTCAGTTTGAATGATAATCAAGGACCAATCGTCTAATAGTTCAGTGTTCTGCCAGGGCGTGCATGTCTTCCTCCTGCTCCCTTTACAATAGTTATGGTTACAATGCACGTGCACTGGTGCATTCCCCATATATATTTATAATTTTTGTTCATATATGATTAACAACTATTATCAGGACAGCCCATGTAGTTTGGAAAGTACAACTTAAGGTTCATTAATGTATAGCTTGACCACAAGCCTAATTCCCCCCCCCCCCAAATAACCATAATAAAACCATAGGTTTCCATTTCTGGAATTGTAAGGCATCTCTCTGTTGGATGTTTAGGTGTGAGATGGTGCTACAGGCAAAATAACTTAAAAGGGTAAATCTACAACCATTTGAAGTCTTTACTCTTGAATGAATGAATTTATGGTTGTTAACCAAATCACACATAGTACAAAAGTTTTAATACAATAATGCAATATTGTATTATATATTAGAATACAAATATATAAATATATTTTATTGTATTATAAAGTATAATACAGTTAAAACAATATAAAATATATTAGTGGAAAAATACAAAATTTATAAAATAAGTACACGTGGGTAGAGCACTATATATAATTAGAAGAGCTCAAACCTCTATCAATTATACGTCTGCGTTTGAGCATAGCAGCATAGCAAAACCTGGCAACACAATTTGTGATCTGAAGGGACCTACGAAAGGAGTAGCTTAGCATAGTAATTAGTAGGTCTCCCAGGTAGTTTGCAAATAACAGGATGTATAAGCTCCTTATGTAGTTCTAGATAAAAGGAGCAACATAAAAGAACATGGGTCACAGACTCAATTTGGCTATTGTTGCAGGGACATCACCACTCTGAGTAAGGGATATTTTGAAATTTCCCTTCCATCCAAGAGTTTGGAAGGGAGCACATTCAGTCTGGCTAGGGAAAAGGCCTGGATTATCTTTGTGGACATTGAGCGAAAGAGGTAAAAAGACATCTTAAATGTGTTGTATGTGACTATACTTACTCAAGACTAGGTCCTGCTGAAGACTGGGTAGGATCCTATTACTGATTGACATTTATGTGAAGGGAATCCCTTATGTCTTGGCGGCAAATTGCTGCTTGTTAATAAGGTCCTGGTTGGGATGCATTCAACTGCAATTTTACTTTACATAAATGGACATTTTGTTATCCCTCATTCCTTCTCTCTGGACTGAATTTGCATAATGTTTTGAGCCCATAGTTATGTTTTATTCCATTGCAAAATGTGACACATGCCAAGATGCATTAGAGGAAGAGGAAGGACACTTCTTCCGAGTGCAACAATGCATGGAAACATTTTATGATTTTTAAGTGCATGGGTGATCTGCAATTTATATAATAGTATTTTAATATGATGGTTTTGTATTACTGTAACACTGTTCTGACTTTCCCTAAATTCATTGCTGGTTTTAGTAAGCCATCGTGGAAGTGGAACACAGATATTTTTGCAACCAAAAACTTGTTATAGGTAAACACCCCACCCCCACCCACAAAACATGCATAAAGTGGATTTGGGAATATTCCGATCCCACAAAAGTCAAAATCCAAACAGGCAGTGAAAACTGTGTGGATGAACTCTCTACCCAAGGAAATTAAGCTGGCCTGTTTGCCTTCCACTGTCATAAAATACATTTAGAAAGGCATAACAGTTTTGGCCTGTGCCTGAATGAGAGGAAGATGGAATATCTGACAACCCACCCAAATGAATTTGGTACGATCCAAATAAGCAGTGCTGAGATCGACTGAGAACTGAGGGTTCAAATACCTCGGTTTCACAATCACAGCCGACAGGAGCATGAATCGCGAAGTCACATCAAGGATCAACTGTGCCTGGCTAAAATGGCATGACATCAAACATCACATGCAGCATAAAGATCAGTGACTGCTTAAAGTCAAAGATCTGTTGCACTACAGTATTGTATGACCTGTTGTGCTCTATGGTGTGGAATGCTGGCTGGTTACTCAGGAAGTCGAATATCGCTTTGGTGTCACAGAATCAAAGATGCCACGATGGACCTTCCGGGCTAACACGAAATGATCATGTGTGCAATGATGACATCTGATCAAAATATGGCATTGCACCAATTGCCGACAAGATGTGCAAAACCAGACTGCATGGTCAAAAAGGGTCTTCACATTGAATTATTATTCACTATCTAATTACTACTGCAAGTCTAATTACTACTATATACTATACACTATATAGTAGTGGGTTTTACCATGTATTGTTTTCTAAGACCAAGATTTTGTTGCCGATGTGTGTTGTGCTTCTTGGAATGTACTGGGCACTGTTTTGAGGCCTGGGACTCCTCTGCAGTCTAGAATACAGTGCCCCTGTTTAAGTAATTAATTTTCTCTAAGCCATTCCGTATTGTGAAAAATTCGTATGAGAGAGAGAGAGAGAGAACATAAGAAGAGCCATGCTGGATCAGGCCAAAGGCCCATCTAGTCCAGCTTCCTGTATCTCACAGTGGCCCCACCAGATGCGTCTGGGAGCGCACGAGACTAGATATCTGTCCCCTGATACCACTCCCCTGCATCTGGCCCTTGAAGTACCCTGATTTTAAGCCTGGAGATGACACCTCTCCATCATGGTTTGTCACCTGTGAGGGACTTTTCCTCCAGGAATCTATCCAATCCCCTTTTGAAGGCATCGAGGCCAGATGCCATGCCCACATCCTGTGGCAGGGAGTTCTACAGACTAACACCACACTGGGTTAAAAAAAACCCACAATTTTCTTTTGTCTGTTTTCCCTCTCCCAGCCCTCAATTGGAGTAGATGTCCCCTAGTTCTGGTATTTTGTGAGAGGGAGAAGAGCGTCCCTCTATCCACTATACTCATGCCCTGCCTTATTTTGTACGTCTCAATCATGTGGAGTGTGTGCGGGGCTCTTATTCCCCAACCAACCGTCCCCTCACGAGAGCCCTCCAATGGTGGGCGACGGGATTCCCCAGGAAAGGGGGGGGCTCTCGCCGAGCTTGATGGTGTCGTCGTCAGAATCAGAATCAGAATACTTTTATTGGCCAAGTGTGGTTGGACACACTCAGAATTTGTTTTGGTAAAATATGCTTTTGATATAAAAGGAAATGTAAGAATCAGATAGCCAACAATAAAAACACAGTACAATACAATATAACCTATTATTAAAAGGAAGAAGTAAAAATTAATTATTCAACAGTTTGACAGCACTTGGAAAGAAACTATCTTTATATCTAGTTGTCCTAGTATGCAATGCCCTAAAACGCCACCCTGAGGGTAACAATTGAAACAGGTTATGTCCAGGATGTGTGGAATCTGTGTATATTTTCATCGCCCTCTTTTTAGCTCGTGTGGTATACAATTCCACAATAGATGGCAGATTAGTAGCAATATTTTTTCTGCAGTTCCAATTATCCTTTGAAGTCTATATCTGACATGCTTAGTCGCAGAACTAAACCAGACAGTTATAGAGGAACAGATAATAGATTCAATAGCACCTCTATAGAATTGAATCAACAGTTCTTTTGGCAGTCTGAACTTCCTAAGTTGACACAGAAAAAACATTCTTTGTTGTGCTTTCTTAATAATACTTTCAATATTAGATGACCATTTAAAATCTTGAGATATAGTACCTAAAAATTTAAAGGACTCCACTCCACTATGGACACTAAGTTATTTGATATCGTAAGAGGTGGCTGTATAGAACGAGTCTTCCTAAAATCCACCACCATTTCAACAGTTTTGCATGTGTTTAATTCAAGATTATTTTGAGTACACCATAAAACTAGTTGATCAATCTCTTGCCTATAGGCAGCTTCATCATTGTCTCGAATGAGGCCAATCACTGTAGTGTCATCTGCAAACTTCACTATTTTAACGGAGGAATCCTTTGAGGTACGATCATTAGTATATAAGGAAAAAAGAAATGGAGAAAGCACACAGCCCTGAGGAGCTCCTATGCTAACCTTGCCAATATCTGATATAATTTTACCTAACTTCACCTGCTGCTTTCTGTCTGTTAGGAAGCTTACAATCTATTTACAAGTGTCATCAGGTACAGCCAGCTGTTTTAATTTAATCATAAGGATATCCGGAATAATAGTGTTAAATGCAGAACTAAAATCAACAAAAAAGAACCCTTGCATAAGATTTTGGAGATTCAAGATGTTGCAATATACAGTGGTACCTTGTATAAAGGAATTAATTTGTTCCAAATGAAATTCTGTTCAACAAATTTTCCTTTATACAAATTCCCATAGGAATGCATTGAAAACAGAGTAATCCCTTTTTATGTTGTACGGATTCTCCCCATAGGTGATTCTGTTAAGCAAATTTCCCCTATCTCTGAATGTTTTTATGTTGTACAAATTTTATGTTATACAAGCTGTTTGTTATACAAGGGTCCACTGTATAATGTAAGGACATATGAATAGCATCATCTATTTGTCTGTGAAGATTCTCAGTCATCCAGGTGAGTTTATCTGGAAGTTGAGGCATGGCTACTGGACTTCTTTTTTGAGAGATAGAAACGTTTCCCTGTTTGCTGTGTGCAGCATAATTAGGCCATTTTCTCTTAATTTGAACCGTGGAAACAGTTTGTGTGAAGAATTGATTAACTTTAGTAAGCCCTGCTTTCTGAGGCGGCCCTAGTTTTGTTTCTCTGTGCGCTTCCAGGGTAGTGCGTAATCCTATGTTCTTTGGCTGTTTTATTCCAATAACTTAGAGGAAGCTGTTTGGATGAACAGCGGAAACGTTTCTCTCTCTCAAAAAAGAAGTCCAGTAGCCATGACTCAACTTCCAGAGCATCCTCTATTTCATCTGTTTGCACGATAAGCAAATGGCAATGGATCTAATTGACAAAATCTGTGATAGATTTCAGGGGAAGCCCACACTACGTGTCTCTCAAAAGTCGTCGTTGTCCTGGTCGTGGTAGGGAGGCGTCGTAGGAGGGAAGAGAGGCGTCGCAGGGAAGCGGCCCGCCCCGCTAGCCTTCCTCCTCCTCCTCCTCCTCCTCCTCCTCCTTCCCTCACGGCGGCTTCCCAGAAGAGAGGAGGCCTGGGCGTTTGGCCGTGCTTGAGGCGAGGGCGGTGAGCGTGAGGGGGTAAAGCGGCGGCGGCGGCGGCGGCGGCCCCGGCCCAGCATGCGAGGAGGGTGAGATGTTTCCCCCGGAGGTGGAGGAGGCTTCGGCGGCGGCGGCTCCGACTCCTTCCTGGGCCCAGGCTTCGGCGGCTTCGGCTTCTTCTTCTTCGGCTTCGCCCCCCGCGCGGTGGATGCGGCTCCGTGGCGGCCGGCGCTTGGCCCTCCACAAACACTTCTATAGGACTCATTCGCCTTGCTGAGGGGGAAAGCGGGAAGAAGGCCTAGTGGTCGCGGCGGAGGCGGCGGGGCCAGACCCCCCCCACCCGCTCTCCTCCTTCTTATTCTTCTACTCTTGCCTCGGGCCTTCGGAATAAAGCCCCGTTGGGAGGTGGGTGGTTGCGTGTGTGTGTGGGGGGGGAGAGAATAAAAACAGCGCAACACACACACACACACCCGCCTCAGCTTCAGCCGTCGCCTCAGCAGGCCCGGGCCTAGCCTGGCGGAAGAAGACCGTTACTGAGCCCGCCTGCCCGGCCGCCCCCTCCCTCCCTCAGGGCCCATGGAGGAAGAAGAGGAAGAGGAGGCCGCCGCCCCTGCTGCTGCTGCCGCCCGAGCCCCGCCGCTCAGCGCCGCCCTGCTGGGTCGCCTGAGGGACGAGCAGGGCAAGGTAAAGCGGGTGAGAGCGGGGGGGGGGGCGCAAGCAGGTGTGTGTGTATGAGTGTGTGTGTGTGTGTATGAGTGTGTTTGTATGTGGGGGGGGAGCGAAAGCCCCCACCGCCCCCCTCCTGCCCCCATCACAGATGGGGCTCCTGCGGGGGTGGGGGGGAGAATGGGGGTACATTGGGATCCTATTACCACCCCCACCCCAAAAGGGGAGGTGGGGAGTGGTCGCCTTGCTCATGGTGGAGGGGGGGGAGAGACGGGGAGCGCACCCCCCCAGACCTCGCCCACCCCCAAACCCCTCATTGTGGAGGCTTGCCTGGTCTGCCTCTCAGGTGGGCAACTTCTTGCCTTGCCTTCCACGTTGCTGGTGGTCTCCAGGCAGCCACGCTATTTTTGCTTGTTTGTTGATGCTGTTTTCCAACTGATTCTAATTCCTTGTTGCCCCAGTGTTTGTTTGTTTGTTTGTTATAGTGTTTCCTTTAAGTGAGCTTGTTTTGGAACACTTTGGCTATCCTGTGTCAAAGTCTTGTTGCGTGGGGAACTGCCCAGGAAGCACTGTGTATGTGTGTGTGTGTGTGGGGGGGGTGTCATTACAGTCCTGATTGACTCTTCCTGACCCCATGGAGTTTTCTTGGCAGGAATACTGGAGTGGCTTTGCCAGTTCCTACTCCAGGCGCCTACACCACCTGGTATCCTGGTGGTCGCCCATCCAAGTACGAGCCAGGGCCAACCTGGCTTAGCTTCCAAAATCAGGCAGAGATTGGGTGTGTTTTAGGGGCTCTATCCAAGCAGAAGGAGCACAGGTCACTAAAAATTGATTAAACACATCATTATTAGTGTTATTGTTTATTTTTATGTATTCATTTTTAGGCGTTTTTCCACCTCGCCTTTCTGCTTGGAAAAGGACCCAAGGCAGCTTACAGTAATGAGGGGCAATATACAGTCCATCATATTTAAGACATATTCAAGTTCAAGAACACTTGTTAGCTGTTGAGAGTTTTTTTCCAGGCTGCTTAGCCTTATTCAGGAAGTTTTTCTTCCTGACATTTCGCCAGACTGTGGCCGGCATCTTCATAGGGCAAGGAGCTGAAGGAACTAGGAGTTCTCTCTGTGGTCTGGGGTATAGAGTAAATGAGACTGTGTCGTCCTTGTTGTCATTATTTAAACTTAGGTGCTACACCATACTGCTAAAACCACATTCTGGTCATTTTGCAACCTAATTCTGCCCCCCACCCCCAGCAAACTGGATCCTCAGTAGTAGTTTATTAAATACTATATTATTGCCATAAACTAGGTCAATAACCTATTAGTCATGATAGTATGCTGTGGGGTGTATACAGGAGATACCGAAAAGTCTTTGCACCCATGTTATTTGTTTATTTATTTTAATCAGTGGGAGGCCACTTGCACAGTTTAAAACTGAAATATATGTACTTCAAAAAGTGCAGCAGCCATTAGTGGAGAAGCACTCCTGTGGAAACTTCACATTATGTATGTGTATGCTTTGTAGCTTGGAAAATATTTTTAATGGAACAGTGACATTTTGGTCATATTCATTTCATCATGTGTAATATTTCTGTCCTGTTCCTCAGCCCAAAGAGGTTTAACAAATAAAAGCAGTAGCAGCCAATTACAGCTGTATGTTACTTTCTCAACTTTGTTTTATGACATTGACCTGTAGAGTTCCACTACTCATCCCTTTGTGATATCCTATGGTACCTAAACCATGTTTATTGCTCCTACTAGAATATGAAAACATATACTGTACAAACTTATATAGTAGTAAAACCCACTGATTTCTCTTTAGCTTACTTCCAAAGTAATATGTGAATATCAGGAATAAAATGTGTTGATTTGCAATAGCTTTATTTGGTCAAGTTGCCTGACATTTCCCTCCTTTGTACATTTTAGATGGGAGGAAATCTTAAGAGGCACTGCGTATAGACAAAGTGTGACTGTCCATATGTTGTTGAACTGCATTGGGCCATACTGTCCTACAACTTCTAAGGTGCCGAACATTTGCCCACCTCTGCTGTAAGGCAACATTGCTTGGCCCAGTAGCTGTTCAGGGAAGTACAGTACATGGTGAGTGGAGCTTTGAACCTGGATCTGCCTGTTCCCATTAGGATTCTGTAGCACCAGTTTGGGGTCATATGAGTTATGGGTAGGGAAGTCTCTCACCACATCAGACCATTGGTTCAGCATTCCTCCTGCTGTTTCTAGCAAAGGCCCTGTACCTTTGAGTCTCCACTAGACTGTCTTAGAAGCCCTGTGGCAGTAAGGTCAGCAGTCAGAATTTATGGGAGGTGAAATCCAAAACATTTGGAGAGACAAAAGTTGGTAATTATTGGTCTGTATTGACTTATCACAGCTTCCATAGTTTTAGGCAGGGGCATTTCTTTTCCCATCTAGAGCCTTTATGTGTATGCTGTGTAGAAGATGGTGTGAAGGCCTAGAACATTTATAGCATGCATTAAAAGGATCTAATGTCCTTCAACTCTCAGAGCTTTTCCATTCTATAGCAAGTGCATATACTTACAGCCTTTGTTGAAGTTAGTTAACTCCAGTTAGTTCTCCCTCATGTCTCTTTAGTTAGCTTTTTGTACTCCTCTAGTTACAGTTTTAGCTGCTTTTGTGTCATGCATGCAGGTAACATGATACAGTATGTTTACTTGTCAGCCTATTTTAAACAAGACATATAGTATTTGCTGTTGCTCCTGGCTTTGGCAAGATTTTGGCTTATACCTTCTGTTATAGTGCTGCCATCTTCTATTCCATCACCAGGGCCCTTCATGGACCTAATATACTTTTTGTTGGGTTTTTGTTTTGTATGGTGGCCTTCTTTTCCCTGGAAAAAGTTTAAATGGAAGAGGACTTGCGTAAGGAGAGGGGAATCAAAACTTCAGTGTGATAAATAAGGGCAGGTTTTAATTTCAATTGCAGAAATCTAAAATAGCTAATGTTTTGTTGTTTCATAGGTTGGAACATTAACATCTGCAGCGTAAAATCTTAAAACTGAGATTGGCGTAACTCAGGCGTGCCCAAAGTTTGCCCCGGGGGGGCGCCCAAATCCGGCCCGTCAGGCCATTCTGAGTGGCCCGCGGCTGGCTGGCCCGCCCCTCCCTCCCCGTCCTTCACCCACACATTCCCCTGCGGTGGCCACGGTTCCCGGTGCTCCCTTTGGTCTCCACCTTCCTTCTTCCCTCCCTTCCTTGTTCCCCACTTTCCTTCTTTCCTCTCTTAGTTTCCACCTTCTTCCCTCCCTCCCTCCCTTGGTCCCCGGCTTCCTTCCTGCAGGTGAGGTTGCAAGGGGTCAGTGGGTGGGGCTTGCAGTGGGGTGGCAGGGTCAGGGAGCAACCAACCCCTGACACATTCTCAGCCACCAAATCTGGCCCTCCTTACAAAAAGTTTGGGCACCCTGGCGTAACTAATAGCATTTATTAATGTAACTTCACCTTTCTTCTTTTGGATAAAAAGAACGTAGACCTATTGTAAGAAAACGGCCCCCTCTCCATTGGTCTTGTGCTAAAACTGAAAGATGTACAGCAAAACCTTCAATGGTGAAAATGTGAAATTGTCTGCACTATCCATCATTTTGCAATAAACCTATGCATTAATTAAACTTGACTGTAGCAGCAACCCTTCCCCCCAAAAAACCTAAAGTATGTATTTCAGTATCATATTTCAGTATCCCCCCAAAAAAAACTAAAGTATACATTTTAGTATAAAGCCAAGAACATTTCTGCATGGTGTCTATGACAGGATTTTCCCTGACAGGTATCTATGCGTCCTGGAAGTTGGTTCCCCACGGGCTTTTCATAGGCTTGGTGAAGCAAGTTTGGGCAAAGAGTAGGTTAGCAGCAGCTATAGTATAGTTGGAGGGAGGTTTTGCTTGTTAAAACAATCTGTTTGCTTGAGTTTGGTTTTTGACCTGTCAAAACAAAATGTGCTCATACCTAAATAAGATCTTTTAACAGTGTTATTAACATGAAACATGACATACAAGAGGTGGTTATACTGGGGGGGGGGGGAACTACAGTATTTGAATTGAGTTTAGTGTGTTTTAAATCAGTTTTTTAAAAGTTGGCTGCATGACACACACAAATGCACAGATTGTTTTGACAGGGAATTGTGTTATTTTGATTTGAGGCAAGGTACTTGACTCTTCTGCCACAGGATCATTGTTGTTTTAACTTGGACACCAAGTTAAATACAGTAGGACCCCGGTATCCGCTGGGGATTGGCTCCAGGCCTTCCCATGGATAATGGAAACCGTTGATAAGAGAGAATGCCTGTCCACCCACCTCCAAACTTCTTTTCCCTGACAGTAGCTTGCTTTATGACTGCTGTTTGTGACAATAGCTTGCTTTGTGGCTGCTGAATTATTTAATTTTCCCCCCTCTGCCAACCGTGGATAACTGAATCAATGGATATGGGGGTTCTACTGTAGATTAAATAGATTAAATGTGTGTGAATGCCTCTCCACAAATTGTGTCAGATATACTTTTGTGCCTTCTGTGCTTCCTTCCCTCGACTACCCCATGTGTGTTTGAGATGGAGGATTTGATTTAAATAAAATTATTTTAGATCAGAGTTTAAATTTTAAAAATTGATGTCTGTGATTTAAATAAAATCTTTAAAATTTGAATCATGATTTAAATCAATTTGTATTTTTTTAAAAATATGTTTATTTTTATCCATCCTGGTGATTGTGGACCAACCTGTCTCCCTCCTTAGCAAAACTTGTCATACCTCTAGTCTGTTTCCGCCCTACCTCTGATGCTCCCGCTCTCCCCCCCCCTCTGTGTGTGTGTGTGTGTCCCTCCCTGCATGTGTGTAGGGCTACAGGGAAACCTTTGGTTAAATTTTTTCCCAGCTGTCATTCTGCATTTGCGCTATGCTAGATTGAAATAAATAATAGTAAAAAAGTGAAATAAGTGAAAAAGAAACCATCCCAGCAACAGTTAGTGGCTCTGAGAGATAGCCAGTGTGAGGGTGAGTGGGTGCAGGGCAAAGCCTCAAATGCACTGATTCTAAAAGCCCACGTAGCCCCTAGCATTAAACGTTTTCACAAGAGGATGTGTTCAGTGACCCACAGATCACGTGACTATCATGTGATACCAAACCAAATTCCTGGCTGTGACTTATTTTTAAAGGTGAGGTATACCTCTATACCTCTTTTAAAACAACATGAATCATAGATAATGTGCAAAAGGAAGTGCTGTCTTTTTACCTCAGTTTTATTTAATGTTTATTAGGTAAGTGGAAAAGGAATAATGGCTTCAATTATTGAGATTATTTTATGTGTTACATTCCCTAGAATTTACAAAGCTGTTGCAGCATAAATGGACCAACTTCTCATTTTAGAGTTCTGTCGGAACTCAAAATTACTCATGTGCTATTTTTGTGTTTGATTTCTTTTAAATCAAATCACTTCAGAATCACTTAATGAAAGGTTCTCCATATGTTTGCTGCTGCAGCATCTGGGATGTTTTCAGGTCATTACAATCTGTTGTTTAAATAAGTGCCATAATATGTAGCAAATGTGCTTGGTTTTCTCTGAAATGTTAGGTCTACATAACGAAGAGTTGAGTGAAATTTGATCCAGATCTCTGAATGAAACTGACTATGCCCCACCCCTGCTTGGATCAGTTCCCTCTTTCATCATTTTATTTTCTAGTAAAGGTTTGATTGGACGCTGCTGAATACTTTGTGTTTGAAATTATATTGAGTAACGTATTTTGCCTGTAATGTTGGCCCGTAGCTCTCCTTCACTTTTGAAAGATGAAAAGCAGAATTTTTTTATCTTTTACCCAACTGTTATAGATGCATCAACTCCATTTTCTTCTGCTTCTGTGTTAACTGGTACATTAAGAACAGCCTTGCTGGAACAGGCCACAGCCCATCCAGTCCAGCATTCCATCTCACACAGTAGCTCACCATTTGCTTCAGGTTATTTCCAAGCAGATGTCGTCACCTGCTTACGATTCCCTGCAAATGACATTGAGAGATATCCTGCCTATCTCTCTAACCTGGAGGTTGTCCTTAAGGCATCCATAATGATAGCCATTGGTACATTGAATTGCGACGTTCTGGTGGAGGGCTTGCGATGGTCAGTAGTTTATATTTTCTTAGTATTGATTTCTTACTGGGAAGATATGTTAATATGTAACAAGGCTTTTGTAGGTCATTTCACCAAAGGGCCTAGAGATAAGAAATTTACTATCATAGAACATGTAATGACATTTGATTGGGAATACCTTTTCTTTCAAAGATCATGGAACTTGGTTGAGCTGCTTGAGTGCTTGGAGCTTCTATTGCATTTGTATGTGTAAGACATAATTTGTTTATTTGTTTGTTGACAATGCAGACATTTTGTCTGACCCATAAATCCAAGTGGAGACTGTCTGTGAAGATTCTCAGTCATCCAGGCGAGGTTATCTAGAAGTTCAGTCATGACAGTTGCCATGACTCAGCTTCCAGATAACCAAGTGGAGGTTGCAGTCAAGAACTCAAAGGAATACTGGAGAATTGGAAGGGCAGCAGTGAAAGAATTTAAAAAAATCATCATGTGTCAAAGGAGGCACATTTCCACACTATTTTGTTTACTATGCATTACTCTGCGGAACTGCTAGATGGCTCAGAGGTTTAGGTACAATATCTGGCTGCATAGCCATACATTGGGGGTGCCACTGTCCCTCCTTAACAAGGGCTGGGCTCAATGCTCTGTTAACAATTATTTAAACATAGCCATTTCAGTAATCAGTGATCTCAGAAACAATTCCAAGAGCCTTTTCAGTTTGAACGTTAAAACTACGTATTTAGAATTAGATTTTTTTCTTTTTCTTTTTTCCAATTTTTCCAATTTTACAGAAAAAAACCAAAAAGGCTTCGGGGAGTGGGAAGGTACCACCCTGCCCGAATTATTCCAGTTTCCCCCCCATGCATTCACATCTCTAAATACATCTCATTACAGCTTCTTTTCACCTTCTTAGGCATTGTGGCTGGAGTTTGTGATTTTGTCCTGTTTTCAGTGACCAGTAAATAAAAATACAGATTTGTTCGTTTTTTTACTTTGTCAAATCTCTCCCACCCCTTAGTTCTCTTTCTAATGGAGGTGTACCCTTTGCCTTTGTGCGGTAAGGCCCACTTTAGACAGCAGGAGAGAGGTTCACCGAATGGAGTACACATTCAGCCTTAAACCTGTGAAACTGTTTCTTGCACATTGGGATGTAAGAAGGGTTATAATCAAGCTTTCTTGACATGCTAATTTTCTGGTGGTTTTGGGTGGCGGATTGTTTAGTCATGTGAGCCACCCTTTGTAGTCTGAAGTGGTACAGCCTGAGCATAGATGTACCACTTCAGGGTGACCTAAACCCTGGTGTTGAGTGTTTCTTTGGCATCTGTGGCACAGTTCTCATCAGATGCGAGAGGAGAGTTTTGTGTATTAGTACAGCAGTCATTTTTCCTTTCTGATCAAAGAAGTCTATTCTAAAAAGTTTAGTAATGGCAGAACAGTTTCCCTCTGAGAGAAACTTGCTTACCATTAACAACCGTTGCCTGTGGAGAAACTGAAAGGTGTAGTGCAGGATGTGTACAGTTTGTGTAGGAGAGAATGTAGTTCTGTTAGGTGTGGATCAAGCATTGTGTCGATAAAGTCTGCACCCTTGAACCTTCTGCAGTACACTTAGTTTTTTCTGTGGATATAGTTTTTGGAAACTCACCGACATACAGCAGAAGGAAGCAGCCAATGGATTTTTAGATGTTTTGCACTGCAACTCCCACAGTCTCATCATTGGGCTGTGCTGCTTAAACAGATGAAAAAGTTTACTGGATGTTAAATTTACAGAGTTACAAAGCAGAAGGCAGGCAATGCCATTGGGCAATGTAAGATCTCCCCTTTCTTTATCCAACTAGTTCAGCAGTGCAGAGTTTGGCTATATAGTGGATATAAATTTCAGGTTTGCATCTTAGGAATGTTGACGTTCGATTTGTTTATTTGAAGCACTTAAAAGTTGCAGCTGTGTTCAAAGGCACCTGCACATGTAGAGTAGGAGGTCTGAGCTTTGTATATTGGATATAGTAATAAGTAGGGCCAGATACAATCCCAGATGGCGTGGTGAATTTCAGATAGTATAGTGAGATCGTAGTGGCAAATAATAAAGATTTAAATGTATTTGATCATTTATTTTGTCCATTGTGTTTGCTTTCTTCGCTAGTGCAAGAGGTACTCCGTGGCTGCAATCTGACGTTGAGTTGCACATGCATTCACTTACAGATGGAATTTAAGAGGTTGTAACTGCACTCTTGACTGCTGACTTCAATTTTCTATTACAAAATTGAAGCATTTAAATGTTTAATATAGAGCTTAATTCAAGGTTAAACATCCTCAAATTACTCTCCTATTTGCTCATATTCAGATAACTTTTCAAGTGGTAAATAATACTCCTAAGCACTTAACTGTGCTTCACATCTTCAAGACATTAATTAATAACAGTTTCCACAAGGTAAAGGAGTAATTACCTCTTATTCCCATTTTACAGATGAGGAAGCTTATACTGAATGCTTCAGCTTTACCTCAGACTCAAAAAAATTTAGTCTCAGGTTCAGTTAGTTTAAGATTTCCAAAAATTGCTGCAGGCTGTGGTAGGAAGTGCACTTAGCCATGGTATGGCTTCCACTGAATTTGCTTGTTTTGGACTTGTATGGGTTTTTGTTTGTTTGTTTCTCAAGGAAATTCCGGCATTGGCCTCCTGAACTGGAACTCTTGCTAAAAGAATTGTGCTGAAATACGTATCTAGGACATGTATAATATTGGTCCCACCTTATTACTTTGAAGCGTTATTGGCAAATTTTATTTACCTGATTGTTTAAATATTTACACATACAATCCCCCCCCCCTTGAAGCAATGTATATCTGATTGAGGGCAGGAGAAGAGAGCTTGCAAAAACCCCACACACAATGTAAGAAAAAAAACACACACCCAGAAATACTTAGGTGGTATTGACTCAACTGGTAATATGGTATGTGCTATTCTATTCCTCATGTAAAAGAAAACGTCCTTATAATCTTGGAAAGGCAATTTCTTGGCATGGTAAAACCTAGTTTTAAATTTGTTCTTTTCAATGGGATCATAGCTCTAAATGTTGATGAACTGTTAGATTTAGAGGTCGGCTTAATATATTGGATGTCATGTGCCATCAAGTCAGAACGGACTCACAGATACCCTAATAGGGCTTTCACGGTAAGTGAGATATTTAAGGGGTGGTTTTACCAGTTCCACCCCCTGCAGTGAATTTTTATGAGTGAATGAGAATTTGAACTCAGGCCTACAAAGGCCTAGTCCAGGGTTGGCGAACCTATGGCATGGGTGCCAAAGGTGGCACTTGGAGCCCTTTCTGTGGGCACCCGACATCGCCCCTTCACAGCCACCTGTATGCAGGTTAAATTGCTGTATTGGCACTTTGCAAAAAAATTAGTGGGTCTTGAATCGCAGTTTGGGCACTCGGTCTCTAAAAGGTTCGCCATCACTGGCCTAGTCCATGATTGTATCCACTACACTACACTGGGTATCCATTCTGGGTATCTTGGGTATCTGGACATTATTTCTAGATTCTCTTGATAGGATTTTCTTTCTGTTGTTTGGTTCCTATTGACATTTGGGATCTTAGTCTTATGGAATTAAAAAAAAAAAAAACCTACCGAGCTCACCGAATTTACAACTCTAGCTTGAAAAGTAGGCATAATGTTAAATTACATGATACATTCTGTGTCAGTCTAACAGAAAATAATTGACACGGCTTTTCTCTTTCATAAATTGATACTTGAGATTTAAAGAACTGGAACAGAATTCAGATATGAACAGGGTTGCCATTTTTTGTAAAGTCAGGGAAATGGAAATTGGTCAGGAAAAGTCAGGGAAATTATGATTAAAATGTATGATTTCTAACTTTTACTGCAGTTTCAAAACTGTAAGTTTTATAATGCGGCTTCTGAGATACTGTTTTAGATAGAATGTTTGTTTGATTTTTAGTGTCCCTTTAAAACACCCAAAATGTTGTGTCATTTCTTAGATTTTGTTGTAGTTAATGTTGAAAGAAGCTGATATTAAACCTCTTACTTTGACAAATATTTTTGCGTTTGAGTGTAGTTGTAGAGTAGAATATTTGATTAAGCCTTGCAATTAATGCAACATTTTTAAATTTGCGGTTATATTTGAATGGTGGTCAGGGAAAATGACAAATGTTGATCAGGGGAATGAAAAATAAAATTTTAGTGCAACCCTGCATTATTTACATTTCCTTGCAGCTTTATATCTTTTGTGCCTTTGTGTAGCCCTTTTTCTGTATATATGTGGCATTCAGGGGAGTTGCTTCAGACAGGTTTATCAGTGTCTGTTTTCTGAATATGTGCCATTGGGGCCAAACTGTTTTACTGACTACTGTCCTTTCCAGAGCGTTACTGTTTATTCAAAGAATCTCTGCTTCATGTGCAACAGGTCTAATGTTTGATCTTTGGCATTTCCCGGCTTTGAAGGGCTCTTGTCAGGAACATGGGAATGCCAGTTGCAATGTTGAGGTGGAAGACCCATCAGTCTGATTATATTTTTAAAATAATAGAATTTGCATATATGGTTTCCCTTTCTCTTTCCATGGGGAATATCAAAGAAATAAAAATGAAATTTAAAAAAGACCAGTGTTGCTGATTTTTGTCTAAGGAGCTCATGGTTGATGAAGCCATATGTCCATGTGCCATTCCACTGATGGCCTATTTCTTACCAGGAAGAAAAAAGTACTGAGAAAAGGGGGAAAAAAGCATATGCTCCCAATTTACATATTTACTAATTTAAAAAAGCTTCCTGGAAACATTAAGCAGACTATCTTGAGTAACCTTTAACATTGTAGCTAATAGATATCGCCTGGAAATTTTCATAGAAGGTCTTCTAAATAATGTAAATGATTATGAATATGTAACTAGTTAATATGCAGCTATGAAAGGATTATCATGTAGAGGTTAATGAACACGCTGCACTTCACAGTTTGCAGGGCTTTTGCTTTTTGTGCATTTAGCTCACTTCATGCTTGGAAAGTCATGCACTGGGAATGGCAGATTTCCCATCCAGCCATTTCTTTGCCTCTCTAGAAAAGGAGCATTTGAGGGGGAACATTCCTAAAGGTTTCATAAACATTTTTTTGTGTCATTAATTCTCTTCTCCCACTTACTCTTCTTAATTATGCATGATCCTAAATATTAGTTGTTGTGCTGCAAAGTTGCCGCAGACATATGGTGACCCTACAAATGAGCCATCTCTCAAATGTCCTGTCCTCAGCTGCCCTGCTCAGCTCTTCAACATTCAAGCCTGTGGCTTCCTTTGAGAGTGAGTCCATCTCACCTTGTCATGTGACCAAAACAGAGCAGCCTCAGTTCACCTCTCAAGATAGTTCAGGCTTGATTTGATCTCTAGGACCTACTTGCTTGTCTTTCTGAAAGTCCGGGGGTATCTTCAAAGTTCTCCTTCAGCGCTATACAGTGGTACCTATTAAGACAAATGCCTTGTAAAGCTCGTAGGAAGACCCCACCCCCCAGAAATAGGCATGCATCACATGACATAAAATTCCCTATGGGATGTTTTGCAAGACGAACAACTGTTTCACATGTACCCCGGGGGGGGGGGGGATCCCAGTTATGTTTGTCTTTATTCTTTCCTCCGGAATGGATTAATCTGTTCCCAGTGCACTCCTATGGGAAACCACATTTCATAAGACAAAATTTTCATCAAATGAAGAGACCCATAGCCTCCGGAACAGATGAATCCATTTTCAATGCATTCCTATGGGAAACCATGTTTCAGAAGACAAAATTTTCTTAAAACAAATTGACCCATAGAATGAGTTAATTCGTTTTAAGAGGTACCACTGTATTTCAAATGAATCAGTTTTTCTCCTGTCATCTTAATACTAGAATTGATATACCTTATTCTGTATTCGCCGCTTGTCACAATCATGTAAAATATGACATTGTTGATACCCACACTGCAGATGGCATGGCTGAGGCTGAGAAGATGCCTAGGTCATTGATTATTGTAAATGGGTGTTAGTTTCATATTCTTCATATTAGTGTCTTCAATTTTACTCTTCCCACGTGTTTTGGTTTTGCTCCTCCTGATTCTCAATAAACATAATTTATTATAAGCTGTGAATTGGATGAATTGGAAGTAGCTACTGCATTGGATGAATTGGAAGTAGCTACTGCTAACTAAAATTTACTGCCAAACCAGAATTGGAAGCTGCAGTGTATAGTAACTGTCCTGCAGTTTGGTTTGTGACAATCTGTTTTTGATGTTGTCGCAGGCCTTTAACAGGGATTGCCCTGGTTTTCTCTCTTAATTTGATGTTTTTTAAGCCATAATTTATTTGCCCTTGCCAGTCGTACATCTATAAGATAGGTTAGTAGGTTAGATTTAAAGCTAAGTTATTATTTTTAAAGTTACATTTATTTATGGAAAGTTTATAAAACAGAAACAAGGTCAGTACATATAAAATGAGCACATATTATTTATAGAATACTTACATCAAAATGCATATAATGCCTGATTAATCAATGTGGTTTTATTTAAAAATATACACCAAGCGTCAAATACATTATTAGTATGTATGAAACAACTTAAAATAATATTTGTTATTATGCTGTTTAGGATGGGGTAGATGGAAATTGCAGCTGCCTAGATGTCCTAAGCACATCCGATCTCACCTGATTTTGGAAGCTAAGCAGGATCTGTACTGGTTAGTACTTGGATGGGCAACCACCAGGGAATACCAGATGCTGTAGGTGCCTGGAGCACCTACAGCATCGCAGGAATACTGGAACTGGCAAACCACTCCAGTATTCCTGCGAAGAAAACTCCATGGATATGGAGTCATGAAGAGTCGGTCACGACTATAACAACACAACAGCCTTACAAAAGCCTACAACATGTGGAATTTCTGCTTATTCTCTTAGTAAAGTGATCAATAGATAAAATACTAACACATTCCTATAAAGTTTATTCTTGCAGATTTATACATCGGAGACTAGCTCCTCCCCTTTGTTTTTTATTTGTACCTAACACTTGGGACACTTAAAAAGAAATGCATTGGGTGCCTATGCCGAATGACTTGGGTAGTTGATTCATTTAATGTTTGAACCTGCAGCTTCATTCAAGGAATAGATTTCAGGGAAAGAGGACTTATATTAGACACCCCCCCCCCCAACACATACATTGCTGTTTTTAAAAGAAAGCACAGACATCCTAAGTGTGCTTATGTGTATTACATATTCTCATATTGAACTTGCAATGTTAGTCATGTCATCATGATAAAAAAATTCCCCAAAACGTGTTTTTCAATTGTTAACTCTTTCAGATATTTGCAATGTAAGTGTTGGGATATAACTATTTAAATGTGGGTGAAATATTGTTTAAATTGGGATGAGAAATTGGCCTTTTGTAATGCTTTGGTCTAAATCAGTCGTTCTCAGACTTAGGTCTGCAGATGTTTTGGACTACAACTCCCAGAAGTCTTTACCAGTGGCTGTGTGGGCCAAGATGTCTGGAAGTCCTAGTCCACAAGTATCTGGGGACCCAAGTTTGGGAACCACTGGTCTAAATAATTGATTCTCAGATTGGAAGGTGCATAGCTATGAAGGGATTTGGTTGATGGTAAACAAGTTGCAGAAAAGCATAGTGCTACAAATATGTCTCAAATACTGTTGCATTCCTCAGAATTCTGTAATTTTGCACATGATTATTCCTTTATATATGCTTGTTTATTATTGCATTGAACTGATAACAAAATTCATGTTTTTATATAATTGGTTCAGTTTTTCTGCAGCAGAAAAAGTGTGAGATTACTGTTGAGAAATAAAACAAAGTCAAACACTTAAAGTCTTTTTAAAAATATAGAAAACTTACATTCCTCTCGTACATTTATATTTGCTTTATTCTGCAAAGGATGTAACATTGAAAACTGATGTGTAGATTGTGCAGAGTACAGGATTTTATCTTGTATCATGTGTCATCTTGTTATGGCGTGTGCATTGTATCAAAATATGAATTGGGGGAAGTGTAATTTATTCTGTGGTTATCAGTCTGGATTAGAGCATTGTGATAAAGTGCCATGCTTAAGAATGAACATTGCTGCCCCTTTGCACTGACAAATAAAAATGTAGAGCAAAATGCAACCAAATCTGTAAAGCTCCTGCGCTAGTTTCTGAAACATTGACTTTGCAGCTGTGCGCTTAGCCTTGTTTTTTCATGAGCAGTTATCTGTTTTAATGACAGGTGGTCACTAGCTGCCAAGAAAAAATTCAGCACTGGTAAGTGAAAAATGTTTGACTGCATGCCAAAAATATCAATGAAAACAGCCTGTGTGTGTCTTTAGAAAGAGCTATGCATATATTCTTTAGAAAATTAACCAAATTCAAATAATATTATATATTGGAACATCATTTTGATTGTGCCCTTGCTTATTAAATTGCACCCTCTGCATTTCTTGTGTTACTGCTCTAATTTGCTAGTATAAGCATGCTTTTAAGATCTGCATATCTCTTTAAAAAGACACACACTTATTTCCATTGCTTTTCCTCCCAAAATAAGTTCATCAAAATTCTTTTAAACCTTGTAAATCCTGAAACACAGCTATTTATTTATTGCCTTTCCAAGAAAATAAAACCTGAGTTGCAGAGAAAAGCAAAGATATCTGTATAATAAGTTTGGACAATCAAAGTTACACTTTACAAATTGCTTTTGCTTGAAAGATGGAAAATCACATTTTCCTAATTATTTCACTGTTATGAAGATAGACAATTTCATATTTAAACTTACTTAAATATACTTAGGATTCAGAATATAAGTTATATATTTCATAACTTATATACCTCAGGTAAACCTGAAATACTGTCTGGTGTTTCTTGATTCATTTTTATTTAATAGGCAGTATAAGGAAATAAAAGATTTGCATGAGTATTTTGATGGGGGAAAGTATGTTTAATGGTTAACATTTTTATGAGTTATTGAGAGGTAACACTTGATCTTAACATATTTGGAATTATGCTACATCCATGCTGTGTTTACTAGGAGTTTATAGAGGGAACAACGGGGGCCTTCTTGATTATTGTCTGCAGGGTTATTTCAAAATCACAGCAACTGCCCCTTTTAGAGGAGAGCTAATGCTTTTTGGTTATACACCATCAAGCATATAATATTTTAAATTTATTTTAAGAGGCTTTTTGTTCATGCCTCAAAGATCTGTGAGAAAATAATTTACAGCTTGTCTCTATTGAATGTTTGGTTTGGAGGTTTGTGTGGGAAACCCTTCTTCCCTTTTAAATGCACATAAACTGCAAGGGCTGGATAAGAAAGCAAAGCAAAGCAAAGTGTTCTGCTTATATACCGCCCCATACCACTTTAAGTAGTCTCTGGGCGGTTTACAATTTTTAATTACAGTGTGCAGGCTACACATTGCCCCCCCCCCCAGCAAGCTGGTTACTCATTTTACCGACCTCGGAAGGATGGAAGGCTGAGTGAACCTTGAGCCTGCTACCTGGGATTGAACCCCAGGTCATGAACACAGTTTTACCTGCAGTACAGGCAGAAGTATGGAAGGGGGAAGGGTCAAGGCCATCTTCATGTCTTATCATATTAAATTGCAACTGTTGGCTACTAGAAGCAAGTCTAAATTTAATATGTTTTGCTGATGTTTAAAATTCAGAATATTACTTTGGTGTCCACTGTTGCTCCTCATGTCAAAAATTTATTAACTTTTCCATAATGTTCTAGTGACTGCTGCAAGCTTGGACTGTTCACACAAACACAATACACACTTTTAAATACAGGATAAATGTGGTTATAATAGTTGTGTTCTGATTGCAACACGGAGTTAATTTTCTAACATGCTCACATTGCAGGTATAACAGTGAAACAACATGGAGAAGGGAGCTTTTTCACCCATTAAATCACCTCGTTTCCCCCCCCCCCCCTGTCCTTCATAGGGGTTGGAGAAGGGATCTATTTAACATACAGGAAATGCAAACCCATTCATGAGACAACTAGGCTGATATGATAATTCTTTGCCCCAATCTTAATAGACTAGTTGGGGAAAATTCATTTTGCTAATGTGTTTTAGGAAATCCAGTGTATTATAATGGCAGACATCTGGATGTAGATGGTGTATGTCCCCTCCACACTAAATGGCAGATTATGAGGACGAACCATAATTAAATTGCATGCATTACACATGTAGGAGGTCCTAGGTTCAGTTTTTGTCTTCTCAGGTAAAAAGGATGGAGTGATGACTTGGCAGTGGGAAGGTCTTCTGTCTGAAACTCAGCAGAGCCTCTGTAGTTAATGTCGATGGTGCTGGGCCAGATTAACAATAGCTTGATCTGATATAAAGTGGGTTTTTGATGTTGTTCCATTATAATTTTGGAGAAACATCTGAATGTGCTTTCTTGTCTTGCTCCAACTAACTTCATACTGTGAGACTTGGGTAAGTGTAAAACAGTCTCAGGGAGCATGCTTAGGCAGCCCCAGGCTTTGCTCAGTCTCCTACTCTTACAGATGAGAAGTCTAAAGTCAAACAAAGTACCCTTAGGCACTATTTCCATGACTCAGAGAGTGTGAACTGTGAATTCATCAAATATCTCCAGGCAGCAGGAGAGTTCTGTTCAGTGATAATTTCTAAGAGACCATTCAAGGTCCTAGCAAAAAGCCAGCAAGGTAGCTCCACTTGACTGGGACATGGCCTTTGATTCAACAGATTTTTCTGCAGGCACCATGTTGTAGCAATAGGACATAGCCTGTCTACAAGGGTGGGCCCTTGGGAAAGTGATGAGATTAATGGGAAGTCTCCATTGGGTTGAACATATTCTAGGCTGAACTAGGTCTTGTGTGATGGAGTTGACCTTCCTATTTGGCCTTTCATTTTTTCAAAAGAATTTTAAATTTTGATTCTCTTTCAACCAGTTTTTTTAAAAATACAATAGGAAGGCCAGATCACAAGATTCTGATTTAAATGGGGCTTCCAGTGAATACAGGGGTCTGGCCTAATGCATTTTGGATAAAGAAAACAGATCCCAAAGTCTCTTTTGTTGCTTTATGAAAATCACCTTTTGTGTTTGTCTAATTTGCTCTTTGTGATAATTGATTTCATTCTTTTCAAATAACATTACAACATTGAGGAATACAGTGGGCAAACACATCGTGACCCCATGTCCATGGAGTTGAATGGCATCAGGAGAAACAAAATCATGGAAGTTGCTGCGAATAATTGACAAGGTGCTGGTTGTGTGTACCTAGTTATTTAATTGTGATGGCTTTCCTGATTTCTTTTCTGTAGAGTAAAAGGCAGCAAGATTCTGGCCATTGAAACATTTCTTAGCACGGTCACTTTTTGAGATATATGATATACTTCCTTGTTCTTTCTAATTCAAAAACTTATTTAAAAATCCTTCTGTTACTGACTGCTGAAACTAAGGATTTAAAGTAATCTTGTATGGATTTGTCAACAGGAAGAAAGTCGAAAATGATTATGAAGCTCTTCAAGAACGACTTAGCACATTGCCCGACAAACTCTCTTACGATATCATGGTATGTACAGTTCACTTCAGTGAAAAAAAAAACAGTCAAACCATGTTATTATCCTTTTCAGATACTGTATAACATTCATTTCTTCCTAGATGGTTTGTGGCCCTTGTTCTTCTTTGCATGTTTCTTCCCTTTTTTGAGTTACTCTGGTGCCATGTTATCTTGTGTCAATGCCTCTGCAACCGTTATTAAAGGAATACTTGCAAATCTAGTCTGAACTAACTTTGACTAATATCAACATTTCCTGCAGAATTAATTCTGTCTATTATCAGCTCCAAAAAGGAAAATAAGGTGAAAAGCAGCTCAGTAGCCCATGAGATGGTCCTCCTGCTGTGTCTCTGGTTGGATTTTGAACATATCACTTAGAATCGAATTAAATATTTGTTCTGCACAAGTGCAATGGCATAAATTGAAGTACATAATCACTAATTCAAGAATTCCCAGTTGAATTCCCAGTTATTTGTCAGTTACTTTATAGGCAACTAGGATACTGATCAAGTACTTGTTAATTAGTAACTATTCACGCTTCTACCAGCGTGCTGAAACAAGTGCAAATATTCACTTGGATTCTGGCTATTATTTGCATGAGACTTATCTTGACAAATGAACTGCAAATATTATAGTTAGTAATTGTCAATTATATATGATGTTAAAGCTGTGTTTCCGTCTTTTCCACTTAGTTTTTTTCAAGTCTATAATAAATGGTAATTTCCAAATTTGGAAAGAAGAATTAAGATACATTAGATGAAGGATGTTTATTTTACTGAATTCTGAAATTACCTGCTATACACATTTAAGTGGAAGAAAAGCATACTCTGTTTCCTGAGGAGAAAAAGCCTTAAGTATTCTTTTTTATGCCTAAAATGAGTTTGGGGGAAAGTTTAAATGCATATCTTGAAGATCCATATGCTTCTGAATACTAAAGAGTTGGATTAATTGTTCTATACCTCATGATCTGTGTTTCAATGTAGCAGAGTATTCTGTATATTAGTAATAAAACAGAGCATATGCTGCTTCTAGAATTTTAACCAAAATGTTAATCAGTGAAGATGAAATAAGTTTATCATTCTAATATGTAGGCATGTTAGTTGCTACTGAATCCTGGTTGTGTGATCAGACTCAGCAGGGAAGAAGAAACAGGTTTTTCCAGTTAAACAAAAAAGAATAACTTTGTACCCTTATTCATTTTAGAGCAAGTTTGGAAGAAAAGATGGCTAACATTAAAATCAGCTAAAATTAACCTCTTCTTGATTGTATAAAATAGGGAGTAACTATAATGGGGTGAGACCATTACCTAGCTGCTTCGTTTCTGTCGTTGCTCTATAAATGTGTTATAGTCCATTGAAGCTTATGCCATAATACATTAGTTATATTTTAAGATTTCATGGGGCTGTTTTGCATGAATTGAGTTTGTAGTCCAACTAGACTAGACTTTTTGACTCTGAAATTTACATAAATATTAAATATTCAGCAATTGATATACTGTAGCTAGGACTTGCAGTTGGAGTTAGATTGGTTTGTTTGCTGTGATGGACTACTAGAGGTGTCAACTTTTTTTCTTTTGAAAAAGTTATATAAGCAGATGTGGCAAATGTCTGAATGTAATCAGTGTGCTAGACGAGATTCAATGCATTTTGAGCAGATGCTACATTTTGGAGGGCACTCAGTTTGTGAAACTCGTGCCCAATTTACGTGTTGCTCAAAAATCACAACACTAGATGGATTAGAATACTACTAGACACCCATGGAAGGCAGGGATTAATCAATGCATTTACCAATATCCTATTTATTGGTGGGCCTTCCACTGCAGAAGCTGTTGCAGTGATCTGAAGAGGTATCAGTTGTATGAAGTCATGCGCTTGATTGCGTAATCTGGTTGCAATGTCACAGCAGTTTCTGAAATTGCACTTTCACATGTGTAAATACCAGACATGCTGGCCACTTATTAATATGGTTATATTATCATACATACCCCCATACTTAGCCAAGGATTGAGACTTTTTGTGTGGGACATAGCACTGAATGATTAATTTAATCTTGCCTAACGGACTGGTGCTGAATTCCTTACCTTTTGCTTTGACAGGTACCTTTTGGTCCCCTTGCTTTCATGCCTGGAAGACTGGTTCATACTAATGAAATCACTGTTCTTCTTGGAGAAAATTGGTTTGCAAAATGTTCAGCAAAGCAAGCCAGCACTCTAGTGGAACACAGAAAAAAACGTAGGTATCTCTCCGAATATACCTTTGGTTAAGATCTCGTTGCAGTTGTAATATATTCAACCTCGTTTTCAGATGAAACAAAGAGTGCGTTGTTGTGTTAAAATATAACAAATTAAAGTATGAAAACTTCATTTTTGTAAATTGCATTCTTAATCGAACCTCTGTATGTGTATATCCAAATGTTCTAGTGATGTAGTACTGCAAACGAATTCACGAAATGGCAATACTGATTGCATTAACATATGGTACTGTAATACTCTTCAACTATAAATTGCAATAGGCAGTCTTTGATACAAATATTGGCACCAGTCAAAATTGACTGCTGGCATAAAATGAACTATCATGAAATAGAGTTTTATATTCTCTGTTTTGGTTCCTCTCTCTCTCTCTCTCTCTCTCTGTGTGTGCGTGTGTGTGTGTGTGCGTGTGCGTGTGCGTGTGCGTGTGCGTGCTGCTTCTGAATGATTAGGAATACACTTTTTCCTTCTCTTAGCTAGACTTTTTTAATCTTTACAGGCTATTTTTTTAACTTTAAGGCAAGACAGTGCAGGAATGTAATAAAGAATACATTTTATTCCAGACATACGTTTGTTTTTTTCTCAGCCCCCATTTGGTCCTTGTTAGGGATTGGTTTTTCCATCTCTTTTCATTTGTGTATTCTTTTGTTGATTCTCCAAAGATAGTCTCTGAAACAAACGATCCATACTAAAAAAAAAAGAGGGTATTATTATTATTTTTTGTGTGTGGTTTTTGGTATTGGTATTCCCCTCTTTTATGTCACCCGCCTTTCCCTGTTTGTCTGTCAGACTGGCCATCCTTCCTTCCTGGAGGGAGCGTGCTGGCCAACAGCCTCTCTTCCTTTCTCTTCCCTCTGCTTTTGAGGCCTGCCTGAGACTGAGCATTCCAGACAGTCACCCACAGTCCTGCAGGGGTGGGAAGAAAAAAAACCATTGGCTCACTTGTGATCTTGTGATGTAGTACAGCTGGCCTGCCCAACAGGTAGACCGTGGGCTACCAGTAGCCCACGAAGGTTTCAAAAGTAGCCCACCGGCCACCAATACAAAAGTGAAGGGATAAGTTCTCCACCCCTCCCTCCCCCATCCCAAGGACCACCACTGCTCCAGCAAATTCTGGGTCTGCCAGCCCACTGTCTCAGCTGAACAGGGCAGTTCAAGGGCCATGGTGTGGTCCCCTGTTCCCCCCACTGGCCAGATGATCGAGCGGGTGCAAGGGAAGTGTGTGCATGGTCAGCCTTCTCATAGGGATGCATTGAAAATCAATCCGTTGCAGAGGGAACGGATTTCAATGCATTCCTATGGGAAACCGCTGCTCTACTTAGAATTTTTTTTACTTACGAGCATGTGCTTGGAATGGATAAAATTCGTAAGTAGAGGTATTTGTATAGTAGCCCTCAGGCACTCTGGGCCAGAAAAAGTAGACCTCAGCCTGTTCAAAGTTGGACAGCCCTGTACTACAGGACTCTTATTGCAAGACATTGCTTGTTGATCAAATTAAAATTTATAAGAAATGTTTGCTCGTCTTGCAGAATACTCACAGACCAAGGGTACTCATAAACCAAAGTTTTACTATACTCGTTACAGCTTTTGCCTGAAATGAATGACCTGAAAGAGGCTTCCCTTTTGTGACTGCTTCGGCCACCTTGGTGGATGACTTACGCCAGGGAATTGCATAGTTTTGCTATACCTCTCTGTGGCTTTTGGTATCATCCACCATGTTATCCTCTCTCTAGGATGGGACTTGGAAGCCCTGCTCTTTGATGGCTCCAGACTGTACTAGAGGGGAGAATTCAGAAGGTATTGCTGGATGACTACTGTTGGCCCGTGGGGTTCCTCGGGGTTCTGGTTTGGCCCCTATGCAATAACATAGGAACTCCCACCTACATAAAACCAGTGGGAGAGGTTGTGTGAACTTGTGGGGTTTGGTGTCACTAGTATGCAGATGACATTCAACTCGACCGTTCCTTTCCACACCAATCTGAGGAAGCTGTTTCAGCTCCAGATAAGTGTCTTGTGTCAGCAGTGGACTAAATCAGGGTGAATACATAGAAACTTAATCCAGACAAGATGGAGGTGCTCCTGATTAGTTGAAAGGCTGAGCAAGGAATAAGGATGCAGAGTGTGTTGGTTGGGGTTACACTGCCTCTAAAACTGCACCTGCGTGGTTTAGGGGTGCCCCCAGGTTTATCTCTAAACCTTAGTTACATCCTATCTGGATAACTGTAACAGAGTCTACACGGGGCTACTTTTGGAAAGGGTTCAGAAGCTTCAGTGTACCCGACACGCTGCAACTAGATTGTTAGCTGGGGCTGGTTACAGGAATCACATAACCCTTTCGCCCACCCTTAATTATAGCAACTCCACTGACTGCTGATCCTTTTCCAGGCACAATTCAGAGTGCTAGTTTTCCAGGCGCAATTCAGAGTGCTAGTTGTCACAGTAGCCTGTCAGTTGCCTGTAGGTGCTGGGATTTGATCTCAAGGATGTTATCACATATTTTAGTTATACCTTTATATGAACAACTTTATATGGGCCTCAGATCTTTCGTAAAAAAATTCCATCACACAGATAGTGGAATGGGCAGAAATTGATAGGTAACCTGCACACTTTGTCACAGACAAGCATAGGATATGGCACATCTCGGATCCAAATTAAAGCACATGACCAATATAACACCTGTGATGAGAGACCGCACAGAACATGACAGAATGTGAGGCATGGAGTCTTAAATTCTATGCTTAGACCTCACAGCAGTTCACTGCTGTTGGAACTGGCACTCATCATTGGAGCAGCACCTGGCCACTCAGCACATAGGGTAATAAGAATGCATGTCTAACACTTAGAGATGGGTACAAATTAAAAAAACAACAACACTAATTCTTTGATTCATATTCATACCAATCAATACCCCCCCAAAGAATAAATATCAATGAATTACTTGCTATTTTTGATTTGTCAATTCACTAGGCTATATAATACACACACACACACACACACACACACACACACACACACAGGCACCTAGAGACACCAGGGAAGCTTCCTCTCACTCTCCTCTATAATCCCTCCAAGTTTGGTGAAGATTGGGTTTCTGATGTTTGAGTTCTACAACCAGGAAAGTTCTCTTTCAGGCAGCTGGAGGCTCCAAACTTGCAGTTTCCTGGGAGGGGACATTTTTGTAGGTACATAATTCAGCTGCCCAGAATTGAAACTTCATTAGACTTGCACGGCCTGTAGATGAGGGTCAGGGGAGACTTTCCTGCAATTTTGGTGTCTGTAGGTGCCTTGTTAATATTATAGGATTTTAAATTTAAAAATGAATTTACGAATCAATTCTTCAATTTTTCAGAAAAAAATTATAAACTCCTTATTTGTAATTCTTCGATCTCGATAAATCAAAATGAATCACCTTTTTTCTGATTCGTGCCTATCTCTACTAACACTTTTCTGCTTGGAACCATAACATGTATCTGGCCTCCAGACACTAGCACCCCAATTTCTTCCTCCTCAGTAGCTCAGGCTCACCCACTACAGAAAGGAAGAAGAATTGAAAGAAACTGCCGAAAAGAGAGCAGCACAGCACTTCAATGAAGAAATCCACTCTCAGCTGTTCTCCTGTTTCACTTGCAGCCATTTTAATCCTGTACCAAGTTGTTGAGTAGAACTATACTGGTTAGTAGTTTCCTATTCTTACACCTTTGTTTTCAATCCAGAACTGTACTTTTCCCTCTTGGCTTGAACTGATTTAAGAAGTTTTCACTTAGAATAAGTACGACCTGGTTTCAGACCAGGGTGACATGAAGTCAAAGCGAATTATAAAATGGAAAACTTGCAACTAGCTTTCCTCAGACTGACAAAGCTATTTGGATGAACAGCGAAACATTTCAGTCTCTCAAGGAAAGAAGTCCAGTTGCCATGAGTCAACTTCCATATCACTTCACCTGGATGACTGAGAATCTTCACAGGCATCTACTAGATGGCCATGTTACGAATCCATTCCCAGGGATGACAATTGCCGTCCACCTTCTGTGTCTCCATGGGCGTCTCTTCCACAGGCAAAGCGGCCACCTCATGCTTTGGTTTCTAATGGCAGCTTGAAGGTCCAGTTACGCTGTGACCACCACAAGATCCTTGCATTTTCTTGCATGAGATTCTTAATCTTTTTTGCTTTAGGAAGACTTCTGTAGCTTTTCCAACTCTGTGACAGATAATTATGCAATAGTGGAAGATGCTCCCAGCATAGGGTAGCTGCCGCCAGGTACACTGCAGCTCCTATGTTGCTGTCTCTTGATTTAGTGTCCAAGACAAAGGGGCCTTTGAGGCGAGCACTTAGCAACCTCACAGATGTCTTTGCTTTGCAGGATCTCCCTCCCTCCCAGGTTCTGACTTTTTAAAATATATATATGCATTTGATCATTTTATTCATCCTGTTTGATTGTCCCCAGCTGTCTTTAAATGGCATCATGATGTAGCTGTAATATTACGCTTTATTTTCTCCACTGATGCTGGATTTTAATGTGGGCAACTTGTTGTTTATCTAGTGTTGCAATTTTGTTTTTAACTATTATATATTACCTAAGCGCTCTAAAAGGTAGTTAATAAACATAAATAAGAAAAATATGACTTTGCAAAGTGTTATTTCATCTCCACCTAGTAGTGATGAATGATGAATTTCCAGAGGAAGATCTGGCCTCAGTTCTCCAAGAGGGAGGCTCTGAAACAGTGATCCTTCCTCAGGTCTGATGGTTACACTCTTGACCTGTCTCTTGGATTCTTTGCAAATGAGTATTTTCAATTCTAGTTTAGGTGTTGAATTCTTGTCCCACCACAGTGTTCTGCCTAGAGTGTTCTGGGTGCTATACTGTGTACTACTCAGCCCTTCATTCTTTTTATATACAGCAATACCTTGGTTTACAAGCATAATTTGCTCTAGAAACATGTTTGTTGTCCAAAACACTTTTATTATTAAAGCAAATTTCCCCATAAGAAATAATGGGAACTCAGATGATTTGTTCTGGGGTCCCATAGACCTCATATACTGTACACACAAAATGCCAAAACTCACAAAATAAGTTGGCTAGAAGTCCACATCCACACCAGGGTTTAGGTACCTGGCTGTGGAATCTGCTCTGCTTGGGGCTAACAACTGGATTTTACTGTGTTTTTAATGTGACAATTATAAAATGCAATTTATAGCCCTATACATACTTAACTAGCTGCCTCATGACTAGAAATTGTTTGAAAAATAAGAAAGTATATTGAAAACAAATTAAAGAAAAGTAAAACAAACCCCAAACCTGCTATCCCATTTGAAATATTTCCTGGCTGGTGCAGGAAATATTTCGAATGGGACCTCTATTCCTGTCTCCTTCCTCTACACTTGAGGCTTGCCTGACATGGAATGTTCCAAACAGTCCATTACGCTGGGTAAAAAAATATTTTCTTTTGTCTGTTCTCACTCTCCTTGCCAGTTGTCTCTTTCAAGTAAACCAGCACCGGCTTTCAGCATTTCTTGTCTACACTGGTCTTTGTCTCTTCGTTGTCAGATACGAGCAGGTTGATTTAAACAGCAGAAAGAAACTGGCATTTAGTCCATTGTAACTGGTCAGTCCATCTTTGACCAGCACCTGCAACTTCCTAGCCAAACAGACATTAAAAAGAGTTTCTGTTTCTGTGAACATATACAATGTTCACAGGATACCCTCTTCTGCTTACTACCATTTATACTTCTTGAAAAAACCCTGACAGTTGCTTTGTTTTGATGAGAAAACTAAATGATGAAAAAAGGAGTCAACTTCTGTGATTTTTCTCTTGTGTGCTGGAATTCTGTGGATGATAGCATAAGAGGATATCCTGTGGGTCATCTTGACTGTTGTTGCCCTTGGTGTCAGCATTCAGGCTGCCCTTTGCTCTGTAACGCTTGGCATTATTTTTATTGCTGGCAACATGGACACAGTATTCTGCGGCAAAATCGGGTCATTTTCTGGCCTTTTGAATCATGGGTGCAGAAGCATAATATCCCAATTCATGAACTGGAGGGGTTTTTTTTTTTTTTGGTAAGACTTGAATATATTCTTGGCTGCCTTAACCATATACCTGTATGTCAGATGACAGAATTTGCCATGTTCTTTGTGTAAATGAAAGAAACCTGTATTTTGAGCAAAACTAGTTTAAACTGCCAATGCAAGAACTCTAGTTGCAGCAGCTATTACCCTTTAAAATTGTTTTATAAAACACAGACATTTTTCTGCATTAGGGAATCCTTCTTGGAACGTATATAAAATCTCTGTAATGTACCAAAATGATACTTACTCTTTAGCATCACAGCAGAGAAAGGAGGTCCTATATAATGCCTGATAAGTACAGAAGGGTGGTGGTAAGTTTTTTTTTATACCTATGAAACATACTTGTAACTCATACTTTCCCTTGACATCTACTTATGCTTTTAATATTCCTCAAATTATACTTAAGACCCCCAACAAAAACTTTGTCAGAATCCAGATATAGTCACACTAGTGCCAGATCCTCCTACACAATCCCTTAAAAGCAAGAAAATAACAAGTTACATGAAAGGAAAGTTCTTTAATGTGCGTTAACACCCGCATATCAAAGTAACAGCTCTTGCTGATGACTTACTACCTCTAGAACATGTAGTCTTCCACCTCCAATGTATTAGGGTAAACAGTGCTTTCATTGCGTTTTTCCATCTCGCTAAAGAAAGACCACAACTGCATCTCTAGCCAAAAGCTGCATTAGCATGCTTTTACACCATACATCTGTGCCTTGATTAAGTGTGTGATGAGTTATATTTTATGCATTATACCAATGATTAAATACAGTTTACTCTCAGTATACCCGTTGTATATGGGAACTTGCAATGTTGTATGATATTTATCCTAATCTCTGATGGAAGAAAATCAAAACTAGGGTGCATACTGAACTAGGAATAGATCCTGTTTAACCTGTGGGTTTTACTTCTGAGTAAACCTGTAAGGTATTCTATTGCAGGTATCTTTGATTTTTCTTTGCAACAGTGAATAGTGTTTCAGTTCAATTCATAGAAGGAAACTCTGTTCAGAAAGAATTAAACTCTTAGAGCTGCTTGTAAAACACAGGCCCATAATCCTTAATATTAATAGAGTTTATATGGATGCTACATCTATTGCTTGGAGCAGGCTATGTTTCACATAGTGAGTGAAAAACTCCATCATAGCAGACTAATTAAAACATCTGATAATTAATTGAGCCCATCGATATCAGTCATCTGATAAGGTAGTTGTGTTAACGAAAGCAGCGTTTGTTAACTTTTTACCCATTAAGGTTTGTTTTCAATTTATTAAGTGACATAGCATTCTTTTAATCAGGTGCTTACATCTTTGAATGAACTGTACCAGTATCCTAAACATGCAGCTTTAAACAGCTATTGTTTACTCTCTAGTGAATGTACACATGTGTCATAGAGATTGGGACCAGAATGATGGGCTAGGAAAGGGTGACACCTCATCATTTGTTCCATTTGACTATAAAGAAGGTGGGGCCATTGCTATTTGCTACTATGTGTACGTTACCTTTAAAAAGTTATACAAGTTTTGGACCTCTAGCACAAACAAAGTCACATTTCAGAAGATTCAAAAGTAGGATAACAAGGTAATATAATTGCTGGGTGGAGGTCTATATTAAATAAAATTTTCTAGTTTTTTTAAAATATTAGTATAATTTAAACAGCTCTATTATCTGTCCTAAGTTTATTTAAATAATAAAAAACAATCCAGAGTAAGTGGATTATTTTCTTAAATAACAAGTAACACAAGTTTTTTGTAACACACTCTGACTCAGTCATTCATCGGTTAGTTAGATGGTGGGGCACATGACTTTGGAAATGCAGTGGGTTGGTAGAAGTGGAGACTGAACGTAGGTGAACGGTTAAAGCTGAGGACCCCCAATCTCTGGTCCAAGGACTAGTACTGGTCCATGGCCTGTGAGGAACCGGGCCACACAGCCAACAAGATTCCCTGTAAGGCGTGTGCCTGAGCAGTCCCACACACTTTTACCCCTTGTGTAGTGTTTTCCTTCACCATGCACCCGTTACAACCGTTTTTGTTTTAGTTGCAATGGAACCAGCACAGGTGGTGGTGGTGTCTGTGAAGCCCTGTGCAGTGACAAAACCAGTCCCTTTTGATACAAAGGTTGGGGGCCGCTGTTAAAGACTGTAAAGCCTGACCCATTTTTGCATTATCTATTGAAGAAGCTTAAACTTCAAGATAGGAGGAGGAAGACTTCTGAAACCTCACTTAAAGTATTTGTCCTTTTTAGGCTACTAGAGTAACGTTTAAAAATACAACCTTATTTGATGTTTTTGTTTCTGATCCACTAACATGCCAAACAAAAAACAAACACATATAAAGAAGCAGAAAGTGTCTAAAGATTCTTATAGATAGAAGAATTTGCTGAATTTCATAGAATCTCGGAGAGCAGAACTGTAGGAGGTGGCAGGAGATTTGAAGGCCCTCGCTCAGACTGGGATAAGGGTGCCAGGGAAAACTGCTTGCCCAACATATTTCTAGTTTTAATTCTCACTTGCCTTTTAGAGCTGCTAGCTACTGCAAAAGACAAAACTGTTACTCAGGCCAGGGCATAATGGAGATAAGGAAAATGGAGTGGGTGAAGGTGGTAACCCGTGCTCTCCCATATAACATCCCTAACTGGAAACGTGGGGGGAGGCCGCTGGAGGTTGTTGATCTAAGCTGCAGGATCTTATACTAGCACATCTGGTTGCATTCTGACTTCAATGTACATTTCTATTAGATGGAATGGGCCAATCGACCTGGTGTTCTTGGTTGTACCACTTTAGACAGGAGGTCGGAAGGGGGAAAAATGTTAATGCTTTCTCTATTGTATATACTTTATATTACCCATGAGGTGAAGCACTGGAAGATATGATTTCCCAACCATACCATCTTCCAGTTTTGTTTGATTTCAAAGCCAAATTGTGTTAGGCTTGGTTAGTATTTCAGTGAGAGACCGCTAGGAAGGACTTTTGCATGAAACTTGGCATCTTCATTCCAGTCACAGTCATCTACTCACATAATGCTTACTAATATGTACCTGTAATCTTGTGCAGCTTTGCATGTGATGGGAATCATTTGGAATAACAGAAGTGTTGCACAGTTAAAATACTACAATATTGGCATCTGTTGTTACATTATACTTTTATGAAGTAGTTGTGGCCTAGTAAGATTATCAGAGTCCCATGATATACAATCACAATTCCTTTGTCCACAAGTTGAAAAGCTTTAATTTTGAAGAAATTCCAAGGAAACATATGATTTGCAGGGAAGTTTGGGATAAGGCATTTAATACCTACTGCATCATAAGATCTTGTATAATTAATTCCCTAAAACCTATATTTGTTCATCAAGATAGATAGAACTAATAGTTGTAAACTCTACAGATCTTTTGTTTGTAACTGTTGAAGAAAGGAGCCCACCCCTCAGATAATGTATTTAGAATTTGTATTAGCTGGAAAGGAATTAGTACAGTTCTGTTAACATTATGAGCTTTAAGACTAAATTGTACTCTCTGTCCCATTTCCTGAGAAGGTTATGTTGCTTTTTCAGCCTACAGTATACCTTTTGCACAGTAATCATGCTGAAAATTAAAACTGACATTTAAGGTTTTATAAATGCACTTATATTTTCAGTGCACATTATTGATCTTGTTATTTTCATACACCTTGAGACTCTTGTTTCCCATTTGTACTTTTGCCACCAGTGGGAAGTACTGGTTTCATCTCCTTTGTTATGAAAAGATTGAGACCAGCAATTATAGATGTTTACTGAAAGGATGTAACAGTGTTTCCTTATTTTGGGTCCAATCGTGGCCTTTGAAGCTTGATATCATCCATTTTACTTCACGGACCTGTGATAGAGGATATACTTTGCATGCAAAAGGTCACAGGTTCAATCTCTGCCATCTCTGTGTAAAAAGGAAATGATAGGAAAAGATTCTGCCCAATCTCTGCTAATAACATTCAATGGGTCTAGATGGCCTTAGCAGAAGCACTTTCATAGGCCTGGTTATAATTTAATATTACAATGCAAACTGGTATATGGCTTTTAACTTGTAGATAAGCGTATGATTTTATTTCAGCAGCCTTTCTTGTTATCATCTGATTCAAGAATAAACAAATCAGAATCAAAATGTTTTATATTATGCTAAGGAAAATATTTATTTATTTCATTTATTTGTTTAGATGTGTCACCGCCCATCTCCCCAGAGGGGGCTCTGGGCGATTTACAATATAAAACACAGTAAAACAATAAATATATATATAAATCTAAAATGCCAATAAAATGACCAAGTGTTGATGTGACCGAAACCTGTTTGTTCCAGGTTGATGCGAATTTAACATTCCTGATATTTAGGATGTGAACAAAACCCAAGAGATTGACACCTTGAACCTGTATACATCAGAAATCTGATATGTTTTGAATAAAGTTGTATATTTATTCCACTCTGGCCACCTCCTTGTCTATCTTCTGAGCCTATTACTCAGCAAACATTTTTTAAGATTTGTTTGGGAGCTAAAATATGCAACCTTGTTAAATACAAAGATCAATTTGAATAAAGATCTTGGTTTCTTTCAATATTCTGACCCTTCACAAGAATCCCTGACTGTTGATGTACTATAAGCTAAACATTTCAGAGTTAGATTTCTGTTTACTTTTAAGTTGCTAATATCTAACAGTTTTGTACACAGATTGTGTTGTAGCTACTCTACATTCTGCCTGACAGTGTTTGGTGAAACTAATTTACCTATTTCTGTATAAACAAGATTTTACTCCATGAAAGATTAGTGTCCTGTACATAAAGAATTCTTTCTCACTGGTCTTTAATGGTGACATACAGCTAATGCAAAAGGATGCTTTGGAGCAGAACTGAATTTAACATAATTTATATGTGTAATGTTTGAAATGGATATTTTTTTCACCATATACTGGTTGATATCCCCCTGAAGTCTGTCCATGAAACATTTTGTCTACATTGTGCTTTTGTCTTCCTTAAGCAACTTCGTGATTTGTATTTAAATTTGTAGTTAAGTATCACTAACCTCTGCTTTAATTAATCAAACAGATAATTTATCTTTTTATAAAGATCGGTCAAGTCTGTTTCTAAGTAATTGCTACAGCCATTATCTCCATGAGATGCTAACAGCATTTTGTGTTAAAATTGTCTCTTTAAACATGTTTTAAGATTAAATTCTTTGACTTGCGCTGGGTGCAGTGGGATCTTCCCCTGCTCATAACAGTCTGGTTCCCCAAGTGCAAACTGGTGTTAAGCTCCCATAAAATTAAGTAAACAGCTCATATAACAAAGGCATGGTGAAGAATTAAAAACCTGTTCACTACCCAGCAATTGCATATTTCTTGCACATGGTAACTTTAGTTGCGGCATATCTATTGATTCTGTCCCCAACTTAATTTCTTTTTAGTGGAACTGTATTCTTTGTATTTATTTTTATGTATTAACTCACTACCTTCTCTAGAGGTGGCAGAGAAGTCAATTCAACCAGAATTTTTTATTACAGTGGTACCTTGTATAAAGCAATTAATTCGTTCCAAATGAAATTATGTTAAACAAATTTTCCTTTATACAAATTCCCATAGGAATGCATTGAAAATGGAGTGATCCCATTTTTATGTTGTACGGATTCTCCCCATAGGTGATTATGTTAAGCAAATTTCCCCTATCTCCGGAATTTTTGTGTTGTACAAATTTTATGTTATACAAGGGTCCACTGTATTTATTTATTTATTTATTTATTTATTTATTTATTAATTAATTAATTATTATTATTATTATTATTATTATTATTATTATTATTATTATTAT
>JAHTLZ010000213.1:2819160-2832530 GCA_023846285.1 Phrynocephalus versicolor | reverse complement strand
TATTATTATTATTATTATTATTATTATTATTATTATTATTATTATTACCCCACCTAATTTAGATGAGAATATGATGTTAATTGTGATTAAATGTTTTCAAAACCTGGTTGTGAAAATCCAGAGAAGGATGTGAAGGGATGAGAAATAGTATTCTTAGCTTAATTTCTCAGTATTGTACCATCAGCACTTGAGGTCAGGAGATTAATTCTAAAGTAGGAAGTATATGGGGTTACCCGGAGGAGGGAAATTGTTTTTAAAAAGTTATTCTCTTCTAGACACCCATAGTTTCTTGAAGTTTCAGAGAGGGTAGCCGTGTTAGTCCTTTCAAGAATTGCAGGCAAAAAAAATCAAAGAAAAACAAAACAAAATACACAAAACATAACATCCAACTGGAATTATTGAGCTGTTTAAATGCCCAAGTTGTCCTGAATCCTTGAAAGCTACTCAGCAAAACTGTTCTTCACGCAGAGTGGTGTTAAGTCACTTTGTCCATCCCTTTCTCCCTCCTCACTTAAATTACTATTGGCTGATGAGTTACTTTAAAAACAACAGGTGATTTAGACTTGGTCCTGTTGCTGATGGGAACTTCGCTTGAATAATAACTCGTCAGCCCACTGACAACCCAAGGTTTTAAACTGATAAGTTTCAGCTTAGTTTCCCCACTATTTATATGCGGATCGGGCATTTTTTTTTTTAAAAAAATGTTCTTTGCTTACCTAGCTGCCATTTTTAATATTTTCCAGTCGTCTTGCAAAAAGTTATTGATTTGACCTCCTACCTAAAATAATGTTCTTTAGATCTAAAGCTGGTTAGACACATTATCTGACTGAGTTTACTGAAGCAAAAACATTCCATAACCTTAACCTTTTCCCTGACCCCCTGCTTTTAACAACTGCCGACATAGTTTTATGCTGTTATGTGACCATGCTCCGATGAAATCTGTCAAACAGCTCCTTGAGTTATTAGGCTGTCTGAGGCTGACCTTTCTGCAATCAAAGATATATGACTTAAGGGCTCAGATTTGCCATGGCAACCAGTCCAATTTGCTGCCGTGAGAAAAGGTCTAATTGTTGCAGAAATTTAATGATCTAGAGCGACATCAGGGCTGTGAGATTTTATGAACTGTTTACACCGTAATTTTCATTTTGTTAATGCAGCCTTTCCCCACCACCGCCACCAGTAACCCGTTCATGTCTAGAGCAGAGGCTGTCTCCTGCCTTTTAAAAATTCTAAAATAATGGGACGTGTTTTGAAAGGCAGCTTGGGGTAAACACACCGCTGTTGTGAGGCGATTTAGAACAATGCAGCCCTGCAGGTTGAAAAGCAGGCACCCCCCCTTCTCATTCCTTGAAAAATATTTTAAGTGCACAGACTGTTTGCTATATTTATCGACACAGAAGGGAATCCAAATCCCCCCCTCCTTCAGCCGCATCTGATCTGCTTTACTGATTGAATGCCTGCTGTAAAACAGTAGGAAATTTGGAGTGTCTTCTGGGTGGGAGTTAACAGCATCTCTCTTTCTCTCCCCCCCCCCTTTTTGTTTATTGGTGTGTGACCTAAGCAGTGATATATTTAGCACAGAGAAAACAAAACTGTTTTGTCAGTGGCAATGATTTAAGAGTTGCATTTCGGAAAACAGCCATTGACTTGAATAAATTGGACCTGTTGCATTTGTTGCTCCACCTTAAGGACAGAAAAGTAATATATATATATATATATATATATATACACACACTGGAATTTTGAAATATTTTAAGAAGTGACAGGCTTATATCTAGGAAAATAGGCCAATGATACACACATGCCTGTTGGTCTTCAGCTGGTGACTCATATCTCAATTCAAGGCAAAGCATGTAATGGAACAATTTTTATTTTATTTTAGAGTCTTGTAACAGACCCAGAGGTGTGGGAATATAAATAGAGAAAAGAAGAAGAGAGGGAAAATCCATGAAGGAAAAAACAAACAAAAGCGATACATATTGGGAGTCAAATAGAAAAGTTGGCATTTTGCAGAATAGAAAAATTGTGTCCCATGTTTCAAAATTTGATTAGTAGGGAATATATAACAATAAGTCTTAGAAGCCAAAACAGATGTTTCGAGCAGTTATAAAAGCCCATGCTAATCTAATAGTTTTAACATATCTTTTAACTAATAGTAATGGCTGTCTATATTTTTCTGTTAATATACTATTCATTATATGTGTCTTTATCATGTGTTTTATTGTGCTTTTATATGGTTTATTTTTGACAACTTCAGGAAGGCTTTTAATAACCATAACCGAGTCCCTGGATGCTGGAATTTAGCTCAGAAAGTTTGCTTTTAAAGTTTTAAATGCTTTTAATAACTTACTGTATTATTCTAGTTTAATTGCTTTTAAATGTATCATTTATTGTGTTTTCATTTTACTGGTTTCAATATTGTGAGCCGCCTTGAGTCCTCTCATCAAGGGAAGGGTGGTCTGCAAATTATACTGAATACATGCATACTTGGGGCACGTGCTGAAGATAAGAAGATAAATTCTGATTTACGCTTGGATCAAACCAGTTGAAATGAATGGGCTTCATGTGTTCTCTTGCATAATGATTGTTTTTCATTTCAGATGTAAGGAAAATGTTGAGTGATTTGCAGAAAGTCATGAAGAATTTTGAATCAAGAGTTGAATTTACAGATGATTTACAGAAGATGAGTTCTGTGAGTTGCTTACTGTTCTTCCCAAATATATATTTTATAAAAGAGATAAGCCCATCAGCACACAAGAGCTCTCCTGAGCTGCTTCTGATTTTATGCTTCTAGGTATACTACATTTAAGGGGTAGCATTCCATGTCAGTTTTGGTGATCCCATTAGACAGGCATATATCTAGCAGAGGAGTTTAGCACATCTAAATTATACAACTATAGCTCTTAGAACTGTTTGATTACCATAGCTTCATCCTACAGAACTCTGAGACTTGTATTTTGATGAGAGAGTCAGAGTTCTTTTCTAAAGTCCTAATGTGACTTCCTCTTCACTCTTGAACAATGGTGCCTAAGAGGTGATCTGATTGAAGTTTATAAAATCATACACGGTGTGGACAGAAATATATAAGGAAAAGCTGTTTTCCCTATCGCACAACACTAGAAGTAGGGGGTACTCCATGAAACTTTTGGAGGCTAGATTTCAAGCAAATAAGAGAAAGTACATTTTCACCCAGAGGATCACTGGTCTGTGGAACTCCCTGCCAGAAAAAGTGGTGGCAGCTGTCAGCCTTGACAGCTTTAAGAAAGGATGGACAAGTTCATGGGGAACTAGGGTATCAATGGCTTATCATTATGGATGCCTAAGGACAATCTCCGGATTGGAGAGAGAGGCAGGATATCTCTCAATGCCATTTGCAGGGAATCTTAAGCAGGTGAAGACATCTGCTTGGGAATACCCTGCAGCAAATGGTGAGCCACTGCGTAAGACAGAATGCTGGTCTAGATGGGCTGTGGCCTGTTCCAGCAAGGCTGTTCATATGTTCTTATGAACTACCGCAGAGAATTCCAGATATCAAGACATGATAGGATGGAGCCATTAAGTGACATAATCAAACTGCTTAATTATGGGTGTAGTCTTTGGTCTTTGAATGTTAGGAGTGCCAACACTGCTTTTGAGTTTGCTCATCATGTAGGAGACACATGTTCTGAATGTGATGTGTGAACCCATCTCAGGCCTCTTGATGCTAGAGGACCAGAAGTGGCAATATGGTAGTTGTACTTACTTATTTCATTGATTTTCCAACTAGGCAGCAGGCGACTTTGTTGATATTAGAGAAGTAATAGAAAGTAACAGCGCTGAAACAAAAGGTGAGTTGTTTTTTTAAAGATGGGCTTGGCAACTGAGGACCAGTATTGTCTATGTCAATTCTTCAGTTTAATTCAGAGGACAGATTATTTCATTATGCAGACTTCTACCACAATTGTTTATTTCAGAAAATAGTCACTTCAGAAAGTAGGACAAATAAAGGTACATAAGGCATTGATTGATATTTATTTATTTAGTTAGTTATTAGATTTTTATACCATGCCATCTATCCTGAAGGCTAAAAGCCAATAAAAAATAAATAACAGAAGCAGCATTTTTTAAAATAAAAAAACACTAAACAGCAGAACTAAAACAGTTTATTCTCTCTAAATTGCCAGGCATTGTAAACTGAACTTTCCATGCCTCCCTGCCCAAAATAGACCGTACTGTGCTGCAAAGAGTATGTACAGGAAACTATCACATTGAATTATTGCAATTGCTTTGTTGACAGGGCCACAGCTGAGTAGCAGAGCACATGATCTGCATGCAGAGGCTCCCAGATTCTGTCCTAGGCATCTGCAGGTAGAGCTGGGAGACCTGTGTCTGAAATCTTGGAGAATTACTGTAAACAATGGATTCCCAGTCTGACCCTCTCAGTAGCCGGCACATACTTTCCTAAGATGTAATAAATATACAGTTGCTGCACTGTATTGGGGTTATTGTTCCCCTATTTGGGGTAGAAGTTGCTCCTTTGCATTTAGATAACAGCAGGCATCTTATTACCCTGGGACAATTCTCTGGTTCATTGGCAGAACTAGTTAAGCACTTCAGCAGTAATTTGAAGCAGAAGAGTGTCTTTTGTATGTTGTTGGTTTTTTTTTGGGGGGGGGGGGGGGCCAGATTTCTTTGGAACAATTACTTCCCCTCCTCTTCTCTTTCAATTGTCTTGGTAATGGCATTGTTTTTTTAAAATCCTTTTTTTGTTTAATTACCCAGGAAAACACAGAACTGCTCACAAACCTCATTCAAAACCAAAACCATTTGCTTTTGAGGCAAATTGTCAAGAAAATGGGGCTGAGGAAGAATCCAGCGGGGGCCTGAAATCAGATGAAGAGCTGTGGGCGAGGCTCCACGAACTGGAGAAGCAAGAGGAGATGCTTGGCGAACTTGACAGGTATCCAACCAGTTGCAGGGGTGACCTCTTTGACCAGAGGATGTAGAAAGCAGTTGGGAATAGGGCTTGACTCTTAGTGGATGACATCAGATTTGCATCCTCTTAGCAGGACTGGGCATGGGAAGAAGTTGTGAACAAGCCATGCCTTCAATGGTGTCCTCTCTGTTGGGTTTGCCAATAAAGGTGGACACAAACCTGGAAGAGGCAGGGCAGGGAAGCCTGGGTGCTGCCTTTGAGTGGCACTCGCAAGAGGAGGAAGGGTTGGGAAGTACCAACCCCCTGTCTGGATGAAAAAGGAACCGGTACAAACCGCCAAACCAGTGTTTCGTGTCCATGTCTACTAAAAGCAAAGCAAATAGCAAAGTGTTCTGCTTATATACCGCCCCATACCACTCCAAGTAGCCTCTGGCAGTTTACAGTTTCATTACAGTATGCAGGCTACACATTGCCCCCCACCCCCCAGCAAGCTGGGTACTCATTTTACCGAACTCAAAAGGATGGAAGGCTGAGTGAACCTTGAGCCTGCTACCTGGGATTGAATCCCAGGTCGTGAGCACAGTTTTGCCTCCAGTACAGGCATTTAACCACTGCACCACGAGACGTCATTTGTGTCTTTAGTAGGAAGAATACATCTCATGTTTTAAAAAATAATGCTTTAAAAGAAATGTTAAAACATGAAAAATGTAACTTAAAACACAATCATTTGCAGGCATTCATTGCTTGTCTTCCTGTAAGACTGGTGGTTTTTACATTTTCAAACTGTGATTTTAATCTCCAATGCAGCGTTGCATTTTGAGTATCTGACCTTCTGTGATTATTATAGCTGTGGTCACATAACATTATGTTGCCGCAACATTTTCCATTTCAAATGGCAGCAGATGGAAAAGTTGAGGATCTTCTTTATCCAGGAAATGTGGACTTCTGTAATCATATTGTGTTACAGGATGTTGCTTAAGTAAAAATACCAGATGACCACCAACAGTCCATTTTGCAGGTACACAAAAACAGAAAAACAGAATTCCTTATTTTAGCCACTGAAGAGAGTAATTCTTAATTTAGATAGAGTGAGGTGTCCCCCTGACTTTTCGGGCATATCTTCACCATAGACATGGCTTGGGACCAGAGTACCTGGCGGAGTGTATCTCCCAGAGGTCAGCTGGGTCCAGACCCACGAGAATGGCGCAGGCGCGCTCATTGAAGGTGGCCACACCCAGAGAGGCGCGGAAATCGCGTACACATGACCGCGCCTTTTCTGTGGTGGGACCCATGTTGTGGAACCATCTTCCCAGTGAGCTGCGCCTTGCAGTGTCCCTGCCAGCCTTCAGGCAAGCCCTGAAAACCCATCTATTCAGGGAGGCCTTTGGCGACCTTTTCAATTGATTTTTAATTTTCATTTATTTACCTTTATTTTATTATTTTTTATTATTTTTTTATTTTATTTTATTATTTATTCTATTTTCCTCGCCGCCAATGCCATCTCTTGTGGGGGGGGGGTACGGTTCCTCCCCACTTTTATTGCTTCCTGCTCATTTTTATGCTTGTCTTCCCTGTTTGTTTTTATTGTTCACCGCCCCAAGTTCCTATAGGAAGATGCGGCGGTATATAAATGCAATAAATAAATAAATAAATAAATAAATAAATAAATAAATAAATAAATAAATAAATAAATAAATAAAATTAGTGGTTCTTTTGAGGGAAGTAGAGTTGTAACCACGTTCCCTTTTAAGCTGCACAGCAGTGCACACCACTGGCACCCTCTGCTGAGGTTTTCCGCCCCCATGCAGTTTTTCGTCCATTTGCGATAGAATCTGCGAGGAGGAAATTGCTCGCGCACACATGCCCGTCACGCTCACACACACGTGGAAGAGAGTTTCACTCAACGGAGACAAAAATAGGAGGCCACCTTGGTTGAAAGAGTAGGATGCAGGGAACCTAGACTGTATCCATTTTACAAGCTCAGATTATTTGTTTAGCCTATCCCAATATTATCTGTGCTAGATGACAAAAATGTTCTTGAAAAAGTAATGTGTAATTGTCTCCCTTGACCTGCTAGCTGATTCTTTTAATGAGAGAAATATTAAAGGCACTTCACAGAATAAATCAACAAGTCAAATTTGATTAAAACAATGTTTGCTAATAAGGGACCGCCACAGAGGAGGTCCTGTGTTTTGTTCCTGCCAACTTAATAGACTTGGCCAGTAAGTACCCAGACCGGACTCCTTCTATATTCTTTGGGCCTGGGCAGGTTTGTGAGGATGTCGGGCACGGAGCCTGGGATATTCTCCAGGTATGTTGTCTGTCCCTGATCAGTCATCCCTCCCAGAAATCCTAGTTTATTAATAATTCCTATCATTTTTTAAAGTATTAGAATGAAGGAAAGTGGCATAAAACCAGTCCACTGGTTCTGAGACAGCACAGAACAAAACACAACTTAATATTTGGCACACTAGAAAACAATTCATGTAAATGGGATACAGCCTCTGAGCAAGAGTCTTGAAGGTGAACTTGCATCATGGAGTCACCTAGGTTCCATTATTATTTTGTTGCTGGATTTGCCATCTGCTTTAAGCGTTTGGTGGATAAAATTAGGAGAATGTCTGTGATAAATAAACAGATGGATGTCATGGTGGAAGCCTAGTATAGTGTTTTCCAAAGTCTTTAATAGTGGAGAAAGAGAGACAGGATAGCTGCTAGGAAGGGGACAGGGAGATGAAGACGTTTATTTAAAGCCAATCATGGAGAAGGGTTTAGTTTTACCAAGTGTATGTTTTAGTTATAAGCATAGAATGGGCAAGATCTTGTAAGGGACATGAGAAAGAGGATGAAGGTGACATTGCAAGGCATGTGGCATATTGTGCCATTGTTCACATTGGGTTATCTGAAAATGCAGAGAGACAACCAGGGACTGTAAAGCAGGGGTGTCCAAACTTTTTGCAAGGGCCAGATTTGGTGAGGTGAAAATGTCTGGGGGGGCGACCATTCAGCCACATTTGGCCTCTGGGCTGGACATTGGACTAGCCTCTAGGACAGTGATGGCAAACCTTTGGCACTCCAGATGTTTTGGACCACAACTCCCACAGTCCTTTGCCATTGGCAATACAGGCTTGGAATTCTGGGAGTCGTGGTACAAAACATCTGGACTGCCGAAGGTTCGCCACCACTGCTCTAGGACATGCAAGGAGGCAGGGAGGACACTACAGCAACGGAGCCATGGGCGGGTAGGCTGGGCAGGTGGCTGGGGGAACCGACGGAGGGAGGGAGGGCAGGCAAACCGTAAAACCGCAAGCTGATGTTTCCATCCGGTATGGGGAGGGGCCAGCTGGTGGGGATGCATGACAGGCTGAGATGGCGGGGAGAAGAGGCTGTGGGCCACTTGAAATTTGAAAACGGGCCACATTTGGCTCCTGGGCCTGACTTTGGACATGCCTGCTGAAAAGGTTTTATCCTGCATATATAACATGATGCCTAGATTTCTGCAAGAAGCAGCCCTGCACTGAAATAGCAAAAGTGAGTTGCTGGCTTTTGTTGTCCTTGCAAACTTCCCAGAAACACCTGAACGTTGCAACTGATTAGACTTGGGGCAGAGGTAGAGGAGGGGGATACAGTCCCTTCAGTGCTGTTGAGTTGCAGTTGCCCCAGTCCCTCTGTTGGCTGAGTTACTTTGCCTATGTATGAGGCTCCCGAAGGCAATCCAACTGTACGAATATGGCCATATTTTGCCCACCCCCAGGAATTGAAGCTTGAAGTCTTAGTCTTCATGCGTCTTGAATGGAAAATGTTGTTTCCACCTGGAAATGGCTGAAAAGATGCCAAAGCATCAGTCAAGTGCCAGCTTTAGGGCCTTTAATTGGCTTTAATAGGGTGTTGTTGTTGTTTTACCCTCCCTCACATCTTCTGCTTAGGATTTCCGATACTGTCGAGGCCAACGGAGAAGAGGCTTATTCCTCTGAAGAAGAGAAGGAAGACAAAAAGAAAAATGTGAATGTGGTTCACGAAGAAGAACCAAATACTCAGGGCAACTTTCAAACAGACGTTACCAACTCGGAATTGTTCAGAGGTCCGGTGAATGGGTCAAATCATTATTGCAGTGATGATGAGGATGATTTGGCCCTCGCCGAGAACGCTGTACCGACAATATATTTCTCCCACACTGTGGAACCTAAAAGGGTTTGTATAGCCAGCATTTGTTGCATTCCTTTAATGGAGATCATTGAACTGGCAGCGTTGTGCTGCTCGTCTCTGTAACCAAACAGCTTCTTTTGCATAAGCGTAATTTTTATAACAAATGTCACACTGCCTTGGGGTGATTGGGCCAAGGAATATTTCTTTTCTAACCCGATCTATTGTATTCCTCCTTAAGAATACCAAACATAGAAAGAATTTTATATAGGAAACCCCAAGGATACCAAAAACTGCTTAAACTCTTGATCAGTTTTAGGTATTGTCAGAGTAAGAAACTAGAGTCTTTTCTCTTCAATAAATTTGAGAGCAAACGGCAAAAGGGTAAATAGCTCTTGAGTTTGAGCACTGGCCAGCAACGTTGCCTTCCTTTCTGATTGTTGACGAGGCCCCTTTTCCTCCACTTGCTGCCTTGTAGACTCCCATCCCCCTTGGATTGTTGCAGTGAATGGTCAAGACTGTTAGGAAGAAGAGTTCCAAATAGCTGGAGAGCGCCAGTCGGTGCAGTTGTCCAGCGGCTAATTTAACAGGACTTTCACACTAGACTGAGTTATACGAGCCGAAGCTGTTCAGGAAATAATCCATTGGAACAGCTTGGGATGGAATTTGCTTAAGAAAAGGAATCAGTTAATGGCGGCCTTCACTTGATACCTGCACATGTTCTGCTGGTTTATAATACCAGGATTTGATGTATGTCCTCTTAATTACTGGAAGCCCCCTCTCCCGATTCAGTTTTGGGAGCAGAACTGGTTCCTGTGGGGGAGAACGGTGTTGGCTTGAGGAAGTCCAAGGAAGGTTAGTCAGAGGCTTCCGGTTTAAAGTTCACCTTGATGTCACCCCACCCTGGTCTGAATAGACTCGTTAGGTGGACAATCCCATCCCAGCACACATTAAGTATGGTTCGTTCTCAGTGGCCTTCATGGAGAAGGTGTGGCAGGATAAAATTGATTTAGTTCACTGGGACAGAAGTAGATTTTAGCATCTCCCATCTTTCAGTGTTGTGGACACAGTATGCTCCTCCAGTCTGAGGAATTACACACAGTTGCTGGAATGGGAGCAAGCTGAAAGCCTTCCCAGCCACAGTGTATATATGTGTGCATCAGTCTGATCTCTGGAAGTCCTGTTGAAACCAGATTTAATCTTCAGGACTAAAAAAAAGGGGATCTCTGGTATTTCCAGTTTCTGGCCCTGGCTTATTTTTCTGTAGCACTTTTTTCTAGTTATGTGAATAATTGCAATTCTAGCATCACCTATAACAATAAGCTATGGTGAATTAGAATTGGAAGCAAAAAAAAGAAAACCTTGAAACTCATAGCTTTACTGAAATGAGAAGAGGGATCGAAGGACCCGAAGTCTTCTGTACATAACATGTGCTAAACTGTAGTGTCCAAAGCCAACTGTCCAAGATTGAGGTTCCATGTGCCTGAAACCCTATTTATTTGTTATGTCACATGCAACTTACCACATTTCTTCCAGTCATCCCTTTCTCCATGTAGTGAGCAGCAACAGGGCTGAATAGGAGAAAATTCTGCTAACCTTGACAGCCTGCATGCAGGAACGGTCCATGATTTTTCATGGTTGCTTGCATATAGCACCTACACAATGATAGGAGTTTTAAGCTGTCAGACAAGTCACTCTAAGTGGAGAAAGAGACAACAGAAAGAGCAAGGGTTAACCGTTCTCTGTAAGTTTACTGATAACTCAAGAAGTAACATGCACCTGTTACAGAAATGACAGAATAATGCCCTAGTGTTCAATTTTAAATTGGCATGTCTGACTGATTAGAGAATGGGACTTTGCCCTAACTCACTTGATTAAACATTCTTAACTGATTATTTAGAACTCCTGATGGCTCAAAAGTGACATATGTTTTCACTTCAGGTACGAATAAACACAGGAAAAAATACGACTTTGAAATTCAGCGAGAAGAAAGAGGAGGCAAAACGTAAACGGAAGAATAGCAACGGTAATGGTCACTCGGCTACAGAATTGCCCAACATCAAAACACCAGCAGATATTTACCGGTACGGCACCTGTAGTAAGAGCTCTTGGGCGGAGCGTGATTCTGTTCGTTTAGAAGAGTTGGCCCAGAGTGCAGCCACTCTGCAGTTAAGGCAGCTACTTCTCTGCGTTTCTACATCTTTTGAACTTCAGCATGCATCTGTAGAAATAGCCTGCAGAAATAGTACTAGCACTTCTAGAGATTATTAGTTTGGATGAGGTAGCTGCTTTAAAAAATGTGTTGGCTGTTTCTTATATTGTAACAATCAATGGTTATGTTTTTTTGTTTTTTAAATTTATTTTCCCACCATGAACTTTGAGAGCATTTAACAAATAATATAAGGTTTTCACACGTGTGTATTATGGAGGCTAAATCTCTACCTTTAAGATAAAGCAGGGGTTTTTAGATGCAGAAAAAAATTAGAAATCACGTTTCAATGACCTGTCCTTAATCTTTCAAACTGATTTGATTTCTTGTCAACTGTTTATATCCATGGAAAAACTACTGAGAGAGTATTTAACTGATGTTACTTTTTAAAACACTGGAGAGCTGGTCTTCGTTAATCCAGTTGTCAATGGGAAGAGAGTTCCAGTTTCCAAATTGGAATTACAGTTTTGTCTGTAGTGTTTTGAGTAACAGTGTCTCTGGGAGACAAACGACTGTCACCCATGGTATAGTACTTAAGTATAGCTCAGCATTTCCATCTTACAAGGGAGAAACAAATATTGCTCATTGTCAAAATTGCAGTTTCCATCTTGCATTGATACCTTTGTTTATCTTCTGTTCTGTTTTTTTTTATGCCTCAGGTAATGATTCCAAGAAAGGAGCTTTAAATCAGTGGTAGAGCATATGTCTTAGGTACAACCGCTCTTGGGTTCAGTGTCCAATGCCTCCTATTGGGAAAAAACTGAGGTCTAAAACTTCAGACTGGCACTGCTAGCCAACAGTAGAGACATAGGTGAACAGGATTGATCTATGAGAGATCCTTTTCCTTTAGCACCAGCTAAGATTATGAGTTCCATGATATTTTCAGATTCTTCTGATGTCAATCATTAGTTTGGTATCTGAGGATAGGTTTGGTCATCAAAATAAACAAAAAATAATCCTTCAGTTGATTTACAGTTTTGTTTCACCAAGTTCATCTCCGCAAGTTTGTAATTTTCAAAGGCAAGTGATAGTGGGCAGTCTCTGAAAAGAAATGGAGGTAACAGCTGAGTTGCTTAGAATATAATCCATCTACATTGCAAGACTTCAGGTAGAAAGTTGGGTAGGCGGAGTCATCATAATTAATTGGCACCAAAGAGAGAATGAAATTTATTATGAATTGTCACGTGATTCTAGCTTCCCGTTTCCCCACCCGAAACAGTTTATTAAAGCTAACATTTCCCTTCGTAGAGTCTTTGTTGATATTGTGAATGGAGAATATGTCCCTCGTAAATCAATTCTGAAGTCTCGAAGCCGGGAGAATAGCGTTTGTAGTGATACCAGTGAGAGCAGCACTGCCGAGTTTGATGACAGACGAGGAATTCTGAGAAGTGTGAGCTACGATGAAGCCACTTACAGTGATAACAGTGAAGGAATATTGGAAGAAGAGGAAGAAGGAGAACAGGAATATCTTTCAAGAAAAATGTCACCTTTGTCAGGAATCTGTGAGGTAAAGGAAGAGAGCTGCTTCTTTTTTCCTTGAAAAGATTATTATTAAGACATCTCTGGCTCCCCATAAAGTTAAATCTGGATGCCCCCAAATTGTCTCAACATACTGTACTGCAGAATCTCCCAAGTTTAATGCCTCATATGTCCAGGCAGGGCTTGGAAAAGATTCCAGATACCTCAAACCATTATATTTCACTTCCATTCTGTAGACTGTCATGAGGTAGATGTCGTAAGTAGAAACAGCCAAACAGCCAAACTCTTAATGAACTACGGCACTTTGAGATTAAGGGCCCCCAACCTCCATGGGTACAATAATGGCAGGGTATGTATCTATTAGGCTAGCATGGATTTTCCCCCCTTTTCCTCTGAGAATTCTAAGGTTTGCTACTGTTTAGTGTCTCACAGACAATGGGAAGACCATATACAATAAGTGCCTGGATAGGCTGTATGATAAAACTAATAGTTTGACAGGTGTCGTATTATATAGGCCAGTCAACCTAAGTATCCAATGACACTATGAACTAGCTCACAATTTCTTTCTTTCTTTCTTTTTCTTTCTTTCTTTCTTTCTTTCTTTCTTTCTTTCTTTCTTTCTTT
>JAHTLZ010000213.1:2775469-2810692 GCA_023846285.1 Phrynocephalus versicolor | reverse complement strand
GAGAGAGAGAGAGAGAGAGAGAGAGAGAGAGAGAGAGAGAGAGAGAGCATTTACAAAGAATTTGCCCACTATTTTATCTCAAGGATATAATATATTCATTCAACGATGCCACACATGGAGAATGCACAACCCTGTTTTTGTGTGACGGGGTGGGATTTCGACCCCCCCCCCTTTCATACGGAAGCAGTCCACCAGAGGAAAAACTTCAGCTTTAAACATAGCGCATACTGAACTGGTACACACACAGCCAGAGCTCTCCCTGCTAAGAGATGAAATATTCGTTTCTGTAGAAGGTCTTGAGATATATGATTATTGCATTTAGATCTCTTTAAAAGGTTAATGGTGGCAAGGCTTCTGTGTGATATAAATGTTGCTCAGACTTAACTCTCACTGCATTACATCTTTATAGTATATGTTGTTTAAGAGCATGGCTCACAGAGTTCTGTAGCAGCGATAGTATGCATTTCAACTGGGTCTTTTGTTGCAGGGGAAGCACCTTTGAGGTATGGATGTGCATGCAGGAAGTGGGTGTTCTGGATTGGGGCCACACTGTATTGCCAAGGGTTAATCCAGCCTCAGACTTCACCCCAGGGTCCCCTTATGGATTTTTCCTCCCTGCTTGCTATTTTTTAAGTGAGATTTATGGATTTTCTAATTGCTTGCACAACTTCTTTAAAGCATTTAGACCTGGGCTTTGCCTGAGACTGGATGTAGAGCTCCGGTCTTCAGGAACTCCCTTCTCTACCAACGTGTTCAAGCTTTCTCGTCCCGGGTCACAATGGCATGGTGGATACCGACGGTTGCATTTCTAAAGCGACCCAGTAAAAACGGTGGCCCTCAACTGATTCCCTGGACATCATCTAGTTCAGGCATGTCCAAACTTTGGCCCTCCAGAGGTTTTGGACTGCAACTCCCATAGTCCTTTGCCATTGGCAATCTAAGCTTAGAATTCTGAGAGTTGTGGTCCAAAACATCAGGACGGCCAAAGTTGGTACATGCCTGATCTAGTCCTTCAGACTGCCCTACCAGGAACGATTCATTCTCCCATTTCACAGAGTACACAAGAGGTTTTTTTTTAAAAAGGATGCAGTGGGACAGAGAATGCCAGAACACGTGTATAAGTAAGCTCTGTAGTTCTGAAAGCTCCAGCCATTCCCCGGCTGCAGAACCCACTGACCTTTTTTTCTTAGAAGAGGGAATTTCAGCAGGGACGAGGGATACCTGCTGAAATCTCCTCCTCGGTACAACTATTAAAGGTACAGGAACCTTCTCGCCTTTTCCCTCTGGCCACCCTGATTTTGGACAGCAGGTCACAACTAGAATAGGTCCACTTGAATGTTTCAGTGGGCCTGCTCTAGTGTTGTAACTTGTTGCACAATGCAACGGGGTTTCAGCCACTGGTTCTGGACTCAATGTAGAGGCAGAAGCAACTTGCACCTCCTCAGACAGCATAATGGCTTTTCTCATAACTGGAGTACCCAGAGCTGTAGCTAGTCAAGCTCAATCGTGGTAGTGGTTGTTGTTATATGCCATCAAGTTTCTGAATGAGGGATCTGAAAAATGTCCTGTCCTCAACAGCCCCTGCGGTGCTGTTGTGAACCTAAGCCTACCGTGCTCTTTAGGGAGTCAATCCATCTTGACGTTGGTCTTCCTCTTTTCCCACTGCCTTCAACCTTGTTTTTTTTTTTTTTTCAGATATTACATGAAGATTCTCTGCACCTCAATCTTGGTAAATACTCCAATTACAAGCTTGCTTTCTTTCTTTCTTTCTTTCTTTCTTTCTTTCTTTCTTTCTTTCTTTCTTTCTTTCTTTCTTTCTTTCTTTCTTTCTTTCTTTTTCTTGTGGATTTCCCCAGTATTTATTTATTTATTTATTTATTTATTTATTTGTTTGTTTGTTTGTTTGTTTGTTTATTTATTTATTTATATACAGCACCAATTTCCCAAAAGGGAACTCTGGGCGGTTCACATAAAAACACAAGAAGTCCACAAAATAATAATAGTAAATAAAATGGCAATAATAATAAAATAAAGGGGAAAATACCCCACAACAATTAAATGATTGGCAAGAGGCGTAGGACAAAGGGTAACAGGTACAAACCACAAAACAAGGAAAAGCAATACAAACCCTAGCGATTGCCAAAGGCATTCCTAAACAGCCAGGTCTTAACAGCTTTTTTAAAGGATGCCAAGGAAGGGGCCTGGCGTATCTCGTTAGGTAGTTTATTCCAGAGAGCCGGCCCGGCCACTGAGAAGGCCCGTTTACGCGTAGCTACCCTACGGGCCTCCCTGGGGGTGGCCACCTGGAGCGAGTGAGCCATGGAGGAACGGGTGGGTCAGGCCACTTCTGATCTTAGGGAGATATGCTCTCAGTATCTGGGGGAGGGGACATTTTAGGAGGCTTTCTTCCATCGATGGGGATTGTTTTGTCCTCCAGATGTTGCTGAACTGCTGCATCCAGAATTCTCCACTGTTCCCTGTGCTGGCTGTCAGGAGTTGCAGCCCAACAATATTTGGGAGTCGGCAATGTTGTTAACTCAACTGTAGAGCCATCTTTGCATTCACTTAACAGGATATTTTGTATTCCGTGCTTCGTTTGACAGATTAACTTTATCCTTTATTCAATTTTAGGCAGCTGTATTGTGTTACTCAGTGGAATAATATCAAATAGACGATAAAATATATATTACTCATTGAATCCAACATTGGTTTTGTCATGTACAGTCAAGTCACTGCCATGATCCACGAAGTAGTGACCTCCCAATGGCCCTGTCATCAATAGACCTGCTCAGGTCTTCCAAACTCAAGACTTCGTTTATTGAGTCACTCTGTCTCATATGTGATCATTCTCTTTACCTGTTGCCTTCCTTCTGTGCCTTCCCGCCCCCAAATTATTGTCCTTGTCAGCTTGTCTTCACCTGCTGTGAAGCCCATTAAAAAAAAAGATGTAAAATCACACCTGAGGATTGGCAAAATTCACGGTGACCTGCCTTGCAATCATAACCCCCTACAAAAATAGTTCTGGCATTCCTGGATATATTCATTGTTTTTTTTTAAAGAACCGAGATGCAGCAAACTTTGCAAACCTTAATTGTGTTGAATCAGCTGATGCAACAAAAGGCTCTTTGTATTGTCGGCAGAATGCATACTTGGCTGCTTTCACATGATCCCTAAAATCCGCTGCAAAGTGCTCATAGATGCAGAGCATAAAATTGTTTTCTCACCAGCAGCAGACTTAAAAAAAAAATAAAGTATGACCACGCCCACTTAAGTGCGACCCAGCACATTTCAGAAGTACCTGGTCTTCAGGAGGTAAAATCCTTGTTGCTGTTCCTATGCGGATTTTAAAGCATTGCATGCCTAGCCCTCCTCCGCCTTCTTTTGTTTTTGTTGTTTTTCCCCCCACTTTTAACAGACAGGAATCCCTAACGGGCTTCCTGTCCTGCTACAATTAACTGCTCCCGATGGCAGGCAGAAGTGAGTCTGCATTTTTTTCTCCCTTCCCTCACAGCAGACAGAAGCAATAGAATCAGAGTGCGGGAGGGTGGGAACACAGGAACCAGGACAAAAACCACATGATCTCTGGTTGGGGGGGATCCGCAGTTAAGTTGCCAGCAGATTTTAGGGGTCGTGTGAAACCAGCCTTTGTTTGAGGTTAAGTCCTGCTAAAATCAAACCTATCCATCCTGGAAGAAATCAACCCTGAATGTTCACTGGAAGGACAGATTTTGAAGCTGAGTCTTCAATACTTTGGCCACCTCATGAGGAGAGAGGACTCCATGGGAAAATTTGATGATAAAAGGAAAAGAGGACAGCAGAGAATGAGATGGTTGGGCGGCGTCATCAATGCAACCAACATAGATTTGACCAATCTCTGGGAGGCAGTGGAAATGTTCACTGGATCATAGCCTTACTACTTAAAGCAGGAAATCTTGACAAGTTCCAGCATCTAGGGCAGAAGAGAAGAAACCTAGCGGAAAACCTAGCAGTGGTAAGAAAGGTTTAGCCCACATTCATCAGTTTAAAGGCCAAGGATTTCTCAGTATCTTCCTCTATATTGTCTTTTATTTGAAATCCCTCTCGGTCCGCTTTCTGCTTTAACCAAAATACATTGCAATATATTAACAATTTGATATATGTCTCTTCCCACCCCATTTCCAAATCTCTCCCCCCTGGTTTTTTTTTTTTTTTTGGATAAAGATTACGCTGCATCCTAGACAAAGGAAATATTTAAACTGTTAAATCTGAACAAAGATACAGTCTGCATATGACTTCTCTGAAGCCCTATAAAAATTCTTTAAAATTGCCTATTCACTCAAATTTACTGAGTGTAGCAAAAATGTCAAAGGCATAAAGTCAGAGAAGATTGAATAAAATAATGCAGAAAGACAGATTAGTCATGCACAGACCCACACAGCCTTTCACGGCACACAATACCACTTTTTATTACCGCTCTAACTTTACAAAGGCTAGGCTCAATACATAGAGAATGATACATGGTCAGTCATGTCATCTGCCTTTGATTCGGAGACTCATTTATCTGGGCCCCTTTCACAAAGACGTTGATGAGAGATTTCACTGTTTCCACGGCATTGTTTTATTTATCATATATAATGGCTGCTCAGGGTTGGGGCGGGTGGGAGGGGCAGTGGGGATTATGTCACAGAATCCCAAATAAATGAATTGCACAGAAGAGGGCTTCTTGGTGAGACTTGATGCAAGGTAGTCATTGTCTCTCAGCTCTACCATTGAGTAGGGTGAGCAATCTCACATCAGACAGGAATGCAAAGGTAGCAATCCTACAAGCACCTGAGGCGGGGTGGTGGTGGGGACCAGACAGGAGACTATCATCTTTTGAGACCTTCTAGGTGGTCATACAGTGTAGCAGCTATGCTTGTGAGCGAGCTTTCAAACCTCCCTTTCTGGTTGGCCTTTTCCTCTTTTTATCTTCCAGCTGAGAGGAAAATAATTAGGTCAGCTTCAGGGTTGGAATTAGTTTCCGCCTTGTTCCAGGGGGTTGTCTGGAAACTGGAGGGATCCTGATCTCAAGATTCAACCCCTCCCCCCCAAAAAAGATCCACCCCTGGGGGGCCTCCAGAGTGACTCCCTTTTGACCTTACGGATGCCTAAGGACGACCTCCGGGTTGGAGAGATAGGCAAGATATCTCTCAATGCCCTTTGCAGGGAATCGTAAGTAGGTGAAGACATCTGCTTGGGAATACCCTGAAGCAAATGGGGAGCCACTGTGTGAGACAGAATGCTGGACTGGATGGGCTGTGTCCTGTTCCGGCAAGGCTGTTCTTATGTTCTTAATTAACCGGTGTTCTCCAGCTACTATATTGTGCAATCAGGGACAAAGGGAGCAAACTAGCTCATCCCTTCAGTGGACCAAACAGTAGGCTAAATGCCATCTTGTCACATCCTGAGTTGGCAATACCGGACAAGGTGGCACAGAGACCCAACCCATTATAAGGCAGCCCTTCTATTGTATGTTCCTTGTATGCAGTTGGGGCGAACAGCTGCATTTATCCTGATTTTTTTTTCTATCAGAGCATGGGTGCTACTCGAATTATCTACACTGGCACTGAAACATGTGGGGCTATCATTTTTCGTGCTGTTCCCCTTTCGCTCTTTCAACCTCTTTTTAATATTGAAAGAAACTGAAAGCTAACGAGGAGAAGTGGGTTCCCCCACCCCCATTTTCCAACTTGTTTACAATGCATATTGGTCTTCTTCTTTTTCTTTCAAAATATAGAGCTGTCTGGAAATTACCTCTTTCCCTCCCCCGCTCTGTGCCATGTTTTAAATCTGAGCAATATTTTAATTATTTTTAGAGCGGTGTATTTATTATTTATGCATTCACAAAAGAAAAGCGACTATTTGTCAGTCACAGTTTTGTATCTTGCAAATTTAATAAAGAGCAGCCCTTAAGATAGAATTTCTGAGCCTGCCAAGATTGACAAAAGCCAGCTAATGCAGAAATGTCAACAGCAAACCTCATCGGCTACTCTGCAGTGCCTGGCAATCAAGGGGAAGCCAAGTGTGCTTGTAAACAAAATATGTATAGCTGGTGAAATACCTATGGGTATCTAGAAGCAGTCAAGAGAATCCATGGCAGCTGATTCTCCCTGTAATTTTACCTGTGTCTGGGTTCCCAAATAGCAAATGATGAGAGTCGGGGCAGGAGGGGTCATGTCAGAATGCTGTTCTGTTAAATAATGATGGAGATCAGGCAGTGCCCAAAGCCATTGTGGCACCCGCAGCAATACCTCCCAGCCTTGAAATATAAACTGCTCAAAGTCTGTGAAGATTCTCAGTCATTCCAGGTGAGTTTATCTGGACGTTGAGTCTTTTCTCGAGAGATTGAAATGCTTTGCTGCTCATCCAAACAGCTTCGTCAGTCTGAGGAAAGCTAGTTGTGAGTCCTCCATTTTATAGTTCACTTTGACCTCATGTCACCCTGGTCTGAAACAGGCTCATAAGATGAACAGGATACAGGGAACTCTCGCCATTCAGCAGAGCTCAGTTGTTGCCAGGAAGGCTTGATTGGTCAAGGGAAAACATACTCCAAGGTCAGTCTATCACAAGACTCCAGGTCCATCACAAGACTCTGAGGCACTCAGTCAGTGTCTGTTTGTCCTTCCCTCACAATGGGAAGGTCTGTCCGGTAGAAGATAGTTACTTGGCTGCTGTGTTGCTGTAAAATTATGTATATGTCAAAGCAAAATCCTGCTGCTGTTCCTGGAGACACCTGACAGTGAATTTTTTGGAAGAAACCTATTTTAAAACTCTGCTAATGGGTGTTGCCAGCCACACCCATCATCCTAACATGTGGCACCACTGAAAGGTCCCGAGGCTGAGCTGGACCTAAGTTTGCTCCAGTTTCCTGTTGCTATCCCAGTTCTAGCTTTCTTTCTGAACAGGAAGCTAGGCAATAGTTAGGCCTAGCTTAGTGTCAAAGACTTCCAGTTGGGTTCTTCCTCCCAAGAGCTACATTTGGTGCCTGTTTTTCAGGTAGAACTTCCAGAATGGATCATTACTGGATCTGTAGCCCAGGAAATCCCCAAAACTCTACCCCTAATTGTCATCAGCCTCAACTTCCTGCTCACTTAAAGACTTCCTTTTTGGTTTTGCAGTGCATGCAACTTGCATGTAATAAACGTAGCCACCTGCACCCAAATTTGAAAAGGAAGCTAATGGTGACTAGAGATGGGCACGAAACGAGCAATTTTTCATTTTTGTTTTCGATTTTTCGTTTCGTTATGTAACGAAATGAAAACGAAATTTTGTCTCCAAAATAAAACGAAACAAACCGAAACACCAGAAATTTTGTCGTGTTTCGTTTTCATTGCGGCAAATACATTGAACTGTAATGAATGCTAACGAAACAGCAATTTTTCTTTTTCGTTTTTGTTTTTTGTTTCATTACGTAACGAAACGAAAATGAATTTTTTTGCAAAAAATTCACAAAAAATGAAAACGAACCGAAACGGACCCCCTAAACAACAAACGACAAACGAAACACTATTTTTTTTTTTGAGTCGTGCCCATCTCTAATGGTGACATTATTCCCATTGTGCCTATGATTCTCTGATATGGGGCAGAAAAACCTTCAGTATCTCTCAAACACAACGTTTTGCTGTGGAATCAATTTGACACTTGTAGCCGTGAGTTATCAGGGCATGGGTGTGTTCATGTGGGTGGATGCACACGTGCACACTCAGACAGAAAGTCACATCTATCTGCAGCAGCTCCATTCACCCATATTTCAGCCCTTTGCTTAATGTGGTCAGAGAATATGGCCAAGATACCCTTTTGATAAATACACTAAGGGGGAAATCTTAACCTTGCACTTAACAAAGAGGCCTATGATTTAATAGTGAAAGGCTTCGTTGGCGAAATGAAATATCTCTTTGTTTTTCTCCTCCTCTTTTAAAGGTAAGAAGGAACAATGTCAATGGAATTTTGATGACTTTGCTCAACCCAGGAGACAAACATCCTTCAATAGCCTGTTGTGTTTAGCTCTGAGTCACAGATCTGAATGGGAACATATTTAAAAAGTTGCACTAAAGAAATTGAATAGGAAAAGAAAGGTTTCTCCCCCCCCCTCCCTCCAAGCGGACAGCTAATTAGATGGAAGTCTACCCTTAATATTCTTAGGGACTCTGTTTGTCTGTGGCACTCATTCTGCCGGTCCCAGGTTTCTCAGCAGGACAAGGAAAAGCTAAAACCAAAACTTTGTTTCAAGAGGGAGCGAACACAATGGCGAGTCTCTGAAATATGGAAATTACTTTTGAGTTGAAAGGGGAGAGGGAATGAATCTCTCTTCTCATCGTCTGTCCCACTCGGGAGGGTTTAACGTTTGTTGTTGCTAGAGAGGTTGCAAGGTTTGGCAAAGCCTGACATGAAGTTCCTTTTTCCTTTCGGCATGTTTTTGTCAAGGGCCGCTCAAGCAGCTTTCCGCCGTCCGTGCTGGCCTCCACCACAGAGGAGGAGACTGAGATAGGAATTGTTTAAGCAATTAGTTATGTCCTAGTTTCAAGGCACTGAAAAAAAGAGGTTAATTACCTTTATCGGGACAATGCTTACAACTAAATCCAAATTAGCTGGAACAGTTAGTAGTTGCTTTTAGTTACTTAACTAGAAACAAAAATCTGAACTCTACAAGCCACCGGCTTGTGGAAAAACTGTCATCTATCTTCTTGCTGCTTTAATGTCCACAAGACACTGCAGGACACAGCCCGCTATGCACTAGAACAGTGTTGGCGGACCTATAGCACGGGTGCCAAAGGTGGCACTCGCAGCCCTTTTTGTGGGCACCCGACATCGCCCCTTCACAGCCACCGGTATTCAGGTTAAATTGTTGTATTGGCATTTTGTGAATAATTAGTGGGTTTTGAATCACAGTTTGGGCACTTGGTCTCTAAAAGGTTCCACACCACTGCACTAGAACTTGACATGTGGAATATTTCTCCTCCACCATTTAGTGAATTCCCCTACGTAGTAGGGACAGGCTGGTATGTCAGCTGTAGAAGGTTGAAAGTTTGAAGTGTTTGAATACCTTAAAGCACAAAGACCTGTCTATGGGCTAAAATGGCCTGTGTGCTTTGTCCTGGACTGCAGTTTTATTTCAAGGCATTTGTGCTGCATCTCTAGGATCTACCCTACAGCAAGCTTTTGAGTCCTTCAGGACTCCTCCTCAGGGTGAACATGACAAAACATTGGATGCAGAGATGGAAAAGCAGATAATTTCAGAATTCACCCTGCCCCTATATTTATCTGGGGAGGGGCTGTAGTTACTTCCATTCCAAAACAAGATAGTTTGAATTCAGACAGCTAGCTCGATCTGTGTTATTAGGTTTCCCTTAACTTAAGGAAGGATAGAATCAGCAGCCTATCTCTAAGACTATAGAGCAGCGGTTCTCAACTTGTGGGTTCCCAGATGTTCCTGGACTGCAACTCCCAGAAGTCTTCATGACTAGCTGAGCTGGCCAGGATTTCTGGGAGTTGCAGTCCAGGAATATCTGGGGACCCACAGGTTGAGACCCACTGCTATAGAGACTATAGAAGCAAAAAAAGAGAAAGAAAGAAAGAAAGAAAGAAAAAGAACAGAACAGAACAAAAGGGGCTCAATTATTTCTCTTTTAATCAAACTGGATGTCACTTGTATTGGCAAGGAGCAGAAGCATCAAGTAACATGGCAGAAGGAACAAATGTTACAAAGGGCTCAGGCCATAAACAGACAATAGAAATAGTTCCCTAATTAGAGCCCAAAGCAGACCGATGTTGCAGAGAGGTGTACCAGACAGTCTTTTAGGGCTTGTAAAATCAGACTTCAAAGGAATCCGATTCTTAAGACCGGAAGACTGATCACCAAACAAAGCAACCTAATCTGCATAATTCCAGAAATGATAGAAGCTTGTCCTATGACGATTAAAACGCTTTCATTAGTTAAGAATTTCTCTCTTCCAATCACAGGCTATCTGTAACGTGTGTTTCTGGTCTCAGAAGATACTACCTTCATTTTCCCTTTCACCCTTCCCCCAAATATTTAGAAGATACAATTATTCACGTATTCTTTTCATTTTATTGAGAGGCACAGCCAACTTTCTTTCTTTCTTTCTTTCTTTCTTTCTTTCTTTCTTTCTTTCTTTCTTTCTTTCTTTCTTTCTCTCTCTCTTTCAAAATATCTGTACTAAAAACATATCTGCAAAATATCTGTACTACAAACATATTGCAGAAAGATTGAGAATATGAAACACATACTATACTGCCCGAACAGATCAAATAGAGTAAATAGGAATGTCAAAAATAATCAAATTCCCCGTAACTAGATGAAATGCAGATTATAAAGCAAAATCCAAAATGCACTTTTAACCCCTTATGAATTTAAGATACCGGTTTTGTAGCAGGTCAGATTGTTGACGTATCTAGACTAGGAGTGGGCTACCTATGGCCTTTCTGGGTCCATGTTTCCATCATCCCCTGCTAGCAGTGGCCAATGATGAAGAATGTTGTGAGTTGTAGACCATCAACAGTGTGAAGAGATCCATGTTTTCCATCTTTGATTTAGGTTGGTGTTCGCCCTCCCCCGCCCTCTCTTTCTCTGCAAAGAAGCTGAAATGGCAATTATACCAAAACAATCCACTAAGGTGCAATTTATACTAGCTCAAGAGGTGAGTGATATACGGTTGACTATTTAATGTTTTCTTTAAAATAAGAAATTGTGCCAGTGACTGGTATGTGGTATTAGCTGGTCAAGAGGAAAACATCAAGCCTGTTTGATGCTTCTGACTTTGAGTGCTATTGGTGTCATCCGTCAATAGCACCCTATTTCCTAAGATTGTAGGGTTAAACCTGGGACTTGGGTGTGAATTATTACAAGAAGCCTTTTCACACGACCCCTAAGATCCTCTGGCCCCTTAAATTCGGACCAGAGATCTTGGGGGTTCGTTGCTGTTCCTCCGTCCCCACCCCTCCGCACTTCCTTGCTCCTGTCTGCGTGAGGGGAGGGAGAGAAAAAAGGGACAAAAGAATAAAGGCTTATTTCCCGGTGCCGGTGGAAGCTGCTCCGAGCCCCGTCACTTCCTGATTCCTTCTCTTACAGGGGCGGGAGGCAAAAAACAACAACAAAAAGAAGCGATGAGAGCCCGGCACATCCGCATCAAGGAATTTTCACCTCCCAAGAGCAGGTACAAGAAAAGTCCGCTGGGACGCGCTTAGGTGGGCTGGGTCGCACTTAATTTCCTCTAAACTCCGGAGCTGGGAGCCATTTGCCCCGGAGTTTAGGGGTCGTGTATAAACATCCAATGTCACAGAAGAGGTAGGTTGTTTCTGTTGTAGTGTTGTTGCCATTCCTGCTGATACCTCCATTCCAAACAGTCTGGCCGACAGCATACGTGATATGTGGGGCATTTGCCAGGACCTTTGGCTCATCCCAGGGCTGATGGAAGGAGCAAGAAGACTCATTCACTATGATATTGGCCCTCTGCCCTCCTACAAATGGCAGCTGTTTTGTTTGAGTGCATGCACCCACACGATCTGGCTCCCTAAGACTTCAGCAGGCATCCTGACAACCCGGTGACTCTACCTTTTACTTTCTAAGTGGCCTTTGTGGGACGTGGGGACGGGGAGCCTTCTGAGACATTCGGCAATCGGGACTTTGTCCTCTAGGAACCAACCCCAGCTGGATCACTGAGTGCCAATTCAACCAATGTTCTACGGTGGCACCCCTAAATAGAAATCATTCATTAGGCAACGTATAGGACCATATGTTTAAAAGTATGGCTAGGATGACTTAATGCATGTGCTACAGTAATAATCTGATAGCATCGTGCATCTGCAGCTGAAATTGCGTTGAAAAACACACACACACACACAAATGGGCCGACTGAAATGGAAACTTTTGTTACTTATGTTAATGAAACCAGTTTATCAGGGAGTGTAGAGGAAGTGGACTATTTAGTGCCATTTAATGTCTAATCATCAGCATTTCTTTGAATAAATCACGTTACATTGTCTAAAACCTGAAAAGAGTACGGCTTGTAACACTTTTAATAAAGAGCAGTCTTTTATTAAAGGGACACCCTTTTTTGTCATCTCTAGCACTTGTGCCTATTGGAAAATTTATATTCGGCACTTCCTAGGGCCGCTGCTCTATTCTGAAATCTGATGGCTTTCCTTTGTTTCTGCAGAAGTGGGTCTTAAGTACCATCAGACTTTTGGGGAGTTGGAGGCAGTCATCATCACAGGAATAAAACGAGGAATCTGACCCAAAACTCAAAGTGCACATGTGTGAGAGAGTATGTTTATATGTGTATTCTTTCCAATGTTGAGAAAGGTTACTGTTGTGATACTACAGATCCTCGCCTCTCACTATGAGACATCCGACTATTGTGTAGATATGGATGGACAACATAGGCTCCGTTTAAACAGATACCCTGGGTTTGGCACCATAGATGACCCACGGCTTGAACAACTGGGACAACTGAGCCCAACAGTAGAGCTTGCAACCCCAGAAGAAAACAATTTGGCAGAAGAGCCTTGGAGTATGGACTCAGTATGGTCAGCTCCAGATCTGATCTGAAGATGGACGCAAGGCCAAGAAGATGTCTTATGGGAAGAACATGGAAGGGAAGAGCCCATTTCCCCCCGTCATGTTCAGGACAGAAACGGCAAAGTGCTTTGCAGGGCTGAATTTATGGCTTATGAAAGTCTTACGAATTTTGGAAGGTCATGGTATGGGTGGAGCGCAGCTACTCACTTAAATTTCATGCAAATACATGCAAATCTGCTCCTTAGAAATTGCAATATCAGTTGTAACAAATGGTCTTGCTGTAATCCCTGGCAACCCTACATGAAGGAGGAACTCCAGGCTAAGAATGGGCACTAGAACCATAGCAGGTGTCATTCTGTTCCTCGTAGTCCAGACTTTCCTTCATTGTTTTAGCTTTGGAAACTCATTGCTGGAGGAAACTCACAGGTCATTCCTCTGTCCCCATCCATTCACTTTTATGCTTTTGCTCATTGATGTCTCCCTATTAGAGATGGGCACGACTTAGCGGTATTCCCGTTTCCATTTCCGTTACTCGGTTCCGTTACTCTACGGAAACGGTAATGGGAATTACTCCACCAGACTTCGAGCTCAAACCGACGAACGAACAATTTTGGTCTGATTTGTCGTGCTCGTTACTTGCATCGTGCGATCGCGCGATGCCACGCGGCACAGAAAAAAAGTTTTTAAAAGTTTTAAAAAAACCCGGTTCCCGGCCAAAAAGCAGGCGGAAAAATGCCTGCCGTGCCTCAGGGCACCTACCAGAGGGGTGGTTTCTGGAGGTCCCCGGCCTCCCCCCCATCCCCCGTCCTGGGCTGCTCTGGTGGGACTCGCCGCAGACTGGCAGCCAGCAACAAGCCCAGTCTCGTCGCCGGCCGCCGCAATTAAAGCGCAAGCAAGCGGCACAGACGACACAGGAAAAAAGTTTTAAACTCTCCCCCCACCCATTCCCGGGCCAAAAAGCAGGCGGAAAAATGCCTGCCTGACTAAGGGCGCAGGGCACCTACCAGAGGGGTGGTTTCTGGAGGGGGGGTCCCGCCTCCCCCCCGTCTCCTGTCCTGGGCAGCCGGACTCGAGTCGCCAATGCCATGCGGTGCGGGCGGGGGATCCAAAATGGGGCGGCGAACACAATATTGTTTTTGAAATCGTGGTCCAAAAACACACAAGCACAACAGAAACACGCGAAAATTTATAAACTGCCAGATTTTTTACAGTAGCAGTGGGTTTTTTCTTGCAACAAAATCTCTCTCCTCTCCTCCTCTGTCCTCCATTGATTTTATTTTATTTTATTTTTTCACACCTGCGCAATGATGGGCTGGCCGAGTGGCCATGTGGGAGTGGACCATGCAAATTTTTGGAGCCATCCCACCAATCGCATGGCCACTTGGCCACGGAGACTTCTGGGATGTGCCAAAAAGCCCCCTAAAACCTGCCCTAGCCCCCTAACTCTAACCCTAATCCTTGACTCCCTTACCCATACGTCACAGACTGTCTTCTTAGTGGGTCAGAGAGGCACCCAGAGGTGCAACCCAATAGCCCACCGTAACCTTACCTGTCACTAGCCTAACCCTAGCCCTTGCACTAACCCACCTTAACCCTAAGCCAGATCTACTTGCACTGCACTACACGCAAGTACAATTCCCTTCTCCTGGACGGACGGTCGTGCACCAATGCACTGGTCTCATAGTCTGCAACTGGTATGCATATCCATATGGCTATGCATGCCATTTTGCAGCAGCAGGTGAGGAGGGGAGACCCCCATGTTGAGGGGTCTCTTGGAGCCTGCTTCCCCTTCCTAGTGTGCCTCCAGGAGCCCGCTTTCCCTTCCTAGCGGGCCAGCGGAGGCACCCACCCCACAGAGGTGCCTCCAGGAGCCCACTACCCCCCAAAAAACCAGTACTAACGACAACGAAAAAACAAAAAAACGAACTGACTAATTTTTGTGAATTTTCGCGAAAAACAGAAATGAGCCGAAACGGGCTGCCTCCGACACACGACAACTCGAAAATGTCATTTTCCCTAGTCGTGCCCATCTCTACTCCCTATTATTCTAGTTATTTGTTTTCCTTGGGGCTTGAATTCCCAGCAGCAGAAATGTAAGGCTTTTGGGGATCTCTTTCTGAGCATAACCAGATGCTTTGACCAGAGCTTAGAAGTCACAAATTATAAGTAACATTACTTGCAACACATTACTTTGAAAAATAATGCTACAATCGTTTGATTTTTATTGTTGTTAACAAGTAACTTTACTTCAAAAGATTGTCACCAGGAGAATTTTAGCCATTTGAGGCTAACTTCATTTTACTCCACAGGCATCTTGATTTTGTTCAAAGTTTTCAGTTGTCAATCTTCCCTAGTTGAGAAAGTTCTCATCGTCTAACCACCCTTCTCCCCATGAAGAGAGAAATGATGGAGAGGTGACACTTATGTTTGTCTAGATTGAATGATGCACGAAGGGGGCTACACTCTGTTGACCCATCAACCTATCCTTCCATCCATCTTAAGAAGAAGGAACATGTTAACCTAGCGCACTCCATCATCCTTCTCCATGATGATGATTGTCTGAAGAGGATAGCTTCCTTTCCTTGTACATGACCTCTGCTTGTTTTTTCAGACTCTCTAGTTGGCATAGAGAGACTCCACATGTAGAAGAGTCTCTCTTTTTCATCATGTCACATCAGGAGAATAACAAGAGAGAAAATTGGGCTAATATGCGGTCTAGTGTAACTTGGGGCCTCACTTAGATGGAAGGTTTATTTATTATTATTTTATTTTAGAGTATTTTTACCCTACCTTTCTCCTTGGAAAAGCACCCGACAGCTTACAGTAATCAGAGATAATATATAGTCCAGTACAATTAAGACATGTTCAGTTGTTGAGGACAGGGAATTGAGGGACATCTTACAGCAGTGAAAGACAACATTACATTAAAGCTACAAGAAAATGTGTGCAGTTAAAAAGAGAGTCAAATTCCATGTAAGTTGGTGCTGTATGTAGAAGCGGTGCTCCCTCAACCTGCAAAAAAAGAAGTCATTGTGAAAACATCTAAAAAGGCCAAACATATACAACAGTGGATTTGTCATTTGAGTATAAACCTCAGAATCCTGTGCATGTCTGAGTTTGAAGACACACTTAACAATGGACCTCACATTTTTAGGGAGAAAACATAATAACGGAAGCAAAGATACATTTCTTCAAGTGTATTTAGTCCTAGATGATGTCATGCTTGAATAGGATATTATCTATCTATCTATTTATCTAGCTATCCGTGCCAGTTTCAAGCAGACATTTGAGACCCGAAACATCAGGGCCAAACCATAACATCTGACACAAGTTCTATTTGAGGGCTTGCAGCATAAAGTCAAGTTATGCTGTTGATGGTTCGTCTCATTTTTCAAACATACAGAAAAATTAAAACCGGGCTCCATTTGATGCTCCTTCTTTTGCCCACAGCTGTCTTGCTTGCCGTAACATTTAAGCAAACTGCAATGAACCTATAAGTCATCATAAATGAAAATGATGGCCGTCGTCTTCGGGTCCCTTGATTAATGGAAATATGGGCAGCTGGACACAGACTAGATGGTTATAAATGCTGCTGTCGGAGGAAAATAATTATTGTATTAATAAGGAAGCTGTGAGAAAGCAGACCTGGGGGAAAATATGTTTGCATTGCACACTTGTTGTGTGCGGGGATGCCTTTTTCATCAGTGCTTCCCCCCTCCCATCCCAGATAACTTGATGCACATTTTTAATACAGTTAGGGGGCGACAATTCATCCCCCCCAACTTAACACTAGTTCCAAATACACATTTGAACAACAAGGTTGTCATTTTTAATCCATTTACCTGAGAGTAAGCTAGACCACTGCCTCGTAATGAGCAATCCTAAAACCGTTGACCTGGATGTATGCCTCACTGAATTAGTAAGGGTGCTTTTACATGACCCCTAAGATCCACTGGCAACTTAAATTTGGACCAGAGATCTTGGGGGTTTGTCGCTCTTCCTGTGTTCTTACCCCTCCACACTCCCTTGCTCCTTTCTGCGTGAGGTGAGGGAGAAAAAAAAATGCATGCTCACCTCCGCTATGCTGTCGGGAGCTGCCCCGGGAAGCATTCCAGTCTCTTCCAGTCTCTTAAAGGGGCGGGAGGCAAAAAACAAACAAACAAACACAAGGCGAGGAGAGCCCAGCACTCATTGCTTTACATCCGCATCAGAAATTTTTCACCTTCGGAGACCAGGTACTTGGAAAATGCGCTGGGACGTGCTTAGGTGGGCATGGTCGTACTTTTTTTTTTTTTAAAATCCGGAGCTGGTGGGAAAACAATTTTAAGCTCCAGATCTGGGAGCCTTTTGCCTCATTTTCTTACTTCTGAGTAAAAAGGCACAGCATTGTGTATGGAGGAGGAACACTTTTTCAGCGAGGGAGGGAATGCACGGGTGTGGGGGGGGGAGAGTTGAAAAGGAATTGCAAGGAAGAGAGACAGAAAGCCCCAGAATATCTTATTATACCTGAAACACTATTCTGATATGTGCTAAATATTATGACTACCACACGGCTCACAATAATTGATTCACCCACACAGCCATTTAGCCTGCGAGCTGTTCGTTTTACAAATTCTACAATCTTTTTAGAAATTCTTTCAGTGCAGAAGATTGCTGCTTGGCTTCAGATTCATTATGGTGATTGAATCCTCTTCAATAGAGAACTGTTTAAAAGGAGCACATCCATGTGTGTCTCACTCAGAGCGAAGGCACATAGGTTAAAAGCTTGTCTGTGTGGCATAATTCACGGCTGCTATGCCAAACAATCACTTTTTATTGTGACCTTCATAAGATACAAAAAAGGCAACAGAATGAAGCTCGCTCGCCTCTCTCTATACATGTCTATCTATAAGCATAGCTCGTGCTCTCCAACAATCTGAAGCCCCTGGAATTCCCAATTAAAGAACCAATTAATAATGTAGAACACAAAGAGCTGCCCCCTTGCTTCCAAGTGCAAAATCATAATTAATCTGCGGAGTGAAAAATAAAAATAATTTTTTTTTAAAAAAAAGCCACACTGCCCAAAACCTCTGCCTGCCTTCATATCAGAGATTGCGGGTGGGTGGGTGGGTTTGCAGACGAGGTATTTAAATGTGCTGGCACACCTGAACCTTGGCCATCCGTCATTGTTATGACTTAAAACATTGCAGACTAAATTAGGTTTTGTTTGTATAGAGCTGGGAGAGTCAGATGGCTTGAATGACAAAATTAGAACATGCTTAAATCAGTGAAACAAAACTGCAAGGGAGGGAAAGAGGCAGGGAGGGAAGCGGAATGCTAGGGCTTTGCTGGTATCCTTTGTGGGGTGCTACTGTGTTGTGGGGTGTGTGTGTTTGTGTTTTTGTCTTCCTCCCATCCTCCACAAGTAATTATAATAATAGAAAATGAAGACTGTTCCTATCGTGGGATGGGAGCCTATTACATTTATAGATTTTTAAAAAATCTTTAGCATTTCACAAGGCGCCGTCTCGGTTGGCTGTTCGGTTGAAGGGCTTTTATAACAACAGGGGAAGAACCCCTGAAACCTAAAGAGGAGCACCCCCCAAATCCTGCCCTAAGAGGTTTAATTTTGTTATCACGGAATAGCCAAGACACATAATTTGGAAGCAGGCCTGGGTAGAGGAGTAGTTACCTACTAGGTAGCGTTTTGTAATCTGTCCACACACACAAAATGTCAGCAACTAGTCTTGGCTCAGTGCTTTTGCCAATCTGCCATATATGTATTGTGGGGGCAGTGTTAGGGAAACCATGCGTGTAACAGATGACTTGGATTAAGGTGGGGTCTGGAGTTGGTGGGAAAATATTGGACATAGGGACAGGCAGGCTTTCCCTACTGTCCTATCCACACACACACCCCAACTCTATATACTACAGCCAATGAATATCTGGTATGAAATGTATATCCCATCCCATATTATATTGCACACCTCATTCTGCTGCTATATGTCTGAAGAAGTAGACATGTAGTCCATGAAACATTACATTAAAATATGAAAGTTAGTCTTTAAGGGACCACGTGTTTTGTGTCTTTGTTTTGTTTTGTTTTAGTTTTCTTTGATTTTCACCTGAAATTCTTGAAAAGACTAACACGACTATCCTCTCTGAAACTCCTACTGTCCTGGAAACTGCTTTATTTCTTCCTTCTTTGCAACATTTCTTGTGGTGTCACCATTAGATTTCATTGAACACTCAGGGAATTCCCTCTTCTAACGATAGGTTACCTGTAATGTGTAGTCTTAACATCAGAGATGGCAATAAAAGGGACCAGGTCTTTAGCCACTGTTATGTTTTTGGATGATTCTGAAAAATGCTGGCAGCAAATTTAAAAAAGAGAGAGATGTTCTTCCTGGGCCTTTCTTCTGCCTTCTAGGTGTTTCTGCTGTCATTTCAAGTCAATATGTCACCTACAGCTCCTAGCTCTTAGATTCAGAAGCAGAACACATGCCAAGCATCCAAAATATCTCTAACGGTATTTGTACACGACCCCTAAACTCCGCCACAAATGGCTGCCAGCTCCGGAGCTTACAATTGTTTCCCCACCAGCTCCGGAGTTTGCAGGAAATTAAGTGTGACCCCGTCCACCTAAGCGTGTCCCAGCGCACTTTTCATGTACCTGCTCTCGGAGGGTGAAAATCCCCTCCCCAGATGTAATCTGGTGAGTGCCAGGCTCTCCTCGCTTCTGTTTGGTTTTTTTTGCCCCCCCCGCCCCTTTAAGAGAAGGAATCAGGACGATGACGGGGCGGCTTCAGAGGTGAGCCTGCATTTTTTCTTCTCTTTTTTTCTCCTTCCCCTCACGCAGGCAGGAGCAAGGAAGTGCGGAGGGGTGGGGACACAGGAAGAGAAACGAACCCCAAGATCTCTGGTCCGAATTTAAGTGGCCAACGGATCTTAGGGGTCGTGTGAAAAGGCCCTAAGTCAAAGCTGTTGACCATGAGTGTTGACAGTTCAGGCTATAGGGTTCATTGATTCAATGCTTCATGCCCAGCATCAAGGTCCTTCCTCTATTCCTAATTCTCCAAAGCAATAGCTGTTGGCAGCATTGGGACCACAACGATGTATGGAATCATCTCCCTAGCTCCCTTGTCACTGTTGTTACCTGCACTGCAGCAATTGCTATGGGGTGGGGGTGGGGAATAGCTTCTTTGCTCCCCCAGTACAGGCTACCCTAAAAGATGGTCAGAGAGGCTTCAGACATTTACTCGCAGTCTATGATCCCTGTACTGTCAACTCCCAGCACCTAATATATTAGATTAGCTTTCATTTTAATTATACTAATGGGAAAGCTTATTTGTGTTTTAACATAATTCTTTGTGTTTGTATGTGCACCATTTTATGAAATAAAATATATAGGGGTATGTTATTAGTGGATGGATGGATGGATGGATGGATGGATGGATGGATGAAAAATCAGAAACTTCCTATCTTTTCAATTTCATGACCTAGTAAACACTACTGACTTCCTATTGCCTAGTGTAGTCAATCACATTAGAACAGGCCCATTAAGTCAAGAAGGTTTTAGTGAGTCAACTCCTTGGAAAGTTTCATTGATTCAAATGGGTCTACTCTAAGTGTAATTTACCGTGATCAAGTACTGCAAGTTGCAGTTAGAGTTAGGTCCATTTGACTCAATGACACTGACAGAGAGGTTGACTCACCAAATGCCTACTGATTCAAAAGGCCCATTATAGTCAGGTTTAATATGCTAATTTAGGCCAATGATTTTCATTAGCCAATGAAAGAGAAATAAAAATCTGATAGGTGCAAAGGTTTCTTTGATTAATAAAGTTTATATAAAGCAGTTTCCTATATGTGGGCAGAGGAGGGGGTAAAATCCCAGACCGCTGAACTTCCTTGCTTGAAAACTGTTGAACTTCTTCTTATGGTCTTATGTTCTTAACTTGAGCCAATAAGTGAAAAGGCCTTTTGCAATTTTTGTGACTGGGACTGAAAAAAATATTCTCTTACAGTTTGGAACCCCCACAGAAATTTGAAATTTATGTTGTTGGGTGTTTCCCCCCCCCCAACTTTTAATGTGAAATTCAATTTTCAGAGAGCAAATCAGGCACTAGTTTTGTTTGTATTTTACCTTACTATCTTTACTCTGTGGTTGTCAATCTGTTTTCTTATGTTGTCTTCAAAATGGTTATTGCTGTTCCCTGCCTTCTGTTATCATTTCAGCTCAAATTCAGACAGCTTGGGGTGCATTTTAACTTGATCCATACATATTCATAGACGGAGCATATATCGCAGGTATTGTTACCATAATTCTGTTGTATTTAAATATGTTGCACATTATTATATGTTTTTAACATAAATCAATGACGGGCATACTCTTTGGGCAATATCGCTAAGGTTTGCTGAATCTTTTTTTTTTAAATAATCCCATACCCTACCTCAGAAGACCTCTGCCCACAGAACAAACATTATCGTTGTAATAATTTTTGCTGACATTTGTAGCTTAAAGACTTTGTGCAATTTTTATTGACAAATCTGCTATGAATCAACATACATGAACACAATAAAAATGCATGAAATATATGCATTACAGTAGAAGTTCCGTCAATAGAGCATCACATTGATTTGTGTTCTTGGGGGCTATTTGTGGAGTGGTACATAACATATGCATTTTACTGAAGACTGCAGACAAACTGCCTTGCAATAAAATTACTATATTTTAATGGTATAAGCCTTAGCTCTAGTGATCCAGGAGGAAATCGGGTTGTGTTTGATTTTGCTTTGGGTTACATTACCACCATGTAAGAGGAGATTAAGAACCTCATTTTGATTTGCAATTTTGGAAGGGATATCAAGGTAATTAATTCTAAAGAATTCTTCTACAGCCAGATAGACTACACAGAATCCAAGAGACTGTGCATTCGGGAGTGGGGGGTATCTGCATTTCTCAAATAAACCTCTCCATCCTATATGGCAAACCACAAAGCAGCCTAAATCCAGTTGCTAGCCCCAACTAAAGCAGACATGTTGAATGAAATGCTGAATAATAGATTAACACTCATGTGAAACAACTGATTCAAGCTGGTCTACTTAGAATCAGTAACCGGATTTCAGTGGTATAGCTTGGCCTGATTTAGAAGCCATGCCTAAGCCTATGGAATTGAATTAGCTTAATCATATTGAATTGTCCACAGCACTGCACATGTGGAAGACTTTGGAAAGCAGTCTGTTATGTGTCTGTGAAGATTCTCAGTCACCCAGGTGAAGTTATCTGGAAGCTGAGTCATGACAACTTTGATTTTTTGAGGAACTGCCCATGCAGTGCTTTATTATGCCAGCTATCAGCTCGTATTTGCATTGTTGTTTTCTTGTATTGACCCTTTGTTTGCTAGTTCTTGTTCTTGTTCTTCTTGTTCATCATCATCATCATCGTCATCATCATCGTCATCATCATCGTCATCATCATCATCATCATCATCATCATTATTATTAGGAACTGACGGATAGCCCAGTGGTTTAGGTATCTGGCTGCAGAGCCAGAGGCTAGGAGTTCAATTCTCCACTATGGTGCTTTCACAGGGGCAGGACTAGATCACCCATATGATCCCTTCCAACTCTGCACTTCTAAGATGCATGGCTATAACTCACTGTCTACAGTAGCTTGTTACCATTTGCACCTGGAACAGCATTTTTTGGTTCTAAAACTTCATTTTTAGTAAACATCATTCCACTGTGAGAATTAAAACAAACCCCTTTCACAATTGAACACCTTCTCCATTGGATTCACTCCATATAGCTTTTATGCACAAATACAGCAGGACTCTCTGTGTGTGTTGCATCGCTACAGTCATGACTGACTCTTCGTGATCCCATATCCATGAAGTTTTCTTGGCAGGAATACTAGAGTGGTTCGCCGGTTCCTACAGCACCTGGTATTCCCTGGTGGTCTCCCATCCAAGTACTAACCAGGGCCGACCCTGCTTAGCTTCCAAAACCAGGTGAGATTGGATGTGCTTAGGGCATCTCGGCACAGCAGGACTCTAGACCTGCTAAACAGAAAAGACAATTTGATCTAGCCCTAGACACAAAGCATTACCAGCTAACTCACCGTCCAAACTCGGAATTGGGATATAAGACAAATAGGAACATTGGTCATACAAAGATGAACATCATTTTTAAAAGATTTATTCAGTACCTTCCCTACACACCAAAATATTCCAACTTGCAATTGTTTGTGCACTGAAAGCAGAAAGTTGCCGACATGTGAAAATTAGAATTCTGTGTCAGACTGTGAATAGCCCACAAGCACGCAGCCTTTCATTAAAATCTGTTTGACATTTTTGTTATGCACAGAGAGCCAAAAGATGCCAGAACGCTTGATATTTGTGACTGCATCCTTGTGCTAATATAAGACGCTCAAAAATTGTATTAAAACATTAGCTGCAAAAGGCTTGATGAACAAGAAGAACAAGAAGAACAAGGCTGAGCAGTGAAAATACAAATAAATAAATGTAGCATTTGTTTTGTTTTTCGATTTAAAAGGGAAGCCAGCTTTTAGGACAATCTCTTTCATTTTAAAAAAAAAATTATCGGCAGAGACTCGTCTTATTATTTGCTGTAAAAGAAATGAATGGAGAAGGAATGTGTTAATTCCACCCCCTCCTTCAAATTGGTGGTTGGGGTGTGGAAGATTGCAAATGTTTAATCGTTCTTTGGGAATCGTGTAATGATCGCAAGTCACATGACCCACTAGAGAAAGATATTATTTTGTCACAATAAATGCAAGTAAATTATCTCACTGGCGACTCGCTTAAAGGTCACGGAGATCATCTGATGCAGAAGATGGAAATTTCTCCTGCCAAAACAATATTGACAGCTTATCAAGCAGGATGGAGAAAACACAATGATATAATAGAATGTAAGGTAAGATAACACTTGCTACTGGAGGCAGAAAATATGACATGGCATTTCAATTTTAAGGTTATGTGCAGGATGATATGGTATGGAAGCTGGGAGACAAAACAGAGTTACTTGCCTATGAATTTCATTGGTGTGAATTCAACTACAGTATTTTAATGTACAGAGTGCTTATGTTATGGATCTTATGGGAAGACAGGGACCCAGCTACGGAATCATTGTATACAGATGATATAACATGAAACAAATATGGATTCTCTTTGCATCTGAACATAAGAACATAAGAACATAAGAAGAGCCATGCTGGATCAGGCCAAAGGCCCATCTAGTCCAGCTTCCTGTATCTCACAGTGGCCCAACCAAATGCCTACGGGAGCACATGAGACTAGATATCTGTGTCCTGATACCACTCCCCTGCATCTGGCCCTTGAAGTGCCCTGGTTTTAAGCCTGGAGATGACACATCTTCATCATTGTAACCTGAGATGGACTTTTCCTCCAGAAATCTGTCCAATCACCTTTTGAAGGAATCCAGGCCAGATGCCATCACCACATCCTGTGGCAAGGAGTTCCATAGACTAACAACATGCTGGGTAAAAAAAAATATTTGGCCTTCCTTACAGGTAAATGGTCCAACAGGTGTGAGCTCCATCCACCATATCACTGTGAGGCAGTGCACTCATTCAGTTCATGAGCCACCCCCCTCCTGCCTAAATGAGTCAATAGATTTGCAAATTTTATTTTAATTGCTCAACTTCAATGAACAGTTTTACGATTTTCCATAGACGTAAAGATGTTTGTCTAAGCACGCTGGTAAAATTGAAGGGAAAAAGACTAATAGACTTATTTCAGGGTGAGCTTTTGTGGATCAGTCCACTTCTTCAGTTACCATGATTTGAATAATAGTAAATTGCCCTCCAGCTGTTTGTTTGCTTGTTTGCAGAGATGAGAGGCAAATGGGTTAAAACATAACAAGCAGGAAGCTACAGGTCTTAGCAACCTAAGACTGTTATGATGCTGGTTATCCGTATATAGTGTGAACCCCATCTTTGCTTATCAATGTAGATCAATTGAGATACACAATGAGATAAACTCGAATGGGTCCAGAGGAGGGCAACCAGGATGGTTAAAAGTCTGGAACAGATGTTTACAAGGAGTGGCTTAGGGATCTGGGAATGTTTAGTCTTACAAAAAGAAGACTGAGAGGGGATATGATAGCTATGTTTTAAATATCTGAAAGGATGTCATATCGAAGAGGGGGCTGGCTTGTTTTCCATGGCTTCAGAGACTAGGACTTGGAGCCATGGTTTCAAACTACAGGAAAAGATATTCTATTTGACTATTAGGAAGAACTTCCTGACAGTTCAAGATGTTCAGCAGTGGAATATGCTGCCATGGAGGGTGGTGGAGTCTCCTTCTTTGGAGGTAGCAGAGGCTGGATGGCCATCTGTCAGGAGTACTTAAAAGGGGAATTTGCCAAGTACTTTGATGGTACTTGGTCTCCATTACAAAATGACATAACGTGGACAACTATGTACAACACTATGCTGGAATCTTTGGGGGAAATGTAGTAGCCAACATTTGTAGAAAGGAATCTATTGTCCTTTTTGTTGTTGTTGTTGTTGTTTTTGATGGGAGATTGGACAAATGCTGGTAACATCTACTGAAAGAAATGTATGGCATGACACCCTTTTCCTACATTTCTCTGGGCCCTGCCAACGAATGGAGAGGGGGAATTGGCACTGAAGAAAAAAATGTGTTACACATTTCTTTTATCTGGTGTTATCTGTAAGATCTGTGAAGGATGATCTATGGGGCAGTGGCACACATGAATGCTCCCCCCCCCCAAAAAAAAACCCTTATATCTCTTAGAGCAAATTTCTTCTTTTAGAGTCTGGTGGAAATATTGTAAAACAGATCTTGCTGAAATTTTATTGGCAAAGGATGGGGGAAAGCCAGCTTGGTATTTGGCCAATGGTGCATTTAGCAAAGAAGAGAGAAAACATTAACTAGGGTGAATCTGCATTGACGATGTGAAAATCAGAAACATAAGTGTGCTATGTCTGAAGCATGCCCGCACATAAGAGAAAGGCAGGGGAAAAAACATCTCCTCAGTAGAATTAAGAGTCTTTAGTACACGAATCACACGATGTTTGCCCAGCTGGTTCTGAACAATATATGTTTTAGCCCCACGAACAATCTCCTTATTCATCTCATGGTAATGTGGCCGCCAGGTCCCTTCTCTTCCTACCAGCTTTCCCCCCCCCCTGCAACACACGTTTTTAAAATATAAGTAATGGGCATTTAACACCCACAAGGATCTATTTTAACTTCAAATGCACAAGGAAGGTTCAAAAAGGTGGCCTTTAGAAAACATATTGCATTTCAGTTGAAATCAGCTTTGTCTGAGAAATCCGTTCTGCATCTGCAGTACAAGATTGCCTGGAGGAATACAAGGGGCCTGTATTCACTAAAAAGTTTTTGCCGGTAATTCATAAGTTTGTTGTTGCTGCATGACATCAAGTCACCTCTGATGAAGTCTTTATTGTGGCTTCCTTTTGGGAGTCTATCCTACTGTATTTCATCTTCCTCTTTTCTGGCTCCCTTCCACTTTTTCTAGTGTTATCTCCCCCCCCCCCCGAAAAACTTGCCTATGTGTCCAAAGTGTGACAGCCTCATTTTTGTCACTGTTGCCTCCAGAGATAGTTCAGATTTGATTTGCTCATCTTTCTGGCAAGTGAGGGTATCTGTAAAACTCTCCCATAGTGGTTGAGGATAGAATATTGTGGATGATACTGGTTTCAGTCTCTAGTGACACGACCTTAAAGTTGATTATCCTTTCTAATTCTTTCATTGCTGACCTTCCAAGTTTTAGTGTTCTTCTCATTTCTTAGTTGCAGTCTCTATGGCTGTTACTTCACATCCCTTTCATCGCGGTTCACTGTCCCACTTGGGACCGGTACGAAGAAATGTTACTCCATGTCCATTGCTTGATGACGGGAGTTCGTCCCGACCATGCCCCCTGAACTGGGATTTAAGCAGGATGAGAGATTCCCTCCCTGGCTTTGGGAATCTGCTTGTCTCGGTTCTCATTCTGAGATGAGTGCCCATGAGGTAAGGCTCGTCACACAACGTGCCATTCTCCATCTAGTGGCAGGAGTGCAAAGTGCCATTCACCAGTACATTCACTATGGAGTCAGCAATGCAGTGCAGAGAGATTAAAAGACAAATGCCTTGAACTTATCTCCGTAACGCATTGAAGGCAAACTTGAAGAGATTCAAAAGATCAAAAAACGGTAGGTCGGACCAAAGAAAAAGCTGAGAACGAAGCCTGAGAAGTTCTGATGTTGTCACGAAACAAGGACGTGCAGTAACAGTCGCCATGGTACCATCAATCAGGCCAGTGGGTACACGGGAACAGGGACAGTACCGGGACAAGGCCATGTGACCGCGAACAACGTAATCATGAAACGAACGTCAACTCAGAACGAGGGACGTGAAGTAACCGTCTATTTGGATTGATGATTGAACCAAGGTATACAAAATTTTCAGCAGTTTCAGTTTCTTCATTGTCAAATTAAATTTGTATAGATCTTCTGTAGTCACAATTTATATATTTTTTAAAAAAAACAGAGTCCTGTTTTGGCACTTTCAATAAAAGTTAGTTCAAGTCTTTGCTGCTTTCTGTTTTCTGCACAGGAAAATTAGAACTTAGAAAAAAAATAGATAAACATAATCACAGAGTGTCTCACTACAATGGGAATGACACTGAGCAAGTGAACTGCGTATTCACTGAGTCTTTCATCTAGTGTTAACCGAGAATGATCAGCTCCAAGGTTTCTATTATCCGGCCTTATTTTTAATCTTTTAATCAAACTTAGACTGGACAGCCTGTCAATCATTAAAGACCTTCAAGCTGAGAACTGTCCGACTGCAGAGTTTTAGATAGGAAAAGGTCTTCTGTAACACCCTATGTTAAAATTCAGCTTTAAAATAAAGCCAAATAAGTTGCGATTCCAGCCATTGACAGCTCAGCAGGAGCCTGAAAACAATGGAATGAAATGGTTCGTTTCAATGGAAAAACAACCGTTTTATTTTTGTCTGTAATGAAATGCTGCTTCCTCTTTTCATTTCATTTTGTTTCATTATGTAATGAAACAACGAAAGAGCATTTCGTTTTTTATTTCCTACCCATCCCTAATATATATGATACCCGATAATATATTGGTGTGATGACCTCTGATTTTTTGCTTCTCCTCCCACCATATAAGGTCTATCTATTGTGAGGAATGGGACTAAGGCAGAGGGAACTAGTTTTTCTCCAAGGTTAAGGAATACAATTATGTCAGAGTATTGTTTAGCTGCTGGAGGTGGAAGAGGGAAGGATTCATTTTTGTTGTGGGGGGTTCCTGAGAATGGAGAAAAGACACTTATGTGCCTTTATGTATAGACGCTTGCCTTCTTCCCCTCAGCCTTTGAAACACATACGTACAATATCATATTCAAGTGTGGACTAGCATCCTTTTGTGTTTTCCTTTTAAAAGTCTGATATGACTAACCGTTAAAATTATATCATGTTTTTGGTGTGCCTAAGAAAGATTCAAAATCAAAACTTATTAAAGCAAAGAGCAGCTCAAAGGAGAAACATCAGTCCTTTTTCATGAAAGAAATACTTAGGAGATGACAAACAGCACTTCAGATGGAGTCACAATGAGGTAGGTCAGCCGTTGCTTTTTTTCTATAAAGAGGCATATATTTCCTCTATACCTTATTATACCTTGAAAGAAGAATGAGGCCCTTCAGTGGGGAATTTCTAGCACAAAGCCCCCACCCCACCACTCACACAAAAGGTTGACCTCTGAGATGTTAATGGATTAGGCTCTACTCTTAAAACATTGGCTTGGTGCTGAGGACAGCCAATATCAAATCTTCAGCCTGACTTGAAAAAAAGAAGGACCCCTTTGCCAAGTCATATTATGCAGAGAGACATATTTCTATGCAAAATAAAATGCAAACAAAACACGGAGGGTTTAGCACTTGTTAGATTTGGAATGCTCTAAAATGGGAATGGTCCAAGATACATATGTTGAAAACATCCAAGATATTTCTCTGGCAGACAGAATCGCAATTTTAAATGTAACTCAGCCAAAACCTAAAAATATCACAACTGACTTAAGATCAATTAAGAAGTAAGCATTCTCTGTTTCAGACACTAGAATACTGGAAATGTAGGTAGGACGTGGGCTAAGCTTGAGGCAGAGCAGGTGGGAAGGGCCTGTTGATGAGACAGAGTAGAGAGAGATAGCTGCTCCTGGTGGTGCCATTTCCCTGTAGGACTAATGTACGCTCCAAGCAGCCTGTCCTGCACCCCACAAACTCTCCTTGCTGTCTTGAGATATTGTTGAGGATTGCTAATCTTGAAATATGATGCAATTGCCAATCTGCTCAACTTCTGGAAGTGTAGCAGATGTGTGGGGTTCTGTTTCGTCTTTTTACCTCCGATTAGGTTTTCCAGGTTCAGGGGCTCTTGGGAAATACCCAGTTCTTTCCATCTTCCTTCACATGGCTTGGCTTCCAGTCCCCTGACCATCTTTGATGACGTCCTCTGAACTTGTTAAAGACAGTGTCCAGAACGAAATGTAGTACTCTAGATAAGGCCTAACCAGTGATGAACAGAGGGAGCCTAGGATCTCATGGGACCTTGAACCTATACTTCTGTTAATGCATCCAGAAACTGCATTATTTTTGCAGCCACATTGCATTCCAGGTGCATTTTCAGCTTGTGCTCTACAACAATTCCAATATCCTTCTCCTTGTAGTGTAGCAGAGCCAAATATCCCCATCTTGTAACTGCATTTGGTTCCCAAACCCCAGGCATAGAATGTTACACTTATTTGTGTTAAATTTCATTCTGTTGTTTGTAATACCAGTATGAGAAGGAGACAAGCACTCCCTGAATATGATTATGTATTCACCTACGTATCCACTAGAGATAGGGACAAGGTTAAAGCAAAGTGGGGCACCTTTTGAAGGAATGGCGATGGTGTCTTATTTTTTTCCCCTTTGTGAAGCTGCATCTGCCATCTTGGAAAAAGGCATCCACTAGAATACTGTCCCTTAAACCCCATGGGAAAAAAGGTGGCCATCTTTTCCAAGATAGCAATGGCCAGGGCACTAGCCCTGCTTCAGCAAAGATAGGGAGGTGATGAGGAGGTGATACAGAGAAGGGTACTTTGTGGGGTGGAGGCTTGGCAGCCATTGGCTGTAGAAAAATAAAATAAAATAATGAATAGGGATGAATGAAAAGGGGAAATATTCATTAATTGTATTAATTCATTAATACAATATTAATCAATATTAATATAATTGATTAATTAATATTAATACAATTAATTAATTAATTTGATTAATTCATTAATTGTATTAATTCATTAATTGTATTCATCAGGGTCTCCGTCAGATATTGCAATTTGTTGTTGTTTTATTCATCCCCATTTCTTTTATCTACCTTATACTTCTTCAATCCGGTCCACACCAGGTTCGCTTGCTAATTAGAATATCATGAGGCCCTTTGCTGAAGTCAAGATACCTTATGTCAACAGCATTCCCTCTGTCTACCAGGGAGGTTAGCTGGTCAACAATGAGTTAAGATTAATCTGCTCCTGAATTTTCCTGGGGATTGGTCTGTAGCTTTTTGAAGTTAGGGACAATATTTGCCTGCTGAGCCACTTTTTATTTTCTCTGCCATCTGCTACTCATATAAAAAGCAAAAAGCAAAGTGTTCTGCTTATATACTGCCACATAGCACTTAAAGCACTCTCTGGGCGGTTTACAGTTTATTTATGCAGGCTACAGACATACCTGAGGAATGCTTTTTTTTTTTTTTTTTTGGTTACTTTTAGCATCTCTTGGAGTTCTTGAAATACATGTGATTGCTCTTTTCTTCAAAGAATTTTCTGGCCCCGTCGAACTGAGGATGGTGGTTCACTTGGTACTAGGCAGATTTATTTGCATAAAATTCAAGTTATCAACTGTAATGTCTATTTCACAATTTTCGGACAATTCAGCAATAACATCAGTATCTTCAGAATACGTATATTCCTGCTTCCTTCTGGCAGAATGTTCTAAGAGTATACACCACAGGGAAAACCTCAGCAATGATTCCATGATTCCCTCCACTCACATGGTCAGTTCTTCAGAGCCTCCTAGGGACTTCATAAGGCCTGGGGCAGGCACCAATGCATATTCGTACAGAGCTGTGTTCAACTGCTTTTTACCCAATAAAAATGACATGAAATTAGGATTTTAAAAAGCAGCACACTTTAAAGCTCACTGAAGGAAGATCATTTTGTAGATAGTATCAAACAAACTGTAGTACCTTTTGTAATGAGTATCAAAGAAACTGTATTACAGCAGATAGTATATTAAAAAACAAGAGCAACTGAGGCCAGTGTGTTGCTGCTTCAGCCCAGCACCTCAGGTAGCTGCTTAGTTTAAGAGTAATCCAAAAATAACTTACATATATATTTTAGATAATTTTAAGTTATGTCTTCATTTATCTCTTTAGCAATAAAGAACAAAGTATTCTGCTTATATATCGCCCCATGCCACTTCAAGTAGTCTCTGGGCAGTTTACAATTTTAATTACAGTATGCAGGCTACACATTGACCCCCCACCCACCCAGCAAGCTGGGTACTCATTTTACCGACCTCGGGAGGATGGAAGGCTGAGTCAACCATGAGCCTGCTACCTGGGATTGAACCCTTCAGGTCATGAGCACAGTTTTACCCGCAGTACAGGAATCTAACCACTGCACCATGGGGTTCCTAAACACCCAATCCTGCTTTACTTTTAATAACTGTAGAATAAACAAACTCTTAACTTCTTATGGCAGGCAAACAAACATACCTCTGTATTGCTGGCTTAGTAGAAGGCACCAATGAACATGAAACACAGAGGAAAGGAAAGTTCAGGGATTATAATCTAGGTCTATCTCTTAAAACACAGGAGACTAAGGCCAAGATAGTTCATTCCATTGTATTCCTGATGTACCAGCTGTGAAAAGTACACAGTGAAGTAGGCCAGTTCTCTGGAAATGACCGTGATGCTGGGGAAAGTGGACGGCAGCAGGAAAAACTAGGACCGCGATCATACTTGGGTTTCCTTCGTATTTAAATTTCCTGCGTATTTTTTTCAGGAGCAGTCACGTGGTTTTTAATGAGCAGTTGGTGTCCTCTCCTCTGAGTCATACCTTCCTATTCTGGTTCTGTCCTAACCTGTTTGTCCTACTTTCCAGCTCCAGTTTCCAAGGCTCCGTCTTTTAAGCTGGGGAGAAAGGGGAGAAACTGAATTTACTGTGTATTTTCAGTGTCCTGTCGTTGCAACAGAAGCAAACAAGTAAGCATTTTTGAGTGAAGTTTCTAAATCCAGCCCCTGGCGGTGGTTTAGGAAACTTCGCTGAAACTGCTGTTCGAGGGGCGTGGTCGGCCGGGAGCAGAATTTGCTTCTCTTCCTGATTAGCACGCAATATTTCGCCAATGGGAAACTACACAGAAAACGCAGGTATGACCGTGGTCTAGGAAATAAAATATGAGTTGGATTTACTTTTTTTTTTAAAGCCAGAGTTTTGAGAGCTGAACAGAGCTGTTGAAGACAGGGCATTTCAGAGACTGCTTATTCGTAGGATCAGGGGTGACTTGATGGCACATAATAACATCAAGGAAATGGTCAACCAGAAACTCTGCTATTCCTTCTTGGCTCTCATCTTGTGCTGTTGCTGGTTGCCACTGGTTGAAGTGCTCTCATTCTGAGCTTTTCCTTTCAGTGGCTGGACCTTGTCCTTATATACATTCCTGGTTCCTTTTATTTTCTTACAATAGTTTAATAATCTGATTATCCTGGCTCAGCATAGAAGGTTTTAGGGTTGGGCTGAAATAATTATTCCAAAGTATGTTTCAAAGTTCTGATTTTTATTTTTATTTAAAAACAACAGGTTTCAACCAAAGTGAACATACAAATACAAGAGAACCCTGAGTTTTAGCCCGCCTCCCAATGTACAGTCTTCCTTTTAATGTCTTTACGTGCCTATAGCAAAGTTTTTTGCTCAGGTAAGGTAAAGTGCTTTTTTTCTTCCCTATTCAAAAAGAATTCCAGAGTCTTAGAGAGGACAAACAATGGCTCTTGTTTATTTTTGCAGTGTTTTAACTGGTTCAATAAGGATCTAAGTCTTGTTAAATGGGATTTTACTCTGGGTCATCTAGAGTTTGAAGGGTCCAGCAAGAAAAAGAAAAGAGTGTGCTTCCCCCACCCCCTGCCTGTCTCACGAAAGCTTTCTCGGCAGCGGTTAAGAGTGCTTAACCCAAAAGCTTGGTCACACTGGCCAGAACTAGTAGTCAATGGGAGAACTGAATTATGTACAGAGAGAAAGAGTTTTAAATAGGGATATCTTGGCTGAACAGCGGTACTACTTCCTCCAAAACAATCACAACAGACTTTGAATAGATGTTTCAGCTGATAGGCTTTGGATATACAACTTCGTAAGCACAGGTGTTCGGTGCCTGGTTTGGCCAATTCTCTGGACAGCCATATTCTCTGTTTTCAGACGTGGAACTCACACCTAAGTCCAAACATGTATTTTTGAACCAACGTCTTGATGGTTTCCATTCTTTGTTACACAAGGCTACCCAGCGAGTAGAAAGCTGGCGGGATAGCTGAATAGTTTAGATGTCTGGGTGTGAAATCCAAGGTTGGGGATTCAGCCTGCCTCCTGTGAAAACAGCCAGCCTGTGTAGCCTTGAGCAAGCTGCAGGAGTCCCAGCATGCCCTCCAAGAGAAGGGCATGGTTATCCTCTTCTGAGCACCTTGAAAACCTTTTTTTAAAAAAAGTGAGCCAGGATTGATTTGATGGCACATTGTTGTTGTTGTCCAGCTTGTGAGACTTAGTTTCAGTCAAGCTGCAACCTGCCCTACTCTCCATCCCACCACCCTCACAGGTACGTCTCGTGGGAACCCATGAAAGGGCCTTCTCGACTGCTGCGCCCAGACTCTGGAACTCCCTCCCACTGGAGGCCAGGACTGCCTCATCTCTGTTGTCCTTCCGGAAACAGGCAAAGACCTTTCTCTTCAGCCAAGCTTTCCCTGAATGATGGATTACGATTATGTGTCTTTTATAAGAATCTATAGCAGTGGTCCTCAACCTGTGGGTCCCCAAATGTTCCTGGACTGCAACTCCCAGAAGCCTTTAGCACTAGCTGAGCTGGCCAGGATTTCTGGGAGTTGCAGTCCAGGAACATCTGGGGACCCACAGGTTGAGAACCACTGATCTATGGATCACATAGACTTTGTGTTTATAACAACTTATATAACCTTTTAGCCTTAATGTATTGTTGTCTATTAATGCTGTAAGTACCAGGCTCTCCATAGACATCATTTGTGATGTCTTGCGGGGATAATGCAACCCATAATTTGTATGTCAGTACCAGGCTCTCCATAGACATCATTTGTGTGTCTTGCGGGGATAATGCAACCCATAATTTGTATGTCAGTTCTTATGGCGGTTCATCTCTACAAGTTATGACTTTGCACAACTGTGCAACATGATTTTGGCCATTATTTTCGCCTAACATCTGGAACTAACTAATGGTGGTGGAACACTGATAAAATACCATGTGTGTTTTATATGACTCTGTGGGTTCACATAGACTTTGTGTTTATAACTGCTTATAACTGTGTTGCTTTAATGTAATGTTGTCTATTAATGCTGTAAGATGTCCCTCAATTCCTTGTTCTCAATTACTTGAACATGTCTTAATTGTACTGTACTGGACTGTATATTATCCCTCATTACTGTAAGCCGCCTTGGGTCCTTTTCCAAGGAGAAAGGTGGGGTAAAAATAGTCTAAAATAAATAAATAAATAAATAAATAAATAAATAAATAAATAAATAAATAAATAAATAAACAAACAAACAAACAAACAAACAAACAAACAAACAAACAAACAAACATGGAAATGGGAAGCCTTATTTTCAGAGGCATGTCATTCCCACGGATCTCTCCACGGACCAGATGACATTAGGAGCCAGGCTACAGTCGAGCTGTACCTAAACCATGGCTAGTAGGAGCATCTTTGCCCGCTGCATCTTGGCAGGGGAGTCCGCTGTGTTGTGGGTTGGCTTTCCCTCACTGATAAAGCTAATTCTTCAATAGAGGTTCCAGCTTCATAGGATGGCTCCTGCTGCCGCCACACCTCTCAGGAATGGAAAAGAACACCAGCGTGAGCAAAGGGTAGTTTCACAGAGTCTCTCCTGTGATCTCCAGTCAGGATCTTTCACTGAAGCTCAACTGCATATGGAGAAATCTCCCTGTGTCAGGTGTGGAGAATTAAGAAATGGAACCGCTTTTTGGGGAGCCTCCATCGTCTGGATTAGGCACCTCCATGGACCATATTGGGCTTTGGGTCCTGAGGTTCCCCCTTCCCTCTATTAATGGATGCTGGCCTACCTGTTCTATATTTGTCATAAAGGTAACAGTTCCACTAATCACAAACGAGCAAAAGCAGGTTATGCAGAGTTACTGCAATGAATATGAAGGCCATAACAGTGATCAAATGTAAGCAAAGGCATGTGTTACTTTTGGATTTTTGTTATTCTAGAATCTGCACAGGCATCCATCCTTCCATCCATCCATCTATCTATCTATCTATCCATCTATCTATCTATCTATCTATCTATCTATCTATCTATCTATCTATCTATC